>JAOYMR010000014.1:3722775-3768549 GCA_025802075.1 Tenebrosternarchus preto | reverse complement strand
CATCTGCGATTGGCTGCCTTAACACCAATTATTTAACATGTACTTGAAAACTTTTCTAATGTAAATCATTTAGGCAGTGCACTGTTGCAGCAAAAAAGGCTTCATTTATGGAGGCTCTGTTTCCGTCACATCTGCGTTAACTGCATCAAAAAATGTAGTGCATCCACTAGAAAAAAATGATTCTGTTACAGGCAAGTGAATTCATGCATTCTCCGACAGTTTAATAGTAACCTTTTACTTCTGATATTTGTGCTTTCTTCTTTGAACAGTGTCATCATTAGAAATAGTTATTTAGTTATAGGGGTGAGCGTGTTCATGCATTTCCTGTCACCCCAGTGGTTAAGCACACACAAGTCGAGGGGCACCTGTCCCATTTCTTATCAATGGTGTGTGTCAAATTTATCAGGCTCCTCTTCCCATCCATCCTTGTCCCAGTGGCCTTGCTGTTTGGGAGCTCTAGGGCCCCCTGCTGGCTTCGCCATAATGATCTGACACACACGCACATCACATTATAATTGGAAAATAAGCCTACAAACCCGGCTGCAGGCTCTCTCAAATAGAACGGATTAAAAATGGACAGATACTGATCTGGACTAAATAAGATGATGAAGCAACTGACCTGATCCACCCTGAGGACAGTGATGGCGGCATTGGTGGCCAGTTTGATGCCCCAGTGTTTGACCAGGTAAGGGTCCAAAATGGCTGCCTCGAGCATATCCTTCACAGCAGGTCCTTCACCCTACCAAAGAAAACAAAAGTGAAGCTAGTGAAAATATAACCACGGCAACGAAATGAAAGAAAAGACCACATGCGTCCAGTCATGGTCGGACGGTCCGGGTTAATGAACAGTAAGTCTCACCTCAATGTCGAACCCCATGTTTCTGTTGCCCTCATGATGAACTGCGTACAGCTTGGAGATCAGTTCGTTGCCCTTCACGCCAGAGTTCTCAGCCAAGGCACGAGGCACTGCCTCAAAAGCCTCAGCAAACTTCTTGATGGAGTACTGCTCCAGACCTGGGCAAGACTGGCAAACACAGAGGTCTTCAGGAGAAATGTCCACTTCAACCCTCCAGGTCAGTTTTGTGGTATGGACCAGCACAGAATGTGAATTGTTGTGTAAGGTGGATTGTTTTACAGCAAACATGGCATATATTTTAATAACGTGTACAGGCTATATAACATTTAACACGTGCAGAGATCCTCTTTGATTTCTGGATGACAATCTAATCTGCCAAAGGCATGACACTGAAAAATGTTTTTGTACATGGATGTTCAATCAACATCATGCCAGACATTCAAACTTTACTGCAGCAAAGTACAGTGCAGTACCATCTTACCTCTCCATAGGACATAATCTGTTTAGCCAGCTCAATTTCAGTAGCTCCAGCACCTGGGCACAGTCTCTTATCCTACAAATAACCAAACAACAACAATAATAATAATAAACAACTGCACCAATATCAACAAAATTGGCACTTAAAGGTAAAAAAACTGCATATCCTAAACTTACCCTGACCAGGACCTTAAATGTGTTCACTCCATCATCAATGGCTCGCTCAATATCATCCATCAGGTTGTCTGTGGAACCTCGAATTACCAGAGTCGATATGGCGCCATCTTCTTTGTCTGTAATCGGAGAAAGTGCAAATCGTATCAGACGTGATGAATCTGGATCGGAAATTGCCCAACTGAGCACACAAGTGAGATCAGTGCGCTGCCAATTATCATTTACTACAAACCCCTGGTGGGAGCTTGTGTCCTTGTGAAAGCTTTTAGGGATGCAAGCAGATAAGGTAGTGGCTGATCCTTATAACGTCACAGAACAAACATACTCCATTTGTGAAGACATGAAGCTTATATGTCTGATGACACACTGGGGTGGACAGAAAAGATTATTACCATGTTTGAACACCACAACCTGGGTATCTCCAACCTCCGTCAGGTACACACTGTCACAGTGCCCCATCTCCTCTGGGGTAGGCATGGTCTGCAGATACAGAAACACACAGAAGCCTGAAGCATGTGGCATAATGTTGATCAGCTCCATAAATTCTTCATGGTTTGAAGCCAATAGCAAGAGGAATTTAATTCTGGGTGGAACTAATTTTAAGGCTCACCATTCTAGGCAAAGCTACAGCACCCACAGTTTTACATAACCTTCTAAGGTCCCATTTGGAGTTGAGCCTGTATGGAGAACACAGACAATGGTATTTCAGGTCAGATCACCACTACTGAAGGACATACCTAAAATATTTCCTGGTTTGTAGATCGTTCTTTGTATACAGTGCATCTTGGGGCTCCTAACAGAGCTTTTGTTAATATTAATTTTTGTTAATTTGCTTCTGCAGCACTAACATCAGAGAATTATGCAAAATTTAAAAGTCTAAAATCACTTCTGGGGATCATTCTCATCAATGAGCAATATCAGGTTTTATTTTTACCATTCTCACAAGCTGGATTATTGGAATGATCATCATCATACCATTCAAATAATGCTTTAACCATATCACATCAATGGGTCACCAACACTTTTAAAATACATTGCTACTACAACATAGTAATATAGATTTTTTTTTTTCTGTGTACCATGAAACCCAACAACATCTTAAGGCAAAGGCATGTAACAGTGCACAGGGCGCCCTCACCGGACCACCATGAGCTGGTACTTGTTGGCGTAGTGTAAGGCCATGTCTGCCACCTTGCCCCCGGTCACCACCACGTTAGCGCCAGCCTCAGCGATGGCCTTCACCTGGGCCTCCATCAGATCCTCCTCCCCTTTGCTGAAGCTCATCAGCTCATCTGCACTCTTTATCAGCACTGTGCCCTAAACAAGAGGCAGAGCTCAACACAGTCAGTTCACAACAGCTACAATGATGGAAAATGGTTAAATAAAACTCTTTTGGGCACTACTCTCCAACTTCTGCACCTGTGGCTAATTTATTTCAGCATTTTTCAAGACGAAAACTATTTTCCTAGTGCAAATAACTTTAACCGAACTTCTAATCTACAAAACACGTTGAATTTGAAGATTACACTAGGTAAGGTCTATTCAAACATTAAGAATGATTTTAGTACAGTACTTCCACACTTAGGCCAGTCAGATCACAGACCCATTCAAACTATAAAGGCTGTTAAGTCATGGCCTGAAGGGGGTTCTCTGTCGCTGAAGGACTGCTGCTAAACGACAGGTACATATCTGAAGACCAAGGATATACAAAACCACCATATTGTGCTACAAACAGCACTGCCTAGAAAACAGCGGTGGACAAACACATCCAGGTTTACCCTACCCAGAAGACCTGGACCACGAAGGAGGTCAGAGCTCTCCTTGAGGTCTGTAACTCTGCCATCAGGTCTGGCGACAGAGCCTTATATAGCGCCGCCTAAGCTAACCTGAAGAGAGGCATTAGCAAGGCTAAAGAGGCCTAGAAGAAACAGAACATTTCACCAACAACAACCCACAGAGGGTGTGGCAGAGCATCCAATATGCAACCTCTTTGCTCTCTGCAAGGTGGAAGCAGCCGAGACTGACACCACACGCCCATCGGCCACATCCTCACAGCGAAGGAGCACCAGGCTGGTGCTCAGAGCCGCAAACATGTGCAAAGCTTCCAGACGTGATTGATGCGACAGGGTGGGTGCTGAAAGAACGTACAGACCAGCTTTCCAGGATCTTCAAAGATCTTCAACCTGTCCCTGTCTTAGACAACCTTCTAGTCCTTCTCCCACTAGTCCATCGAGAGTTGGCTGATGTACTGTGTGTCACCACGGGACACCAGCTGGGCAGTAGCGGACAGGCGATCCCTTCAGAGGATCAGCAACACTGGCTGTTCCCTTCCCTCTGTGGAGGACTTATTCAGCTCTTGCTGCCTCAGTAGAGCAGCCAACAGACTGAAAGACATCCCACCCTGAACATAATCCGTTTAAGCCGCTGCCCTCTGGCAGACGCTTTAGGTCCGTCACATCACGGACAAACGGACTTAACAGCTACTGTCCCAGACCCACACGAGAACCGAACACTGCCAAATAAGAACAGCTGGGACTTATATTACACTTTTTTGCCATATACATGCATTTGTATGTGCTTATATATTATATGCATAATGTTTGAGTGCACCATCAGGATTGCTATTCAGTTTCATTGTACTATGTGCATTGACTATAAAGGAATCTTCTAATCTATTGAAAATAATCCGCCATTGATGTACAGAAGCTTTAACTGTATTCAGAGTGGTACTGTTTCTTCTAATCATGACGAGACCTTTGGTTAATATGCTCACCTTAGTCTCAGTAACCATGCAGTCAAATGGACAGGAAAATACAACGATCTTGGCATCTTTAACTGATGTAATGTCGCCTTCTGCTTCTTTCTTGAAAACCATTCCATGCAGCATCGATGAGGCGTTCAGTCCACTACCCTTTGTGTTCAAATACTCAGCATAAGAATACAAAATGCAAACAGCCAAACACGTATACTAGATAAGTGAAAAATAATGTTCTTATATACAGATGAAGACTCACCAAAATCTTACACACACGAACGTTATCAACATTGAAGTTGCCAGACTCAGGGAAGATGGAAACTGCACAATGAAGAGAAAGCAAGGCCACGTTGAAAATCCATGATTCACATGTTGATTGATCAAGAGCTCAAACCCTGCGTCCTGGATGACAGGAGAGCGAAGGCAGCCCTTACCACAGGCTTGTGCGATGAGGTCGGCGAGGAAGTCCTCGTTTCCGTACTGTTTGCTCATCACAGCAGTCCGGATCATGGCCGTGGCCTCAGCCAGGTCGTGCAGGTTCTTAGCAGAGGAGCAGACGAGGTCTGGCAGAATCTCCAGTGCCTTCTTGCAGGCCATCTCGTAGCCCTCAATAACCTGGAGTATATTAAAATAACGTCAAGGAGACTTCTTGCCAACGAAAACAAAGCAAGTGTAAACAACAGTAACAAGATGGCGGCGTGCATAGATTACCTGCAGGCATGTGCATTATTGCTACAGAAGTTTTTTGTTTACAGATGTTTGTCTAGCTCAGCTGCACGATCATTTTTCAGTTGAGTCTCTGTACTCTTTCATTTTTTAAAATCTTGTTTACATTACCTGCTCTTGTGTGCTCAAAAACTGGTTTCTTATTGGTGGAAAAGGGCCGTGTGTGGGAATTGAACATGTGATGATGAGGCTCACCTCTGATACAGACAGTCCCATTCGGAGCAGCTCCTCTGCCAACTCCAGCAGGGCTCCAGCAAACACCAACACGAAGTTAGTGCCATCCCCCACCTCCTGCTCCTGCATGTGGGACGCCATTACAATCATCTTAGCAGCTGGGTGCTGGACCTAAAAGATAAACAAACAAATACAAATAAATAAACAAAATCTTTTTTTTAAGCAGAGAATGACATTCAGTTTTAAAGAGAATGATATTCAGTGTTGTGCTTGGCCTTGTAATACTAATGTACAAGGCCAAGCACAATATGAAGGAGACAGGGACCCTTTGGTACCACAATTTTCCAGCATCCAAACTCACTTCAAGCTCTCGCAGAATGGTAGCAGCATCGTTGGTAACGAAGAGCTTTTCCAAGTGGTTGATGACCATTTTGTTCATGCCTGGCAAACATAATAATAATAATAATACATTAATTAAGAAAAAAAATAGATACTGCAAAAACAGCCATCGTGATAGAGCCATATACATAAGAACAAATGCCTCTCACCATTTGGACCATAAGCAGTTCTTGTGGTCTGCGCCAATTCTTTGCATGCGTGGATATTTCTAAAAACTGCCTCTTCTAGACCTGAATAATGCTGAATGGAAAAAGTCGAATTACAGCACTTAACTAAATATTACAAAAGGTTTGCAAAATAGATACAAGTCATGAGAAACAACAACCCAGTTCCGTCATCCAATGCTGTCCATCATCTACTTAAGATCATCGAGCAGAATAACGCTAGTTAATTGGCAAGAATTCTACGAAAACCTATTGTCCACTATTACCGCATAGCAGTACCATTACTGGATCCACCATACAACCAGTTAGTTAGTTAGTTAGTTACCCGACAATGAAAAATGAACAGCGATGGATGATTAGCACTGTCATTTGCTAACTAGTTAGCTAACGTTAACACTTTCGGCTTCCTAGCGAGTTTGCCGGTGGGTGCACATGGGTGCTAAATATCTAGCTAGGAATGAAGACAGTGGACCGCTATGCTCTCAAGACAATGTCAATATTAATCGTGTTAATGATTGTAATGATTGTTCAAACAGCCAATGTCTCGCAATTATTTTGCTAGCTAGCTAAATCTTTCAGGTTGCACGACACTAGGGCCCATGTTCTAGAAATCTCCACCCACATGATCCATGCTAACTTGCTAGCTAGCTAAGACAGCAGCTACCAAGCGCTATCGTAACGGACTGATATTTTTTATATGTATACAAATAGTAAGCTCACCTTTGCTCCGTCCTTTAACATCTGGGCAAAGCCCGGAGCCTTAGGTACGTGAAGGGCCATTTTCAATGTTAAATAGGCCCGGTGAAATAAGAAGCTGGACTGATGCTGCGAGGAGCTGTACCACAAGGCAAGCGTGCAGCTATGAAAAGACAGACCAATCGTAGATGACCGAAATATCGATAATCATACCCAGAGGATGTTTAGAAGATCGTCGATTGAATCAATGAGTCTGCATTAGTTGTAAAAGCAGTTGCCACATAACGGTGGGCTGTTTTAATTAAGGAAAACCAACCCCAGATGTTTACAACAAGTTTGTACTTCATATAATTATTTATTTAAATTAATCTATACAAATACTTATGTGGACTAATTTTACATTAGAATAATTCATACCGTGTCAGCGTAGGCCGAAATATGTTCTTGGTTTAGAAATCCGCTCCAAGGACACTGACAAACTGTGAGCCACACTTACACGTCCCACTATTAACGTATAACAGCATAATTTCATAAACAATTGCAGCATTTCGTTGCTGTCTGTTACTCTACACTCATTGGAACAATGGACATTTTTCTTGCCTAAAGTCATGCATCTGAACCATTTAACTGGCATCCGACGGATACACAGGGGTATAGTCTAGTGGGCAGCCCTCAGACGTGCCAGACTCTGGTGTTGCTGAAGAGCTGCCGATATGATTCCTTTGACCACTTTCGGGCTCTCGATGCTAGCCTGAATTAACTGGTGCAGATGATTCACTAAGGGTCGCGCTTTGGAAACTCTCGCTTGTCTTTTGCTGAAGGGTTCGTTTTTGAATCTGGGTAAACTTTTCTTTTGAAGGAAATACGTTTTTTTGCCAAGTGAGTATGATCTTTTTTAAAATTTGTTTTCATCTTAACACACGAATATTTAGCTAACGCTTCCGATTACAAAATGTTCAGAAGACTGTCATTTGTTTTAGGTTTAGTTCAATCGAAAATATTGAAAATATTACGAAATATTCTGTACGTTTTGTCCTTTTATTTAAAGAGAACTTTAGAATACACTCCCCAACAATAGGCTTTCTTCAGTGTTTTAATCGACAGTCGCAAAAAATAAATAATAATTAATTTTTAAAAAAGAAAGAAAAAACAACAAGAAGAATCACAGTTAATCACAGTTTAATTACAACGTAGATTAATATAATATTCGATTACTCCAAAAGCTATTTGGATGTTGTCTACAGTTCTCTTCATCCTTCTGGACATGTCTAAAATTCGCTTTAAAAAATCTGTGCATTATTGATCTTGCACATAAAACCATATTGATTAAATATGTTTAACTATGTATTTGCAAAAAAAAAAATAAAAAAATACAAATGTTCCTGAATGTTATGAGCAATTGTGTACATTATGTTGTATAAACCAAGATTCGTGATAAATCTCATCTCAACATTTAATAGCTTTGCATTGATTAATACACTTGGCTGAAATTAGGCTAGATAAAATGCTTTGGTCAGTGCAGAGACGCTACCCGGTGGCCGTGAAGTGTGACCTCACTCACTGGCTCGATGAGGCTTTGCCTCTAATTGTTTAATCCCTGATGCAGCTTTGGGTACATGATGAAATCCAGTCATGGCCCTCTGAGGTGAATGATCTCACATTACAGCTGTGTATTAAAGGAAACAAGCTTTATGTCCTCCATCTTTTCATCCGAGTCCTCCCTACTTCAAGGAATAAATGATCACCTCAACAAGACGAGTCACTGCAGATAGACCTGAAGTCAGAATCTCCTTCAGCCTTGATGAGTCCTCTGGTGAGTTGCTTGTTAAATTCTGCAGGTTTTTAACTGCTATGTTATAGGCCCTAAAAAGGGTTTTGGACCACCAGCCCCCCACCCAAGTAATGGCATACACTGGATGCCTCCTACCAAAACAGCAACCAGCAAAAGCTGCCACAAGCAGCTCTCTTGCTGGATCAATTTTGTCATCCTTTTCTGTAAAACAGGTGCTACCTCTATTTCGGTAGATCTCTGGCATCTTAAAAACAAAATATCTACCTAGACATGCAGTCAACAGTGCTGTCAAAGTGTTTTACAGCTATTCGGGCGAATGTTTGGGCGGCAGCTGCAGTGCGGCCAGCCCAGCATCGGGTTTCCTCTTTGATACCTCACTGCGGCGTGATTCGCTCTTTTGCTTTTAGAACACTAGCCTATATTTAAATAAACGTTTAACGCTTTACCCACCAAGGCTGTTTAGGCCTCTCGTCACTGCCGCTGGGCCTGAAAGGGAGATGGAGCATGTACACAAACGCGTTTGTGTACCCAGTCGCTGAGGTACGATTTACCAACCAGGTTGAGTTCTCAATGGTGTTCATTTTTTCGCACAAAGCCAATAACTTTTTCCTTGTTGTTTTATTTAGTCCGGTATTTAATACCCCCTTGTCTCTGTTTCTGTTTTTTGTTCACAAAAACACATGCTCACGAATATGTTTTTTTTTTTTCTTAAATAAATGTTTGTCCCTAATTAGCATCACAGTACACTGACAACCCACTGCTTTAGGTATTACATCATCACTTCTTTATTGAGCTGACAGTTTATTTCGGTCTGAAGTCCCATATGGGCAAATTCTGTTCATGTATATTCGCACTATTAATTGTCCCTCAGGCTGATGCATGACCACACCCATTTTTAGCTCATTGCATCAGAGGATTCCCAACATGTGTACACCATCTCCAGAGGGACATAGCTGGCATAGGGAGAGCCAGTGTAAACAACTCGTCTTTCAGAGTTCTCATTAAAGACAAGTTCTTGTGAGGAATCTAGGAGAATGTTACTCTTAATCCATCCTCTCGAGCTTTAGTGCATATGGCTAACAGGTGTTGAGGTCTACACTCTTTCTTCTGCTGCGAGTCAAGAGGTCCTGTGAAGGTGGTGAAGCTTACACTCCCGAACATTTGCGCTTGTCTGATTACTGTGATTTATTTATGCAGAATGGGAAGTTGCAGGAAGTCACTCCTGTTCCCGGAGCTGCTGCGTTAGGGGCAAAGGGGAAGAGTCACATGACGTTAACACATTTCAATACTAAGAAGTTACATTTCGAGCCAACTTGCCCCAGCATGCCCCCAGCTCCACACCTCATTGTACCGATGATGCTGAACTGACTCTTTTTCTTGTTTAGAGTTGAAAGATGCAGAGGATCATTTCCCATCATTCCCTGAGCTGGAGCAACGGCTACAGGTAAAACTGATCTGTCATTACAGTGGAATGTTGATGCCAGCGTGTTTCGATGCCGTGGGTTTTACTCGATGAGGGATTTGAGCTCATACAGTAACAGGTGCGTGGAAAAGTACAAGAAAGGATAAATGCTTGAGGCTAAGGATAGAACTGGACTCCAGGAATAGCAATTGTGAGTCGTTGGCTTGTGCAATAGGATGCAATAACTGATTCCCGGATCAACCAGCTAGTTAACTCCGAACAGAAAAGAAAGGAATAATAAATGCATGATAAAGGTGCTCCAGGCATATTGTCTCATTGGATGATTTATGCAAAGATTACTGTAGTTTTTCTGCAATTGTTCTCTTTGTGAGGTAAAAAAATAGTACAACAGAAACAGACTCATAAAGGAATGACAAAGATAAGGGTGTGGTGTAATATCATATCACAATTCAAACTCAAGGGGGCAGTAGTGTGAGCTTGCTGTCTATGGAGACAAGGTGGAGGAGGCTTGTACTGGTATTACTACATAATAACAGTTTTGTGTTTCGTTTTAATTTCAAAATCAAGATTTATTATTAAATCAGGGCCAGTTGTTCTAAATGACCAATATTCCACTAAAAATAGATAAACTGTGAAATAAAAGCAGTTCTTCTATTTATGATGACCAATATTATACAAACACCTGAAAAGATGAAAGATTTCCGCATCCAGGTAGAATAAGGGTAAGAATTTGATATGTTCACACTGTAAAAAGGGGGCTTTCCTCTTTAAAAGGACAATATCAAACTGCCACTACAAACTACTGCATCCATATTTAAAATATTATATTACATATTTTCTTAAAGCTGCCAGTTAACAAACACATTAGTGTCTATTACACTATACATTCAACAGCAGCTTCAAAAAGAAGTGTTTATGGTCTGACATGAGAAATGTGTCTTCACAGTGGACTGTGGATGGACAGTGAGAGATTGAACTGTTCACAGGAATACATTAGTAAAGCTAAAAGTGAATTTGTTCAGCTGCAGACATTTCATGGTTAAAACCAGACTACTGTGCTGACAGAGCAAACCATATCTTAAACCCTCTAAATCCAGTTATTCATCATTACAGTTGTCTAAATGTTAACCCTATATAGTGTTAGAATTCATACGATGATACCTCCAAGATATATTTACACTTTGTTCTGCATTTGCAGTCCTGAAACTGCTAACGAAGCTAGGTGCTAATGCGAGGGCTCTCTGAAAGAAAGATAAAAACAACAATAACAATAATTGTTCAATACCAATCACCAAAAGAATCAGCATTATCATCTTCATCGTCACCATAAGATCTACAGTGACTCACACTTATGAGGCTTACAAGGGATCGGACTGAACAATGGAAATAAGCAGAAGTTGTTACTGAAGAAGTATTTTGGAGCAGCGTGAGTCATTGTGAAAGCAGAAGTTCTGCCTCACATGAAGCCATCCTTTTAACGCCAACAGCTTCCTACATGTAGGCTATTGGCTCATTTCCGTACACAGTCACACTGGTAGTGGATATCATGGAAAGGGGGTTTTCCTTTCCTTGTTCGACCCAGACACGCTACGCATCGGTTCAGCCCTTGTTCTGTGGATAACCATACAAACAAGTCTGAACATTCAGTAGGAGATATTAGACCAGGATGATAGTTAGAGACCACCAGGATGTGAGCCAGATAGGTTAAGGTCTATGTTATTTGATATCTAAAAATGTACAGCATAGTTTGATATCTGAAAATCTTGCTTCAGGTTGATGATACAATGCAGTAAGTTGCTGTTGAAGGGATAATGCACGGGTGCATGATGGTATGATCCTTGTATATATAGCAACTCCATATGTTTTTTTTCTTTCCTTCATTCTTATAGCCAGTGTTGCCATGTCAGTCCATGAAGGAGTCTGTCCAAGTCTACAAAGACCACTGCAAAATGGCCAAAGAGTTTCACCAGGTTAAAACAGAAATTTCTCTTCTGGAAGACAGAAAGTGAGTGTGCTGGAGACTGTAAGCGGGGAAAACCTTCTCATTGTGTTAGAGAAACACCAACCCCCACACACACACACACACAAAACCACACACATACACAAACAAACGGTTTATAAATGTCTTCATATGGTTGCATAAAAAAAACAAAGCGGTCAATCATAATTTCAGCTTTGCTTAAAAATATTGGATGTGAGGCAATTCAGACGCCTTTGTCTGGTCCTCTTTCTTAGGACACATTCTTCTTTGACTGACAAGGGGAATTTCCTTACAAGTCATTCTCTGTTGGTTAAAAATAGGGCTGTGTAATCATGACAGCCTCTTACATACTGTATTGTGGTATGCAATGCTTGTGTTTTTCATTGTGATGCAGTAAAAGTGCACATAGAAAACTGCTCATAGTGTGTGTCATATTCAGACCGTATTTCAGTACGTTCAGATTAGCAGTTCAAGTGAATATTATAGCTCTTTGTGAATTGTGTTTCTAAAACACAAGGCAAAGAAATTAGGTCAGGTAAATAAAAAAAAAAAGTCCATGTATCTTCTGACCTGTTGCTCGAACAGTGGATTGATTGTGTTGGACCCAAGATTACAGTGAAGTTTTGTCTCGCATTCACACCTAATGCTGCAGTCAGAGAGAATTCCCCCGACCTTTTCCTTCTTTCTTTCTGTGTGGAGAAAATTTTGCATACGAGAGCCCCAAATGTCCTTCCCCACTTCGCCTACTTTGGAATATCCTGTGAAGCTGACATGTGAGCTATCAACGGACAAGCAAGGTGTTACATTACCACTCATTTATATCTGATATTCATAGCCTTGATGGTAAACAGGGTTACATTCCATTCACTCACTGGAAAAGGGAACTGTTTTGCTTTCACTGATGAAGAGTTTCCTTCAAAAGCAATTGACTCTTGTTCAAAACTTGGCACAATAAACCACAGCCACTTTACTGGAAGTCCTGGGTTACTGTAGCCTTTATGTACTCAAACAGCTGGTCCAAAGGCCACAGAGCAGGAGCTTCACACACTGGCTAGGTGCCGTGAGGGACCACAGGGAACCGCTTTTGTTTACATGAGCTGGACCTGCTTGAACAGTAGACGTCACGGCTGATTACACGACAGCACAGTCTTGTTTCTACTAGGCAGACGCCTAGTAGATTTTTTATAGGGTATCGATTAGTGATAACTTTCATTAATAATGAACTGTATTTCTGCTCTTGAGATTATTATATCAGATTGGGTTCCAGAGTTGTAGTTTCCCAGTAGTTAAAAATTCTTACACAAGCAAGCAGAACATTATGTTACTAGTGAGGTGTCTTCTGCAAATACAGTGTTAGGCAGATGTCTTCTCTCTTTTAATCTTAGAATTATACACTTTAGAACTAAGATTGACTATTAGGCAACTAGGCCTAATTTCAAAATGAAAATAAAATGATCATAGCAGAGGTAAATGGACAATGGTTTTGGCATCCTTGTGATTCACAAACTATACATCACATGGTAGCATTATGTTGCATTTGGGGAATTCATTGCTGATGCTAAAAAAAAAAGAAAAACAAGAAGAATTTCTTCCCTTAATGGTGACAGGAGACAGTGCTCTGTATGTGTGTGTGTGTGTGTGTGTGTGTGTGTGTGTGTGCATGCCAGGAGAGAACTGATAGCGGAACTGGCAGAGGATGAGAGGGTGATGCTGGAGATGGCTCAACTACAGGAAGAGTTTCGTCTGCTGACGGAGGAGAATCGAACTCTTGTCACGGTATACACCGAACGCACTCAACAACTTGACACTTTGCGTGTGGCCAATCAGAAAAGACAGGGCTCCTCATGACCCTTGACCTATTCCAGAAAGGCCAAAAGGGTCTGAAGGACAAGGATGTCATGGTGATAATAATAAACAGTTGAGCTTGTTGCATCAGGCAATGCATTGAAGTTCCATGAGCTGAACAGGGGGTACAAGGTGAATCTCTAGCACTTACAGTTTCATTGATTCATCTTACAAGACCCAGGAAGTGTTTTGGTACTGAAGCAGTTGCCCTCTGCACCATTAATAAACGATGTTCCATTTATATTTTAGATGTCACCTTTGTTTAGTCTTTGTTTGTAGTTCAGATAAGATGACCTTGCCATTGAGCTTAGCGTTGGTACAATTACACAGCCAGAACAGAAGCTTAGTGGATGCTACAGAGCCAATGAGAAAACCAAACGATTTCTTATACATTTAAATATACACTTAATATACATTTACAAATATCAAACATACCCATTCATGTCCATTAATATCCCCTTTTAAGATTCAAGGTTTAAAGTTTTATTGTTAATGAAATTCTTACTTTTTTTAAAAACATTCTTTTTAAAAGGCTGTGTGATGTTGCATAACATATGTGAACAAATGTGGCTTCAGCTATAACAGCTAATCAGGATCAACAGTTAACAGATCCACACTACAGACCACAGGCTTTCTGATCTGCTCCCATTTCGAACTCAGAGTCAGGGCTTCTGTACTGTGTATTTCTGTTATAGTATTGTACCGAAATTATGAAATGCAGCAAGGGCACACACACACACACACACACACACACACACACACACACACACACACACACACACACCCGCCCCCCCCCACAAAAAGTCTGTAAGCAAGATTGTTCAGTATAACAGCCACAAATTAATTCAATAACACAAACAGAGAGGAGTCTATAACTTTAGTGAATGCAGGCACATGTTGTGTGCCCTTACCACACCTTCTCAATTAGTGCAAGGGCCCTGAGTCTCTATTGCTGCAGCAGCTGGGGGCCACTAAGCAGAACAGGATATTTACAGGACAAGTTCCGTCAGACTTTTCTGGCCCGTCATAGTCAATGGGCTCAGTTCCTATATTCAAAAAGATTTTCAGAGCAGGAATTGTGCTCTAAAATCAGAATTCACACTTCCTCCATGACTACTAGAAGTAATGTGACTGCTTTAAGTAATATGGCTCAAAAGAGGCAAATTTTCCAATAAGGCTTTTTTTGTTGTTGTTGTTGTTTTATTTTTTAAATTATTTTTAAAAGCCCATATCACTGGTGGAGCACATGGGACTACACCTGGTGATGTAGTCCAGGGTTTTCTCATGCATGGACCCAAAGCATCCTGTTTCTCGAACAAAAGCAAAACTGATGTTATTGTGTGTGTGTGTGTGTGTGTGTGTGTGTGTTTTGTGTATTTGTTTGCTTATTGCAAGTGTCAGAAAAGTGTAACTGATGCATTTTTCTTTTTACTGCTCAAGTTGTGTGTTTTCTCATTATATGTCTGGAGTTTGATATTGGGCAGTTTTAAACTGCACTGTCTATACATTTTGGTGAATAAAAGTTTGTGTATGGTTGTGTATGTATGTGTGTGCTCTCCTGTAGCAGACAGGCCAAAGATGATTACTGCCTTAGATATGCCAATAACACTGGTTAACACTGGATGTATTTATGTAAAATTTATCTGACATGTTTTTTTTAAAATAAATGTTCTGAAAGCATTTCAATTCAGCAAAAAAAAAAAAATCTGAGATTTACCTATTTTAGTTTATGTGACAAAAAAATGTGGCTCGCTGTGATCACTACAGCAAAGTAGTACCAGTGATTCAGTTTTCAGTTTTCCTTTCAACCTACAATGACGGCGAACAAACAGACATGCCTGGTGAAATCTTGTTTTGTTATACAAACAAGGTATCGGAACAAGTATTAAGTTCGTCCTGACACAAAAATTCCAGTCAGACAAACCGGAAGTGTTCGTTACTATAACTGACAGAGCGATAGACCTATTGCAGCAGTGAGCGTGTTTAAGTGGGCTGGACAATAACAGTTATTGCTAGGGTCACATGATGGAAACACAAGCGCCTCCTTGTTCTGATACTACTCTGCGCTTTAACGACTACGTGTAGCTACGTTGTAATAAACCTAAAGCTTGGGGTTTGGTTTTACTCAACTGATATGATAGGTAAGTATTAACATCTGTCTGAAATTTGTATTTACGTGGGTGAACGCAGTCGGTTACGCAGCAGACTAAAACGAGAGACAAAACGCATTCAAATATCACGCTTAACATGGTATAAAAGTTTTTGAAAGATTTTTGTCTACCCACGCTTAGATTGTCAAATGTATTATAGCTCGTCTTTACCGAAAACAGTCATCAGTAATCAACAAGGAGAATTTACATTTTCTTCCAATTGTATACTTTTCCTGATATTTAAAAAAACATTATCTGTGTGTAGGAAGGTTTCGCTACGGAAATTTGTTTTATGCCAAAACGTTATTTTTACTTAATGCGTTTTAGGGAAGTAGGTTACTGCGTCTGCTTAACAAAAGAGAAATAGGTTAGCCCCACAACGTTGTACTGTGCAGTGTAGTGGAACTTCTTTGGAAAGAGCAGCTCGCAGGAATTGGGGAAAAGGAAGAGACGAGAAAATGCTTGCTCATCCTTTATCAGCAGTACCCAGTGAGTCAGCACTTCGCGCGCTTGCGCCACACACACACACACACACACACACACACACACCAGAGGAATGACTTCGCTGGGCTGAGTTCTTTTTACATGATTGTGATAAGTGCTGCCATGAGTAAGGACATATATACTTAAATAATTTAATGTATTTTAACATTTATTTTATAATATATGCACGGCTTATAACAGAAATATCTATAAATATTATCTATAAATATATTCTTGTTTCACGCGGTTTATGAGTTAACTGTAGGTATCTCTAAAACAATTAGGAGTTGGCACATGCTTTTACAATGTTTACAGACAGCCTTTGGGAATATGGTCGTTCCGTGCGTTTTACCTTTCTTGTCTCCGTACCTCGACCAACGGCTAGAATAAAGGCACTGTTTCTGGCAGTGCCTTTATTTACTCTTTAGCAGGCTGTATCACAAAGTGCGTTAGTACTTAGTGTTATCATCTTAAAATTATTACTTAACTATAGGCTAGTTATAAAAAAGTTACTTAGATTGGTTTAAGACGGTTAAAACGGTTACAAAATACATTTCTTTATTTCCCGACTTTTGTATTTGTCATGAGTCATGACTCATTTGCATCAGATTCTCTTTATCTGTGTAACACATTATAAATTCTGTCGAATGCATGATCAATTACAATAAATGTATACTGTCTCTTGTTTGTCCCTGCATGCTGATGCAGATGTAACCCAGCATGTCACAGGAGAGCCACAGGATCTCGGCGTTCACCTTCCAGTCGTCTGTGCACAGCTCCCACGTCCTGCGCTGTCTGGACGAGCAGCGGCAGAAAGACCTCCTGTGTGACCTGACGGTGGTGGTGGAGAACCGGAGGTTCCGGGCACACCGCTCGGTTCTGGCCTCCTGCAGCCATTACTTTGGTGCTCGCATGTCAAGCCATGCCAGCCAGGGTCTTGTCATCACCCTGCCAGAGGAGGTGAGGACATGTCTGGGGTTCCGGTTCAAGAGCCTAAGATCACATATTTTGGCCCTTTTCCAAGACATTCTGACATATCTGGGTGGGTGTTGTACAAAAGATGATGTCGACCATAGTTGTGACAGTGATCTGTTGGTGTTCTAACCATGTTTCTCACTGAAAGTGGTCTGGTCTTTTCAAGGTAAGCGTGGAAGGATTTGAGCCCTTGCTGCAGTTTGCATACACCTCAAAGCTGCTCTTTACCAAAGAAAATGTGTTGGAGATCCGCAACTGTGTGGCCGTTCTAGGCTTTAAGAACCTGGACAAGGCTTGCTTTGACTTCATCCTGCCCAAGTTCTTTGACAGCAGCAGAAGCTCCTCAAAAGTTCCTAGGAAGCAGTGCTGTAAGACCATATGCTGGAAATCCAAAGCTAAGCAAAACCCAAAAGGCAGAGATGGCGTCGATGATGGTGTTGACGATGGTGTTGATGGCGGTGTTGACGTCAGTGTTGATGACTGTGTTAACGACGGTGTTGACGATGGTGTTGGCGACGGTGTTGATGATGGCCATGCTGATTTCGCCATTGACGATGGTATCAATGACACTGTCAACGCCAGAGAGGCGCCTTCAGGCCCGACCCACTTCCCTGCTGAGTGTGAAGAGAAGGACCCCTGTTGCCCTTATAAACTGGATGGAAACACTGCGAGAGGCTGCAGTCCTTGTGGCTTTGAGATGGAGGCAGAAGAGGGGTTGGACTACTCCCTCCTGTGTCCGAAGTACCGCAAGTTTCAGCTGGCGTGCGGAAGGAGCCAGTCCAACGCTGATGCCAGCAGCTCGGAAGCCGAGACCACCGACAGTGCCTGCCCCTTCGGTCGCATGCCCACTTCCAGCACTGAAGACCGGGAGGGTGAGGTCACCCCGGCAGACTCAGCCTCTCCGCATGTTGATGAAGAGGGCACCACTCCCCCAGAGCAGTCGCCACATCTGGCTTCATTCTGGCAGGACCCTCCCGCTGCAAGGATCTTGGGTAAGGAGTCCACGGTTTCAGGCTGCATCGTAGGGACCAGCTGCCTAAGCTCGAGCGTGACCCCTGGGCTGGAGCCGAGGCCCCTGGCCCGGAGCAGCGAGGAGATCGAAGTGGCCAACCAGCTCACCTCTTGGCCCGACGCCTGCGGCTCAAGGGCCCCGGCGCCGGTCACACTGGATAGAGGCCTGCAGTGTCTGAGCCAGCTGGAACTGGGGCCCAGGACCGCAGAGTGCCCCTTCCTCAGAGACATGAGTGCAGCGAGCGCACGGGTGGAGACCGACGTCAGGCTGGCCGAGAGTCCCTACGCTTCGTCCATGCAATCGGGAGAGGACTCGGACAGCTTTGACACAGAGGGTGACAGCGAGTCCTACACCAGCAAACGAGCTAGTGAGGTGAGCTGAAGAACTGGCAGCCTGCAACTATTTGATTGAGCTGCCTGATGCAAATTCCTGAATATAATGATGGAAAAAAGTCTGGATGATCTATATTATTTTTCAAATTACTTCACTTTTATAATCTAGAATTTATTCAACTTCAATAAATTTGATATTTGAATATTTTAACTAAAATTAGATTCATAATTTATATAAGGTTTTTTAAGTTTGAAAAAAAGAGTCAAGTTTAAAGTATTTTACAGCATATCTATTTATTCTTACAATTCAACCTTCCAAATATAACCTTTAGACTTATGACTTTTTGTGGTTAGTTAAAAGTTACAAAACAAAAAATGCTCTTTGTTCCTGTTTTTCACATTCCTAACCTTGTAAACCTCACTGCCGACTTTAAATTAACCATATTTGTTGGTTTGGAGGACCATAAAACTTATGGTGTGTATTTAATGAACTTTAAACAGACTTTTGGCAAAGGCCAAAAGTCTGTGTGTTCTGTGAATAACAGCTTCACATCAGTCAGACACAGGAACATACTGTAATTATAAACCAGTATTAACCACCTGTTGAGGTAAACAAACCTGCAACACTCAGTGGACGAGGGCCAGGTGAGAAACTTTGAACCGCCCCTTTACCTCCGTTTGTTGATGGTTTACGAAGTAAACTGGTGTTTTTTTTTAACCTTTGCTGAGAATAGAAAAGCAGAATTGTTTATCAATTAGATCTCGCTCTGTTTATAAGAAAAAGGGGAACACTCAGACAGGTATCAGGCCCGGAGTCATACAGCAGGCAGAATCTTGACTGCTGGCACTTCTCTCCCGCAGATGCACCTGCCGTTCTCAGTGGAGCGCATCGCCTGCCTGAGCCGCAATGACTTCCAGCAGATGCTGAAGGTGCACAGCCTGACGCGCGAGCAGCTCGACTTTGTGCACGATGTTCGGCGTCGATGTAAGAACCGCATCGCCGCCCGCCGCTGCAGGAAACGGAAGCTGGACTGCATCTACAACCTGCAGTGTGAGATTGAGAGGCTGGTGAGAGACCTCTGCCCTCTGGCCACTCACTGAATGGATATATAACTTTTTGTCCTTTGCTTATTTATTGTGTGTGTGTGTGTGTGTGTGTGTGGTGTTGATCATGTTGTGCTCCATATCTTTTAATTATCCTAGAGTAGTATATTGAAACATGTACGTATTGCTTTGGAGTCAATGTTAATCACTAATTTTCTGTGTGTGTGTGTGTCTTCTGCAGCGGAGTGAAAAAGAGAAGCTGACCGCTGAGAAGCAGCAGCTGAACCAGCTGAAGCTGAAGACATGGCACAGCTATATGGGTCTGTACAAGAGGCTGTGCGCCGAAGCCAAGCTCCAGCCGGAGCAGGTGCAGGTTTTGGCCAAGTACACATCTGTGGCGAACTGTCCCCTCTCTGCCCACCTCACTGCTGAAGCGTGCGTCAACCACAGCACCGAAGCCGAGCCCCATGAAGCGGCTGTGGGCTGCGCCGCTGACCAGCAGGAGCCTGGACCATCCACTAGCTCTGCGTTGGCGCCCCCTGCTGGCAGGGTCAGTGCCAGCATGCAGAGTCTGTCCACTCCCAGGCCCCTAGGGGCTCTTCCTGACCCCCAACCTACTGACCCCCAACCTACTGACCCTCTACACACAGAGCCGTGTCTGTCCAGACCAAATCAGCAAACTTGAAACACAAAAATACTAAAGGTGCTTCTCCTTTTATATTTTCTTTAAATCAAAAACTTACAATGTGGACGATTGAAATGCCCTTTAATGCATTTCTTTGCTTTATTGTATGATGCACGTTTTTACTGTCGGTTGTACAATCAATGTATCATTACTGAATTCCATCCTTTGTGTCTTTATGGTTGTATGGTGATTCACATGTGTGTCTGTATGATCATGCACTTTTTCACTCATCTAGAAGTCCATTTGTGTCTCAATGACCTGAAGGATCATTTTTACAGTCTTAGAGCAGATTTCTCCTAACCAGACTCCCCTGGGTCTGTTCTAATGCTGGAGTCAGGTTTTGATTAGCATTTGTCCTCTGTCATATCCCCATTATCATTCCAGCTCTGTCCTGTATCCTTCCCAGAGCTTCCAATAAAGGCACATTCTCAGGAGATCTAATATAGCTTAGACTGTATAGACGTGTAGCACTGCAGATAGATAAGCAACACTCAGAACAATCCAGTAACATGGTACGTAAAGTGGTACTCATTTCTAAGTTAGTGCATTAACATTCATTAATTGTTGCATAAGCCGGGACCACTCGAATTGCTTTATGGGCATCACAATGCCAAATGTGATCTTAACTGATTATTACAGGGTGAAATATGTATTATTTTTATTATTATTTTTTACTTTTTTGATTATTTGCATACTTAATGGTTTTATTATTCTATTGCCTCACTGCTATTGGTCCAAATTAGAGCAGCTGTCTTTCAAGGCATAGAGGCAAAATGAATAAATTGTTTCATTTTGCTAATTCACAGTACCCATGGTTTTATCTCTTTTTTGGTACATAGCATTCAGTTAATTCCCTATGTTTAATACATGTTTAAGACATGTTTAATACATGTTATATCCGTTCACTGTGTGTACTAGACCATCATCTATACACCTGAACAGACATAAAGTCTGTTCAGATGCATTCCTACATTGCAATAAGAAATCATGCCTGCATCAAAATTGCATCAAAAGTTTATTATTATCAGCGTTACACCAGCAGGTGGCACTAAAGTCCTTAGATGCTGTTTGCTGGACCATAGGTGCAAGTGAACATGCTGTTACCTCTGGATCCAGGTAATGCTGTAAAGAATCACAGATGTTTGTATGATGCTAAACTGGAGTGTGATATCAAATGTTCAGCAAATTTTCAATATTAAAAAAATACAGAACAGATATAATATAAAACACTGCTCAAAAGTGAACCAAACTGACTCTTACCTGTGAAAAGTCAGGGACTTTGGAGCAGTATTCATGGCCACAGTTTGTATATGTTTGTATACCTAAACCTATTCACTCTTTTAAAAACATGTTTTCTTCAACTCCTTGACCTCAGGGAACAACTAATAAAAAGCTTAAAGAAAGGTCATATGAATATATCAGGTCAATCAATTTACTTGCAATGTATTTATTATGTTGGAATAATAGCATGTACCTCTTAAGATATAACAACACCAATGTAGTACTCACAGAAATACATCCAGCCATGCCATAGCAACAAGCCTCAGCCTGCTTTGGTCTTGTCAGTCACCTCAGATGGAGAACAGCTAAAGCTAAAGCTTCTTTAAGCTGACCTTAAGACATAAAGGTTTCCAATATAAAAATAAATGTCCTGTCAGCTGTGTGAGGCTATTTTTGTGAGTGGCTCCTAAACATTTATTTTTTTCCCCTGCATCCATCTGTAAATGAAATGTACTCAGGTGTAAAACCCTACTGAGAGTTTGTTTCTCTTTTATAAAGAGGAATGTGACATATACAGTATATCAAAATCTGCTATATTTGTTATGCAATGGATACATGCAGAGCCACCAAGCATCAAGTAGAAGACACTTTTATGAAAGTATGAGGTTACAGGTCTGCATAGCCTTCCTGTTTGAACTGTAATGAGGGGGCAAATTCAACAGAATTGCTGTTGTCCACTTTGACATTGCAGGTGTGGTTGAAATGACAGCACACTGAACCTAGAATTGGTTTCCTTGCATTGTGACAGATTGTTCTAAAAGTGTCATTCAGGTGAAATCAGCTGTCAAGAACCAGAAGGATAGAGACATATAATCCACGTCGTCATTCATTCAAGACAGAAAAAAAAGCTTAAAAGCTTGAGGTTTTTGATTAAGAGTTATGAGGCTGGAAGATTAGAGGCTAACCAATCAGGGCAAACATCACTGAGGTCTATATCCAATCCTAGAATTAATCAAAATACCAAAAAAAAAAAGAGCTTAAACTGACCGACATGCTGAGATGAATGAAAAACATCCTTAAATTCCTGTTGGATTCATTCCTGGCTGTCTTGGACATCTGGATGGGTTCAGACAAGTAAGTAATCGCAATTATCTGCACCTGTGGATTTTATTGTATTCATTCTGTAAAACTGGACTGGGAAAAAGCACCTAGAATCAAGTTGATCTTTGTAATTAACCCAGTATTGGAAGCAGTGTCATCTCTCAAGGTCACTCTTTAGGGACCTTCTCTTGATGCTTATTCCTCATCTCTGGAGTGACCTTGGTCAGCACAGTTTATTGTTTATATCTGCACCACTCATATCCATCCCCTCTCAAGGTCACCAGACCCCCAGTCTCTAATTTTTCAAGCACTTAATACAGGGAGACAAAGTTTAACCCAAAATTTAAGGCGACACTGCAGTTTCAGACGATGACAATTACATTCCCTTTCAATTTTGACTTCAGGAGAACAGAATCTGGATCTTCATTACTGCCGCTAAGCCAACGACGAACGTGAACTTACAGATGCAGCTGCTCAGCACAAGAAGAATCATTAGTACTAATGGTGTGCTTGTCTTTATGTGTGTGGCCTCCCGAAGGATTAATGTGTGCCGTGAGTCTTCTGAGATTGATCGAAGCAGAATCCACACCTGATACCTCCCCACCAGCCCACAGTAAACTACAGCACTAAAGTCAGATGAGTTTGTTGTGTGTAGAGATAATGCACATCATAACACTTGAAGTAGCCTGTACTGGTCATTTACTGGCCAGATAAGTAAACAGACAAACAAGGTCATTAATGTCAATAATGGATGGTTGCCGGGGGTTACAGACACTGAATAATGTGTTAACAACCATTGTCCATTGCATTGTATGGCCCTTTTAACTCCGAATTAACTTCAGTCCAGGACTTACCTAACACATGTTGTTTTAACCACAACATTGAAATTCTATAAAGCAGGTGTCTGTCTTTTGCCTGTTTTCATGAAGCTCCTATAGTTCCTATGGTATGTGATTAATTTTCTCCAGAAAATGTCATTACTGCCAAGGTCAAGGTCGAGAAGGGGTTCAATGACTTCAGCCAAATACAAACTGAACCTCTGAAGTCCTTGGTCAGAAGGTAAAGGCTGATATCAAAATCCCCCACAGTTCTAGATGTTCATTCTGACACTGCAGTGGTTTGAGACCCTCATCATTTGTGCTGTAAATGGTTTTGGCTCGGGTCACTCTAGGAAGTCTCAAGACTTACTGATGGATATTCTTTTATGTCAAAGTAAAGTCCAACTCTAGGTGATATTCACGTCAGTCTGTGCTATTGTACTGCATATAGCTCTCGCACAGAAACTGAATGACCTTCAGTAAGGTTATTTAAAATATATTTGCTTGAGAGTACATTTCAAAAGGTCAGAGTCAAAAAATATCATTAGTTCATTTAAATATCATTACGTTATTTTATCATAGGATATCAGTTAACAAGATTGTTAGCAAAGTGATTAGAAGAACTGCGACTTTAGATTTTGATTGAGATACTTCATATCTAATCTCCACTGTTAATTCTTCTGAAAGGATTCTTCAGATACATCAGTTATCTCCTAACTGCAGCAGAGCATTTAATAATTGTGCTTGGTTTCGGAGTAAAGACTTCGCTCTGTCTGTGTTCACTCGAATCCGAGGGCTTTGAAACACTGCTAGTTACGAACAGCCCTAAGCATTTTTTTCATCAGCTTATGGCTGAATGGCTTTTCTCAGACTCCCCGAGGTTCCAAGTTTTCTATAGCAGGTGTCAGAAACCGAAAAAACTTATGCACATGTGCCCACACATGTCCCCCCTCCCCCAAAAACTACTCATTAAAAACCCTTCATGCCTAAGGTTCCCTAAGGATCTTCCATATGCACAATTTGCTTTTTCCTAATGGATTAAAAGACATATGCAAGTCTTTAAAAACCCACTTACATAAGAACAAACATTATTCCTGTGCTTTAATTAATAATTTAGTGTCACAGCACAAACTGACTGATTTTGACTAAAGCAACAAGAACAAGAACACTTTTGTTAATTAACATGCTACAATGTCCTAATGCATTTACTAAGGGCGGGGCATCTGTGCTCGCTGACCTTTCTTTTGATAGCAACTGAGCTGTTTGAAGGTCACTGATGTGATGAGGACTGGAAGCACATGCTTTGAACAGCAGAAGGGTTGTTTTGAATGATTAGGGTCAAAAGAAAAGTGTGGAAAATGTCCTTATATTATGTCTGAGGTAGTAAGAGTAAGCCAAATGTCTTTAACCGTCAAATAAAAATAAATGTTGCAAACAATTTGTGTCAGCAACTGTAACAGCGTTATATAAACATTACATAAGTGCTTATAGACTGACAGAAGCCATTTAAAATATGTAAAAGCCTTTTATTTTGAAAATTGAGGACAGCACAAGAAATGCTACTGTACCACATACAGTGGAATGTTTCAGTGGTTCCCTTCCATGTTCAGTCAACAATGCCATTCACGACGCTCTTTTTCAAGACGTTGGTTGCTACCACAAAGTATAATTAACATACATTACTTCCTGTTGAAATGCCATATCCTTTTAAATTAAGAAAAAAAAATCCTTGAAGAATTAATAGTCAGAGCTTCTTTGATGAATCATTTTATCTCTGGATGTTAAAAGGTCTCTCTAGGCCACGGTTTCTTTCCTCAGGATGCGTTTGGAGTTGCATAAGACTCCCGTAAGGGCTGCTCGCCCACGGGCCCTGCCTCGCTTCCTCACACCCTTGTGGCACCTGAAGGATACACCCAGCTCCTCCATCACCTCACTGAAAGAGACGCGCTGGCAAAAAGAAAGACGAAAACTGCGAGTGAGCTTTCATCCTACTCCTGCTTCCTACCATAAAGCCTAGCCAGGAACCGCTGTAAGAGCAAATGGTAAAGAGTAGAGTGGAGTTTTCCTTAATGGTTAAGACCATCTGTGGATAACAGAAAGACAAACTAAATTGAAAGTTGTAGCAATATAGGAATCTCTTCAAAAGATGAAATACATTTGGAAGATGTTTTCATCAAGAGCAACTTGTAATTTTAATCACTTTACAGAGGCGGTGTTAGAAGTGTTTTTCAAGGACTCTCATTGGTATAGTGTAGTGCACTTACACAGATGGCGGACTGAACACCAAATCTCAGGAACAACAGTCTATACTTAAACACCTACACCAATCCTATCACATGATTCTCACCCAACACTTTCTGCTTACCACGTAAAA
Organism: Tenebrosternarchus preto; assembly: GCA_025802075.1. Lineage (NCBI taxonomy): Eukaryota > Metazoa > Chordata > Actinopteri > Gymnotiformes > Apteronotidae > Tenebrosternarchus > Tenebrosternarchus preto. Next base: position 3,742,892 of record JAOYMR010000014.1, on the reverse strand, counting down.
CAGCCAGCAGCCAAAAAGAACAGTGCATGTAAATAAACTCCATTGTTTTTTAATGTTCTAAATAACTCAGATGAACAAAAAAAAAAACATGTAATGAGCCCTAATGAGTTGAAATGCTCTGAAGAACCTGCCTGCCATGGAAGATCAAACAAGGCCTGCTAATGCTGAACTGGAGGACAAAGATGAAATGAGAAACAGGTGCTTGTCCTGGATTAGAGTTTATGAAGCTCTTTGGAACTTCTCAGAGATAAATACATTCCAGGCAAGACAGGAGGTCATACTGCAGAGACTTCAGTAGAAAGCTGTGCAGCTTCTTCACGTGATCCTCTTAAAGTGGAACCAGAAACTTTTTTCACCGACCAAAGTAGTCAAATGAATATAAACCACCATATATTATTTTCCTATAAGCGACATAAGACAGAAGTACTAAAATCACGGTGAAGGCAAACAGATGTCTGCATGTTTTTGTACACCGGCATAAGGCCACGTGGGAAAGAAAGAAACACTGAAAATACAACACAAAGGGGAGAGCTTTCCCTCCTGGACCATCCTCAACACCACACTCTCGTTTTTCGCTTAATGGCTTGGAACATTCTCAGTGGCACACGTGACACTGCTAAATAAATTATTTATCTAATCGTCTTTGTGTGCTCATAAAGCCCATGTGCTCAAGTGTGCTATGGCCCAGTTCATCCGAAGAAAAAAGAAGAAAAGGGTATTTCTCTCTGTGACTGACAGCCTATGTCATGACAGAGCTTAGGCTGTGGTCGCCAGCACACCCTTCCTGATCCCAGCCATCACAATAAGGTTATTTAATACAGCTTAGGGCACAAAGAGCCACAGTTGGGCAGCATCAGTCGGGCTGGGGATGTAGCAGAGCAGCCTCTCTTTGTACCACAGCACATTTCTTTGGTGGTGATTTAGCCTTCTGGCCCTACCCGGGATTATCTTCAGTGAATCGCCATGCAATCTGGCCAACTAAAGAACCATGGCCTTTTGGACTAAAGTTGGCTGAAGCATGAAAATGGTTTGGGCAGCAATCTGGTGCCAAACTACCCTGCTCGAGCCAAGAAAACAGACTTGGTGCCCAACATAAGTCCAGAGTAAAAAGCTTTGCCATATCTGAAGCGTCATAAGCACCGGTGGGCATCAATCAATATTTCATTTAGTACTCCACTTATTTGGCAAGGGACAGGGCAAGGAATAAATCCTAAAACCTATTGTTTACTCTGTAGGAATCTTTGCTCCACTGGAAGGCAGAGGACGCTACACTTCAGTTGAGAGTTAAACAAACCAGTGATGTATGCGTGCTGGCGAGAAGCGGGTGATGACGGTAATGAAGTCACACGCGCCTCTTCCAAAGCTAGCGTGGTGAGCACGAGGGCGTTTAACGTGAGGAGAACGTGTCTTCCCCAAGAAGCCGTCCGCTCTCTAAATCTTTGGATAAGGAGGTGCTGATGGAGGAGGTGTGTTGTGACAGCTGCTGGGACCGAACCCCATAAAAGAAACAGAAGGCCTGCAGCGTGATCATGAAAGACACAAAACATAAAAAGGAAACGACAATTCAGCAGAGCAGTAGACACAATCATGCAAATGTAAAAAAAAAAACGCATATGGAGCAATATAACAAGACAAAACAGAAAGTCAAAACCAAAACAAGGCCAAAATGAACAATAACGCCAAGCTTTGTCTCTAAGCAACCATACATAATCCATGAGAATGAACTGAAAAACCTGCACTGAATAGTTAATGCGGAGCAATTCCCGCCTTTTGTAGTTCTGCCTTACACCCGTACGAAACACACCCAGCACAGGTCGTACCTCCTCCATGTCGTTGTTCTTTTGGGCCTTGTAGACGAACTCTCCTACGGCCACAAACACAGACAGGACGAGGCCAGCGGCGAGCACGATGAAGATGCCGCCGATGTTCTCCACGCCCAGCGCGCTCGCCTCCTTGCTGTCCTCCTCGGGGCAGCCGCTGCCTCTCCACCACTTCTCTTTCATCATGTGCAGCCTGCCCTCCTCCTGCAACTGCAGGATAGCAATCGTCACTTTGTCCCGGTAGGGTGAGCCTGGAGACAGAAACAGCGCCGAGGGCCGAGAACTCAAACAAATAGAGGATGCTTTCAGAAAAAAAAAGAAGCAGAAAAAATTTTCTGGTTCCAAGAATGGTATAAATGTTGTCAATCAGTATAACTATACAAAGTGTGATAAAAAACAAACAAGATGTGCTTTTATATAAATTATATGTGCAGGGATTGATGGACGGATTGGAGAGAATTATGCAATGGGCTAGCAAAAAAAAAAAAAAAGATTGATATTGTTTGGCTTTGTCTCTTCAAAATCTTCAACGAGAGGTAAAAAAATATAACTTGTGCGAACTTTTGAGGTAAGTCAGTGGGTCTTCTGAAAATCAACAAATCCCGTCATATCTCTATTCCCAGTCTGCTCATATCCCTATACCCGTATCCCCGTCCATATCTTAAACACTTTCCCACCCACAACATACAAACTTCCCCGCCCACAACATATCTCCACATCCCTGCCCACATCCCAGCCTCAGAGTCCACTGCTAGTTACCTATGGGGGTTCCCACTCCATAGCCTTTGGAGTCTATGAGTCCGCCAACCTGTGTGAGGTTGCAGTTTCTCTGGCTGATGTACTCGATGCTGGTGGACTCCATGAGGAGGGCGTATTCGGTGGTGAGGACGCGCGTGATGCCCTCGCGGTTGTTCTTCACCAGCGCCGTGTTCTTCCTGCTGCTCATGAATGCCCACATCTTCTCGTAGGTGGAGATCTTTGATTTCTAGCAACAACCACAAGGAGGGGACACAAAAGCCTGTGTCCAAACTTTTGCACATGGGGAGCTTTGGTCTCAATTGTTAAGTTTTTGAACCTGCACACTTGAGTTTGTCTCTGACACTGCTATCAGAAGCAGCTTCTCGAGGACTCCATGCGGGGCGAGTTCCACACAGCTGTGCTGTGTAATAGCTTCACCTCTCTCAGAATGAGTCAAAAAGAGGCACGTTGGCACCGCTTTGCTGCCTGGGTATAGGGTGTTCAGCCAGGGAAAATGGAACAGCTGGGCACTAAATCTTTCTTGGCTGATTCAATTTGTATTGGCCAACTACAAGTCTTTGTTTCAGCAGCTACAGGAGGTAGTAATCATCTGCTACAATCTGTATGGATAAAACCCATAGCGGTCACTGCGCTCTCCTGCCCTCTCCATGTTGCTTTATTGTCAGATAACTTTCCCTCCCTCCTTTCGTCTATCTTTCTCTTTCTCTCCGTCTCTCACTTTGTTTTTTTTGTCTGTGCCTGGGCCTCTATCTCCCCTGCCTGCTTTAAGGCAGGCGCATATACATGCATAGCTATCAGCACAAATGGATTTGCAGAGATAGATTACTGGTATTACTGAAGTAGATTACTGGTAATACTGGCATGAGAGATGGGAGGGTTGTTGGAAGTAAATTCTGCAATGATTTCTGGCTGATTGGAGTACACAGGGGCATTAGTGCAGATATTGAGATGAATCTATACCACATGAAAAAAGCCACCTTTACAGAAATGGAAACACAACCGTGACCTGATGAGGCTCTTTCTTGTTCTGCGTGAGGACATAGGACAGTTCAGGGTGATGGATTAACTGCACTAAAAACACCTACTGCTTCTGTTTGTATCCATCACCCAGTTTGCATTTGCTGCAAGCAATCGATAAGCTTTCCAAAAATCCCATCAATATACTGTTAGCAACTGCAGCACCTCCTGGGCAGACAAGTTGGTGTAAGATTTATAGTGCTCTCGAAACCCATTGTGAGTCCTCTGATTTTACTTCGCTTTTACATGGACATTAATAACTCATGGTTTTAATGGGCTTTTAATAATCGTGCATGGTTAGCATGCACACTCATGCATGCGTGTGCATGCTAGTATGACGATGCCTGCGTGTGTGTTCCTTTTACCTTAAAAAAAGTCATGGTGGCTCCATCTCTCACCGCCCCGTATTCGATTTTAGTCTGCTTGGCCAGGTCGTCGGCTGAGTTGATTGGCACGTCCATCCTCTCCACAGTGAGGAAGGCAGCCAGGTTTGCCGTGTAGGATGAGATGATGATTAGTGTGAAGAACCACCAAATCCCGCCAACGATTCTAGTGGAAAGAGCCTTGGGCATGAGGTCTGAGCCTGTGAAACAGCAATTCAAAGCAGAGTTAGGATAACAGTAACAATCACAGGCAAACACCCAAACAGTCCCCCCAAACGCCCTGCTAAAACCTACACAAGCTTGCAAGAGTAAGACATTAAACACCTACTTCAGCTGAAAACGCTAGCATGGCTGGTGTTCAATGAAAGCTAATAGCCTCCAGTTTCATTTACCATCGGGATATTTACAAAATGCTAATTGGTGGTTACTAGCTATTATTCATTATTAATGAATTTTCAAGGCAAATTATTCCTTTAAGAATAGAACAGTTATTCCTAGGAAAGTACAATGTCTTTAAGCATTGCCTTATGGCGTGGAGGGATCTGGGATTCAAACTGGAGTAAACATGACTCCTGGGCTAAACCTGGCATTTGTCCACAGGCTGATTCAAGAACTTTACCTTCTCATCCCAGCACAGAATGCTGGGGGACCAGCAGCATGAAGACATGCACTGGCAGGGTGCATATGTATCTAACAAGATACTGTTGTATGTTAGGGGAGATAGCCTCACTTGAAACTGGCTACAAGTATGATGGGAAATGATGGAGAAAATATAACATGGGGACTATGAATTTTGGCTCCTGTCAAGGTTTCTTCCTCTTGCTCTCAGAGAGTTTTTCCTTGCCAATGTTGTCCTTGGCTTGATCACTGGGGGCTTAGTCTCAGACATCTGCTTTGAGTCAACAGTTGTTGTAAAAAGCAGCATATAAATAAATTCTGACTTCACTTTTGACTTGATTTGACTATTAAAAATAGCGGGAAAGGAACTTAGAATGAGGATGCTATGCTGCAACCGTGGACAGTGGATCAGATATCCTATCACATATCAGTAGACACATGCGGCTTCTGTTCTTACAGCATTCAGTGTGGAATTCCATCTGGGACCCAAGTGATAAATCTGACGTCTAGATCCAGGTGCATCTTGGGATTATGAGGATTATGAAGCTGTCAGAGAGACTACACTGCTTATCTTTGCTAAGGACTAAAATAGAGGGTTGTCCTACATCAATATGACCAACTTCCTACCACGCACAGAATAATAACTCTCTTAGAGACCAGCAGTGTATCAAACAAATACATAAATGTGCTAATAGACTAAAGTACATTGTCAGTGTATGAATCAACACCGAGTATCCTTTTTTAGTGTAGCACTGATCTTAACATTGATCTGGGGCTATGGTTAGTGTGTTTGTGGCCACCTAAGACTCGTGTATATCATGTGAGATAATGTTGCAGTACCAGAGAGGCTTCAGGGGAGGAGTTGAGGGGAGGAATAAGGAGACTATTGTCTTTCATGAGCGACTGACCAGGTGATTGACAGTTTACACTCATTTCATGGCCTTCACTTTACACAGCGGCCTTGATTCCTTTGATTTGTCAGGTGTGTATGTTCGCTATGAGGTGTAAAGTACATCAGACTGTCATGGTCACACACCTCCTGTAATAGGCAAATATCAGAATTGAAGCTGCCCTCAGTGCAGCTGCACTGATGCTGCACCTGCCCTCGTACAGAAACTGCCCCTGTCCTGTACCCACCCTCGTACAGAAACTGCCCCTGTCCTGTACCCACCATCGTACAGAAACTGCCCCTGTCCTGTGCCCACCCCTGTTCAGAAACTGCCCTTTCCCTGTACTATCGCTCGTACAACAACCACCCTTACCCTGTACCACCTTCATCTTCAAACACAGACATAAGATTTGTTTATTTGTGGAGTAACCACTAATCCTGCACCAGTGGAAATACTGCTGTTGAGTAAGTGAAAACACTATTGCTTGGATTGGTTGGTAACTGCAGTTACCATTGTTTGATGGAGAACTTATCTATATTGTGCATTTCTTCAGGGAATCAGCTTGAGTCCTGTATTGTAGTCCAATGGTATCTTTGATTCTAATCTACTGTACTGGCTAGGACATATTCTATCATTAAATTATAAACCACTTTTGCAAGTGACTCTGGATAAGAGCATCTGCTAAATTGCATAAATATATTACATATATACAAATGTAGATCTGAGCACATCTGCACTACATCACTCCCAGAGATATGAGCGAGGTACTGCAGGCTACTGTCTCCGCTATCTTGGCTTTCCCCTTTCAAAGAGCAGAAAAAGCAACAGATTCTTCTCAGATGGCATTCAGTGAATGTTCAACCAGGACGTTTCTCCAGTGGATGCTTTTAAGTCGAGCCTGAAATGTTCTGCCTCTCTATTCATGTCATTCTGTCTGTTACTGGCAAACAGAAAATGACAACACCTATCAACAAGAGCATTTGTCACTGTTGACACATCACTCCCATTAAAATCACATCGCTCCCATCAAAAGCGCATCACTCAGAAGGGAAACACAGCTCCTTTGCATAACTCCATTAAATGTCTTTTCAGCTGTTTACAGAAGTAAGAAAAGGAGAATAGAAGAAAAGACAAACTGACAAAATATAAACTTGTTACTAGTACGAGTAGCGATGCATTTTGCCGTATTAAAATTAAAAAGCATGACAGGTTCCCTGTTGGTTGTTATTCACACACACACACACACACACACACACACACACACACACACACAAAGGTTTGTACATATTGGATACACGTCAGCCTTATTTGAGTCATAATGTAGAGGTAGTTATTCCACTCAGTAGTCAGCGGAGCTCCAAGGTTAACTGACTTATCCACCTGCTCAAACGTTGTACTTCCTCCCCTTAGTTCTCTTTAAAAACTTGCCTTAGCAAATCTTCCACAACAAACCTGACTTGACTAATATTTCAGGCAAAAGGTCTGTCCGGTCGGGATATACTACCCAATGATTTGTTAACATCTCCTGCTCTCATTAAAGCCACACTTCCACCTGACATATCATCCATTCATTTGTATGTCCTGCGTTTTGGAACCAGCAGGCTTGTCTGTCAGGCCAGAACTGCCTCATTACAGACCAGGCAGACTGCGACCAGGAAAGCAGGGATCAAAGCTACACTATCATAATTAGAGTGTCACTTTAAATCAAGTGTTTCTAATAACTATGAACCTGCCCTGGAGCTGCACTGGGAAAGAGAATTGCTCTGTGTTGCCTGTGCATCGGTAACCTCTCTGATCCATTCATGGTGTCATTCTACCCTGTTGTCATCATGAATCTTACTTAAATGTGTACTGGCAAGGATTCTGGAATACAAAAGTGCCTGAGGGATAGAAAAAGCCTGATATTCAAAAATGGACTTACGATATAATTCAATAGAACTTGGCTTAAATCATGCAGGCAGAAACAAAATGATTTTTTTTTTTTACGTATTTGACAATGTGTACATTATATTAATATGAATAAAAAAGACTTTAAATCAAGAAAAGATGAATATAAACAGAGAAAAACATCAGAGCTGAACGTGAAACGGAAGAGCCAGTGATCTTCTGTCCTTTCCTACCTTGCCTCATGAGTGCAGCAACTCCGAACCATAAGCTGTTCAATAATGTGAAGTTGTTTTCCATCACATCGGATGCAGGGTTACAAGGATGAGGGTTGTACCATTCGTATGGTGTAAATCTGGGGTATAAAAGCAGAGAATTGGAAACAAGCGGTTCAAAGACATGCCACAAAGTTTTTAACAACAGCAAAAAAAAAAAAACCCAAAAAAACCCAAATGTATTTTTTTGTTTCAAAATAAACCACCCACTTTATCAATATTCAATGTAATTTTTGCTTCTGTCTGGTGCAAATAGAGGGTCATAAAAAAAAGATAGAGTGTATTTTGTAGAATGATTAATTCACGAGTCTTATGATGAAATGGAGAACTGATTTAGTGAAACAGAGACTTCTATTATAAAAGCACCTGAAATTCACCAGTCCTATTATTTAACCTTACAAAAAAAAAAAAGTCATTTAAAAAATTTCTATAATGAATCATGAATCATTTATGTCATGCAGGCACAGAGCAAAAATATTCCCAATTAAAGTACATATTCAGAAGCAAATAAGGAACCAAACTCAAAATACAGACACACTGGCCGATGAGTTTCAGAACGATTGAGAAAGATTGGATAGGTCAGTGTTTGTGTCTGCATTTGCATTTTAATAGTCTCGACCAATCAGACTGTTTCTATATTCCCGTGCATGTGATGGACTAACGCCTTTGAAACTGGACTTGAGGAAGAACCTTGAGCTCCTTTGTGACACAAGATAAAATATAATGTTTTATTATAATGTAGTTATTTATGTTTAATTTTTCAGCTGTTGACGAGGATTACGAGTGTTTCATCTTATAAATATTTGAAAGTTGTACATCTCAGAAAAATGATAACAAATATGCAAGTTTGCAATCAGTCAAAGATGACGCGGATGTCCAGCAAAGCTGACACATGATTGTGAAATCAGTTTGCTTTGCAATATGCAGCAGTCTACCAGTTCAGCAAGATCTTCTACAGTAGGCTGAGCTTAACCAGCAACAACTGAGAACAGCATCAGTAGTACTAAAATTTAAAACAGTACTTAAACTTCGAGCTAAGCATTTCTCTGAATACGAAAGGCGCACATCATTCTGATAATTTTCCTTGTAAAATACTGAATATCTATAATATTGCTCAGACAAATGTTTAGAATTGCTTTCTAGAATTGCTTTTCTGCAGATCACACCTGCAAAAACGATTAAAGAGGGGACGATTTAATGGAAATTGCCTCAGCTAGGTGCTGTGGGAGAGAGGGAAGGTTTCTTTCTGCCTGTACCTAGCAATGACAAAAAGCATACAGCTGACCCCCAGGCAAGCCAGCAGCACATACAGCCAGATATCTGGCGTGAGGGGGTTGAGAAAGGAAAACACCCCTGGGTTGGTGCCGTTGGGCTTGCGGTACAGGATACTGATGCCCAGCGTCATGAAAGGCTTAGAGAAGTCGATAACCTTCTCCCGCACGTAGGTGATGGTCAGGGGAGCCACAGCCAGATCAGCTGTCTGGGAAAAGCAAAAGGGACGGAGGGAACAATTAAAAACAAACAACCACACAAAAACAAGTGATTGTGGTTTCAGTTGGCCAGAACATTGATGGAAAGTAGTACAAAAAAAAAATGATATGGTGACATGAAAAACAAACACAGGACAATGTGCATTGATAAAGAAGATTGTGAAAGTAAACACAGCTACCTAAACTACAATACATACTGTATGCATACATGTCTTACCTTGCTCAGATATGTCTTACCTACCTCTAATTTAGAGGTAAATCAACGAATAATATAACTGATGAGAATTACTCTGAATCTTTTCTTTTCTACACAAAGCTGAATAGTTAACAGATGCCTTCACAATTCACCAATAGATATTTCTTTGTGAAGCTTAACTGAATAGAGAATAAAAGAGATCTTGTTTGGTATTGTGGACTTTCTTGTTATTGCCAAAAAACATTTCTACTTGGACTCTAATTCAATAAAACCAAACAAGATGAACCACACTGCGATGATAAACCAAGCAGATCAGAATCAAACTGCTGATTTACTGACAGTTTTCAAAACTATAATCAAGTTTTTAAAACTATACAACAAAGTCTTTTCTACACAACACTGTTGTAAATGATAGCAGCTAACTGTAAAGTAGAAGTAGTAGCCAAGAAATATTAATGTTGGTAAAGTTTATTTAAACCAGTTATCACTATTTTAGTTGTCTGCATGTTCCGTTTCTAACAGACAGTGACTGAATGACAAATGTCATGAGAAACAGGCTTGCTGATTTATTTCACACTAATCACAAATGAACACGTGTGATTTGTAGGTGCGTGTACGTGTGTGTAATGCGTGTGCGTGTAGCTCACGTGGTCAATAAGCTCCCTGACCATTCCGTTCCACTCTCCCTTGTCGTTTTGGGCACCGTACTTCCCATCAGACACCAGCTTGACCTCGTAGCTAAAGCCCAGGATGTTGGAGAGCTCCTTCAGCAGGTCCAGACAGTAGCCTTCAAAGCGATCATTTCCATACAGCACCTTATCAGACTTCTTAAACATTACATAGGGGTTCTCCTGTGAACATGCACCAAATTCACTTTAGGCACTTTAAACAACATTCCATTATTAGCTCAGCACAATGTAAAAAATGAATCAATAATTAATTACATACTTGGTTGCATTAATTAAACAAAACTGAATGGGAGGTATGCTGTGTGAAAAATCATGATTCTGGTGAAAAATCTCAGTTAATTCAACAGCTTTCTTACCAGGATTGTGGTGACAATGAGTGTTCTGTTGGCCAGCGAATCTGAGACATTTTTGGAGGTGTTTCCTTTTTCAATCAGGTTCAGACCGGTATACGTGTTCCACACTCCAATCTAGAAGCAATGCAAAAGAAATCCACCACAGAACACAGTGACCACAGCTAAAAGGAGGTAATATAAGGGTGGCGGAAAATGTGGGAATTGCTTTCCAATTATGATCCAAAGATAATAACATTCTATCTCTGGGCAATCCTAGGGTAAAAATCACATCATGGTAAGAAAGGAAATGCTGTAAACACCAATGCGTAGACATGTTCAAGAATGTTCCAGAACATCTCACTTTGGTGCTGTATATATATGTCCAGTTTATGGTCAAGCGCAATTTGGCCTTTAAATGAGATGCATTGTCGTTAATGGCTGAAATCCATCAACTTCTCAGCTTAAGCATCTCATTTCAACCCTGTAAAAACCTCTTGGAATCAATAGGAGCACTCTTGGCCTTTTAAATGGATTAAGTAAAAATAAAAGTGTGAATTATTCAAGACAGCACTATGGAATCAAACTATGTGTTAAACATAAACCATCTATTATGGTTTTGTTTACCAACAACATGACTACATATAGTGATTGCACTTTGGACCTTGGCTGTTTAAAATCATGTCAACAGTTTTATTGGGTTCAAATCATTAAAAGGTTCGGTGCCTCCATGGAGGATTAGTGGACCAACACTTCAGTCTTTTTTGAACTACCCAAGTTCTGGGCAACCCAATTGCATGTCTGATAAAGCCATTTCGTCGGGCCAATGTGCAGGTATTTACAACGCAGGGCAACAGTCAACAGTCAACAGTCCAACACTGACAATGTGGATGTAGATCACAATAACAGAGGCTGGCCTGATTTAACAGAGAGAGCTGAGAACACCTCTAATGCATTCCCCCTCCCCCCCTCTCTCCACCCCGAAAAAGGGCACTCGGCACCGAGATGAAAAACGGCCCGGAGACTAAAGCTGAGAGAACTGAAGCAGAAGAACAGAGCCTGATTCTGCATCTACAGGCTCTACAGAGGACTAATCTGAATCAAAGATTATTTGTATGTGATAAGGAATGAGTCATAACTTTGGTAAGCATAGTATCTGAGATTCTTGGATGCTTAGAAATAAACATATTAAAACATTTCATCTCTTTCTCCATCATCTTTCTGCCTCTCAAGAAAAAACGCATGGCAATCCAATACAGTCATCCTTTAGGTCTTCAGAACTCCAATAAATTACCTAGACGAAAACCCCTGGTACCGCTACACATCCTAGTGGGGAAAAAACAACCTCCTTTGAGGATTTACTGACTTTATTTCTGCATAGGTTTACAAATAATTTAGATTATGGAAACTACATGTTCAGAAAAAAAAATGCATAAAACATCATTATGAGTGGACTGTTTCTCAGGCCTAAGCTAGCACTCCAGTGGACTGCCCAGTGAGCGCTTTCAGATGAGCAGTACATTTCTCAGCACACTGGGAACATACTGGGAAGGTAATGTAATGTCCAGTTATAAATAATGGGAAACTGTTTTAATAAGGTGGACAGGATGGGAAAGAGTGAACGTACCCTTACGTGTTTCATCTCAGGCAGTACAAATGAACCGTGGATTTCACTAAACGTGAAGTTGAACAGAACCACACCACTGCTGTGCCAGGGAACAGTGGCGAAAAACGAAAGAACAACGTTCTCGAGTTGCTCTCTTGCGCTTTAAGAAGCATCGTCAGCGGTATGAGAATAAGAAACATCGGCGCCTGAAGACCGCACGCCTGCTCGTGATAATGCTTTCATTAAGAGCGCCATAACCCACGCTCTCTTTATGCGCGCCGCTTGGCATACAGCACCGCTGCCCTCCAGGAGCTTCTGAAAGTGGCGTCTTGCTTAAATGAATTAACTCCAGAAAATAAATTAGTGCCGCTCCTCGAACATGTGCCCGTGGATTAACGTGTTTGTGTACCGAAGCACTCGATAAGACACTTTAAGATATGTTCCTCACTGCAGTCAAAGAGGTTACAGGGATACAAGACGGAAACAAAATCTCACTGTATTTGATATTAAGCGCAGCACATTAAAATTCAACCAGCGCTAATGTTCTTAATTTAAGCATGGCAAGAGTGGATGGTTGGTCAGGAGAAAAAAACTATGACGGACAGGTTATATAAGGAAGTGAATCTGAAGGAAAGACTGAGCACAGGGTACTGGAATGAGACGCTTAACAAACCTTTGTCCACAATTTAGTGCGACGTGGCGGCCCCTTAACTACGTGCTTTTGAAAAGAATTAAAAGAGTGGAATAGTCAGTACACGAACAGGTTTGTAATAATTTCTTTTTCGTATTCAGGCAATATTGATTCAACGATCATTTCAGGCCAGTTAAATCTATCATACTGCATATAATCTACAGCAGCTGACTTGTCACAACGTTTAACAAGCATTTAAAAACACAATCAAATAACTGATGGATTTGACCAGTGGGCTTTTACAGCACGTATGGAAGCTCTTCTGCCAGCAGCAGCAACATGAGCACTATTTAGGCTACATCACCTTCATGAGCACTATTTAGGCTACATTATCTTCTTGAGCACTATTTAGGCTACATCACCTTCATGAGCACTACTTAGGTTGCCTCACCTTTGCTGTGCCGTCCTCTTTCAAGCTAATGAGGTCCAAGTCGAAGTCCTTCCTCAGTCCATCAGTCCTGTTAAGGACGATGCGTCCTGTCAGGCCATTCCACTGGGCCTAGTGTATCAGGTGCGGAGAGGAGGAGACAGACACAGAGGAGAAACCCAGCTAGTCATCAGGGCCACATTGCAGGTAGCTGTGTAGAGTAACAGGAAGAAGCAAGATTTCTTAGCAGGATCAAAACAAAACTTCTCTTTCTGTAGACAGCAACTGCCTGGGTAACTTTTCAGTTCAATAGAAAACAAGGTTAAGGGACCCCTCATAGGCAAAGACATTTAAAAGAGATGCCCATGAATAATTCAATATTATTCAACAACTTAATCTTTTAGTTTTAGTGCTTTCTGAAAACAGACCATTGTAATCAATATCCACCTGTCCCCTACGGCAAGAGCAGTGCGTTTGAGTGAGGTCATTTCCTCTATTATATTTCTCCACCTCAGTTTGTTAATTTTCATTAGAAAAGGCAGACCACTACCACAAATTCCATCACTGTAAGCTTTCCTCCACAGCAGAGAGTAGGGCCATCATTTCAAGGCTCCCAGACGCATTCCAGATACAGGATGGTGCACCCCAACATGGCCATGGGGAACAGAAGGCAGAAAAAGGAAGCTTGCGTGTGCCCATAGACCGAAACCCAGCGCTGGCTTCTACAAGAGCTGGTTCCACAGCTGTCTGGAGCCAGGACCAACTAAATGGGGCCCTTATTGGTTCCGTGAAGGGCCACAAGACTCAGAGGGAGCTCCCTCTGTTCCAGCTCTGACACCTAACATTCAGCTTATGAAGGGTTTGATAATTAGCTGTACGATAATTAATCACTTGGGTTAGAAGAGGTAAAGCACTCAAGTGGCAAGTGCTCTGGACATTCAGGACGGCACTCGAGTGCCCCATTCGGGACAGTAATGAGGCGAGCTCTGATGATGTGATCCAGCCACGGGTGATAGGACAAAATGTGTCATAGCCCAGTGTTGTGACAGAAAGTGACCCAGAGGGCTAGGATGCATCTGGCAAATACTTGACAGCTACTGTTGACGTGGTCGAGAATCGCAATTACACAGGGCAGTGATTCACAGTATCTTTGCTTAATACAGAAACTCCAAATGACCTGTGAAATGAACTTCTTCTGCAATGCATTGCCGGTATATATATTTGCAGTAGATGGACGGAGGGTGCGGAAAGATACAGACTGCGATTCATGACTTTGCTCTTCGCAGGATATTTTCCTTGAGAAATAGGGGCCTTGGCAGGTGTTGGTACATTCAGTATCCCCTGATCTGGAACCAAGCTGGTGTAAGCTCCACTTCCAAGGCAACGTGAGCGTACGTCATCCGCATGTCATCTCCACGGTGACGGGCGCGCTACAGTCCTCCACGCCCCTGAATCCAACCCAGTATATTAATCAGCATTAGAACTTTGTGTGGAAAAAGTCCCATCACAATACATGATCTTTCAATGCCCTTAATGGTGCTGGAATTTAACCTTCCTGGGTCATTTATTCGTGACACCTGGAGCAATTCGGATCTTAGCCGAGCTGAATCTCTCTCTTCCATATGTTGCTGCCTGGAGCTCTCTGAAATCTGCCTGTCAGCACTCTGCTCCCTGTTCTCATACCCTCTGCCGAAGTGGAGTGATAAGACCAATTAAACCCTTATTCTCCTCTACTGTTGTCTCCAATTCATTTTTAATTGTGTTTAAGCTCGGAACATAGTTTTGGCAGCCTGGGGTCCCTGAGAGAGGCCCGATCAGCACCATTAAGTTCAATTAATACAGTGATGCACACTTTGTGCTCCAGGAGCCGGGCTCTGCCTCTCCTGTTCTGATATGCCATATCACTGCTACTAAATAGACTACGTTACATGGACAAAACTATATTGTCTGAAGTACCTTGAGGTATGAAAAAAACCCCACACTGGTGAAAACACACTGCTGAGAAAAATAGTAAGGACCTGCTAGCATTATTTTAAGGAATATATTTACATTTGTTTAATTACAGGACACGCAAAACCCCTCTCAAAAAAGGAAAAGAATTATCACAGAGCACAAACACACATTGTTGTCTGTGCAGTGTCAATGTCTGTGGAGGCCTGTTTGGCAGTGGCAGTAAGTGCCGGCCTGGTACCCACAAGGCTTGGGCCGACAGCACGCCTTCCGAAAGTCTGCAGTTATGTTAAAACTTCCTTCAGAGCGCATCGGGATTTTAAAAGATCAAACCGCGTATGTGTCAAGGCCCATTTCCTGCTCCATACGTGTCTGAAATCTACCTCAGCCGTTACTTTTAGAAGCTTCTAGGTGAAGCGAAGAGCATAAGATGTAATTTATCACATGAACAGTGTTAGTGGTGAAAATTACTTTTGACAAAAGACATCAGAACTGATTTAATGGAACTAAAATGTAATATTCTGTAGGACTATGATAATGTTTTATCATTTGCTAACCAAAATGGGGGAATAAACATGACAGGCTAAATTTATACAGTCCATTTAACAAAAGGGAGTCAAATCTATCATCAAACTTTGATAGAGGAGTGTTTACTTGAGACACAATGTGAACTGACACCTTTTGTGTGTGTGTGTGTGTGTGTGTGTGTGTGTGTGCATGTGTGTGTTAGCATGGGAGTGTGTGTGAGATATGACCTTTGCCACCTTAAGAGCCACCTTATTAAATTACTCTATTACGGGATTAAATGTTATTAAAGTTGGTTTGAAATAGTAGTTTACAGTACATTCATTTACGTTTTTCACAGTGCTGAGCCAGCTGATGTTTGTGTGTGTCCATGGGTGTGTGTGTGGCCTGCTTACCTCTTTGAACAGGTTCATGAAACGGGGTCCGTACCTCCACGGCTTGTGCCGGTGGCACTGCAGAGAGCTCACCGTCATCTGACTGGCCCGCTGGGACGCCACGGCAACCATGAACACAGCGTCATACATAAGCGCTGCTGCCGTCTGCAGGGAGGGGGGAAAGGGAGTGAGCGACAAAGGACTTCCAATATCCCATAAACATTATCACAACACCTGAGTATCTCCACAATCCAGTGATACGGTCCTCCTCTCTGCAGTAGGTAGGAATTTTGAAGTCTTTAAATTTAATGTGCAAGCACTCCGTTTTTGCAGCCTGCTGTTAAAGGGATTGGAGGGGGAAGAGAAATATCCCCTGTGCCCATGGGCTGGGCACACAGAGCAGTGGGACCTAATCCTACAGACTCATTTAGAATTTGAGGGCAAGAGCCCAAGGGAAGGATAGAGGGGACGATTTTGGAACCAAGGATCAGCCAATATTTCTTTGGCTGTTTGAGTTGGACGTTGGATTTGGCTGTGAGGGTTTTTGATGATGGTTCCCAATTTGACCAACATTGGTTTCCAATTTTACCAATGTAGACAGGTTTTTATTATAGTGTATGTAAATACATAGATAGAACTATTATTCATTTAATCCAAGCACTCAAATAATTTGAACGCAATTCAGCATCTTCATTGGAATTTAATATGCTTTAAAGTTCAAACATTTATGTTTCTGTGTGTAATTTATGTGTACATCAATGTATGTTACCTAAGCAATGTCACACAAAACTGAATTAGCTTTATTAATCCTTTCTATTGTATACAAGTGGTCTTTCTCAAATAAGAATTTTATTCTCATTTTTGAATAATTAAACATTTATCACGATTGCCCCTCCCCTAGCTTCGTTTGTTTTGGTTTTCTCTGTCTTTAATACACCAGTTTCTCGTTTACGGTTGTTTTGGTTTGCTATATATTCTTCACCCGTTTTTATTCTCGTTAGTCGTTGCCGTTACTTGTATTTGATTCGTTTTTATTGCTTGTGGTTCATGTGAGTAACTGTATGTGTATTCTCTAGCCTTGTACTCGTTTCTACACGTGTCTATTTGTTTATTATTTATTGACATGCTAAGATTCGGCTTTACAACACTGGACCGCCTATATGACAGCGATTATGGATTTTCGCCTAATAAATCTCGCTCTGCTCAGCATATCCATCTTCATATCGCTCAGCGTTACAACATTACTGCCATGAGGACAGAAAAGAAATCAATTCTAAACGGCACATTGAATTGCTACAACTCTATCACTTTAATGCCTTGAATTAAATTTTTATAAACTAATGATTGACGGGGTCAACGAACCAATCCTTACAGTCATAACGCCGCTCATCAGGCCACTGTCAGGTCTGGGCGGGGCTAACTGCCGTTCCGTGCTCCATTTATGAATGACAGACGCCACGTGGGGGTTGTCCAGATTCAGAAGACGAAAGGCGGTGATGTTCACACCACTGTAACGGTACGGCTCCAGATCCAGGGCAAAGAGATCCTGAAAGGTGAAAACGGAGTCAGAGTTAAGGCATCTGGGTTTCGTCTTCTATAAAAACATACAAACAAAACACAAGGAGCGGCTTTGTATAGTTTCCCTTAACTCTTAAAACTTTCTCACAGGGTGCAGTCTGGAGAAAGACAGGACCTGTCAAACTGGTCATCTTTAAAGTGTCTTCAAAAGAACATAAAGTCTTAACCTTGAAAATTGAGCCTACAAATCATGTAAAAGTCAAACACAGTTTGACACAGAGTTTTAAAGAGAAGCAGAAATATAACCTATAAAATATATAGAAAAAATATTTAAAAATCTGTGTAATTTAAAGCATCATGGTGGTGCAGCCTTACTAAGTAGTACTGTAGTGGAAAACAGAAGCCCAATTAACTATGCAATTATTGATTTCTTGTCCCTGTCTATGTAATGCTATTACGAAAGTCCTAAAACCTCTCAGCATGGAAGTTTGGAAGACTCACCAAGGTAGTGAAGAAAAAATGGTAGTACTCTGTCATCATCCCCATTGACATCAGCTATTAAAAAAACCATTAAAACATTATAGAGCGGTGCACTGTAGAGACAGCTACATTTAACAGTGACTCAGTGATTCTTATGAATGAATGTGAAAAGTGTTTAAACACAACTTGTGCCTCTTTCCTCCAACATGACACATAATGTTACAGCTGTTGCCCCTAACGACCACTGATGAGTGACAGCCCACCTCTCACTTTTATTGCAGTAAAAAAAAAGAGCATGGAAATTAACACTCTCAACTTCTGACACTTCAGGAGGTCACACGCCGTTACCCAGAAGTTCAAAATCCTACAACTGAGAGTGGCTTTGTGGGCACCTGGCACCTGTTTGAGCAGCTGGGAGGCCGTGCGGTGGGAGCAGTCGAAGATGGCGTAGAATTCCTGCTCCCTCTTCATTTCCTTGAGCAGCGGGCGGGCCTCGCTGGTACCGGAGGGGAGCTGGCGGATGCGTACCTTCATGCCGCTCCTGGACGGGGCTTTGATCAGCTCCTGCATACGCATCAGGCCTGTGAAAGAGCCGAACGCAAAGGAGACGTCCGAAATTCATTAGCGGCTGGAGAGTTTTTGATTTCCCCCATGCACGGGCGGTGCCCACCTGTGCCATCAGAAGTGGGAATCTAATCTTCATCTGCTCTGTCAACGGGTCCCAATCAATACCCCCCCACTACAAACCACGCACTTTAATCAAAAAACTAGGGCACCTCACTTTCTGAGGCCAAAACATGGGTGGGATGGAAAATTTGCAGGCTTAAATCATATCTGAAGAGCAGGTCTATAGAGGCAATCTAATCAAACAGCTGCAAGAAACAGCAGTGTCTGTTCACTTGAAAGGAACAGGTGTAGCAGGCAGAGAATGAAAAAAAAAATACCCACTGGTCAGCTGGTATAGTCGTGGTGCTAGTTAGGGAGCAGACTGGCAGTACCTTTCAAACCTCTCTGTTGGACACAGTGGTGCATGGCAGAACACAACATCATTAGGGAAGGAAATCTCCTACACCCTCCACTAGAACTGTGTGTCTGTTCATATCTCCAGCTAATGGACCAAACAGGCCTTTCCAGATGGACAGTAGCTTGCACCCAGGTGGTCTGCTTTAATGTCTGAACATTTGAAGAGAAGTGTCTGTGTGAAATAACAGAATTATAGAAGCTGGACATGTGAAAGGTACGCAGGGGTCTCGCTAGCTCAGACACTTCTTTGATGTAAATGAATTGCATCTTTAAAGCTGCATCTTTAAAGCTTTTTTCAAATTAACTAATAATTCTGCTGTTGGTATATAGAAAATCACCAGATGAGGAACATCCAATCACAAGTCAATGACGACGAAGAAACGCTTCTTTTCTGCACAACACATCGGACCAGCAGAGAGGCCGATGTAGACGATTCGCTTTTTTCGTGCAGCTCAGTGGCGATTTCGCTAAGTGCTCTGGTGAAGTGGAACATGATTTGAAAGCTTCCAGAGACTGAATCAAGGATACCTTTGCACGAAGGGCCCCAGTTAGCTGTGAGGAACAAGGACAAACCCCTGCAAAGCATGAGCTCGCACAGAGGGCCTTGAAAACATTCATCTGTTCGCCACCACATACGCATTAGAGCTGATTTTCAAAACATAAAAAACAAATTTTAACATGAAAGAGAACGCTTGTCAAAAATTGCGTCCCAGGATTAATTACTTATATATAATACTCAGTAATCACTGCTGTCAAAGTATATATTAAATTCTTGCTATGATTTGCTAAAGTGCTGTTAAACAATACAGTAAATCTAACAATACAAGTTACAATTTAAGAGGTAAAAAAGGTAAAATAAAAACATGCTAAAATGTTGTGGTTTCTATTTTATTTAGGTTAATATTTAATATTTACTTCAAACCTTTGGTCAGGCCAAATTGATGAGTAAAGGAAGAAGAGAGAAACACAGAAAACTTTTGCACACACACTGCAAAATTTGAGCAGGCATCTGTTCCACCTAATGATTCTATAATAACACTGGTTTCAAATCTCCAGCTAGGAATGAGACACACTAATCATTTCAAAGCTAGTCAATTTTAATACAAGACTTCTAATTAAGGACATTTCTCTTGTTTGAGAGCTAGGGGGGGCGGCCCCCCCCGGGGGGGGGGGGGGGGGGGGGGGGGGGGGGGGGGTGGGGGGGGGGGGGGGGGGGGGGGGGAGGGGGGGAGG
>JAOYMR010000014.1:3694234-3709815 GCA_025802075.1 Tenebrosternarchus preto | reverse complement strand
CCCCCCCCCCCCCCCCCCCCCCCCCCCCCCCCCCCGCCCCCCCCCCCCGCCCGCGGCGGGCGTGCCCGGAGTTCCGACCGGGGCGCTTCCGATCTGAGGAGAGGAGAGGAATTTCCAACTGAGCAACTTTCCTGATTTAAAAACACAGACGCAGTTTCACCTCCCATAACTTTGCCTTCTATACTGTGCTTTTACTCCTGCTGCCAGTGACGAGCTCTCTATCCTTTACCTCTACGTGGCCTTTCATGTTCCAACATGCTATCATCTCTCCTGCTCTCCTCCCCCCCCCCCCCCCCCCCCCCCCCCCCGCCCGCGGGGGGGGGGGGGGGGGGGGCCGGGGGCGCCAACTCCACCCTGTGAGGATGCAGGAAGCATGTGATGTGAGCTGAAGCGTTATATTTACAACCCTGACTGTCATCTTTAAAAAAAATGTTAAAAGTGGCAAGTATTTTGGGGCAGTGGTAACTCACTGGTTAAGGCTCTTGACTAGTAATCAGAAGGTTACTGGAAAACAGATAGGCAATGAACTGTGTTTAGAGTTTTTTAAGCTATTTAAACTTCTTAAGCTGACCTCTAAGAAATCTATGCAGTGAATATATTACAAAATGTTATTGCTTTGTTTTCAGTCTTGAACTTCAGAGGTATGTTTGTGGAAATATATTCCAATGATGTAAATTGTGTTATCTTGAAATGCTGCCATTTTTACTGACAAAAGCACTGAGATATTAATGGAAATACCAAATAAGTATACATGTAATTCTCTTGGGCCTGTTCTATTAACATTTACATTCCAGATACTAATGAATCATGCATTATGTTCTCCCTATTTATAGAACTTGGCTAATTGCAGTTCAGAAAGCAACCAGCAAGAACAAAATTTCAAAGCACACACGATGTTTAATGAGGACATGTTGGAGAGCATAAACAAAGGTTAGTCTAAGAGGAGGCACCAGTATGTGAAGTGAACATTCCTTAAGCAGCCACTACATACATGAAGCAGAGTGACGGCAGAACATCAACAGTTATTTGGAAACACTCGTTCTTTGGGCCATTACTGTGTGCTATAGAGCCGAATTTGCCATTTGTCAACCTGACAATGTGATAAAATATAAAAACACACTGTGGCACGTTGTAGGTTTGAAGTACTGCCTTGACCGCAGGACTCTTCCAGCAGAGCTCCTGGTCCTATTAACTAGATAAAGTGATAAAGTGCTCTGTGGTAAAACTACATTTTTGAGTCACAATTCTTGTGCCAGTGCTATTAGATCTGCTGACAATTATTGTTTTAGGTCTGGTCACGTGAAATAAAAATAAATACTACATCCATTATAAATGCTTATTATAAATTCTGATTATTATAAATTCCTGGCAGGAGTCTTTTTTTATTATGATGTATGCATTATGAGAATGCATACACCAGTGTGTACACACACCTGTACCAGTATGCACACTCAACAACACGTGTATCACGGTGTACATTCTACAAAACACACACCAGTGTGTAGATTGAACAACACATAAGCCAGTCTGTACACTCAATGACACACACCCCAGTGTGCAATATCTATAACACATATATCAGTGTGCACACTCAACAACACACATATATCAGTGTGCACACTGAAATCAAGTGTCAGAAATCACTATGAAGAACTTGACTGTTTCAGTGCACATCATTTTTGTGGTCTTATTAGCAGAATGGGCTCCTAACATTTCAGGTACATTTCATTGAAGATGTTACTGAGTGAAAATCACAGATTGGCAAAATTGAACTGAATTACTCTGCTCCCAAGATACCTACCACTGATACTTTCCATTACTGGCTGCCAAAGTCAGACTATTAGGCAATATACTTGAAGTTAGTGGTATTTTATTTAACATGCTCATACAGAGGTGCTCCTCTAGCATTTACTTTACAACGTTTGCCTGCAATAGATATGAAATGTATAATAAAACTCATGTCCAGCTGAAAACGTGTCCACAGTTCCAAAATTACACCCACGAGTCACTTTATTTGGAACACCTGCCCCAAACTCACCGTGTCCGGCCTCTGTGGCCACCAACTGGTGTGTGTGTGTGTGTGTTGGGTGAGTGTGTGTTATGTGTTGTCAGGGTTTCCACACGTGTCAGTGACCTACTGACCTGTGAGAGATCTGCAGCCAACCTCACAAAAACTGGGACTCTCAAGCTGACCACCTATAAACACTCAGAGGATGACCAACAAGCATTGTGAATGGATGGACTTTGAAGAAAGGCAAATGGGCCATTTTCTTCAACAGCACTTCTACAAGTGGCTTCTAATAAATTGATGTTACTAATAAAATGGGTAGAGAGTACATTCTTTTTCTCCTTTCACTGACTCCAAATTTATTACTTGCAAGAGGGGGGCATGACCTGCTGCTTATATTCCAAACAAGGTCTTTATGATACAAGTAAATGTGAAATTTGTTTCTAAATTAGAGAACTGTTATCACTTTCAAATACAAGACACTGAAAACATCAGTAAAGCCTTAAAATCGACTGCTCCCTGTAGACAGCTGTCATAGCAAATAACAAATTGTTCTTACAAGCGTTTAAGTTTGATTATATCTGTGAGCAAAGGTACTTTCCTTTTAATGACAAATGACAATTTGTCCAAGAGGAGACAACATGAATGTGTTATATCTTTCAGTTTGCCCATGCTGAAAAGAACCAAGATCATTTCTATATATGAGCAAGGGATGTCTGTGGAATCAATATGTTATTAGTGTATAGCTTACAGTGAAGGCATCCCAACTTTTCCAATATCTCAACAAGACATTCAGACAAGACATGAATGCAAACAGACAAAAGGAATGTTACTGAAGAAGACAAAAAGTTATGAGTTATGGTCTGTACAAATATTACTAAAATCATTACTGGTGAATGAACTATTGAATCAGGTCTAAAAACGAAGTAAACCGTCACTGCTTAAGGGCTGGTTATTAAAAAAGTGTGGGCACAGTGTTAACACCTAACTAAATCGATGTCAGCTTCCTTGTTTTGGATGAAGTCAATTCAAAAGGGTCAAATCATCCCTTGGAAAAGCGACGATTATTATAGACTGTTAAAAACTGCTTGAGGGATTTGCCGAAGGGAGGCAGGCATTGACAATCATTAGACACTCGGGGGAATAAATGTCTTACACTGAGATGTGGCATGACCTCTTCTCTAAAGAGCAATGCGCCCAATAGCCTGTTTCAATATCGCCAGACCGAAAAGCTGAACGTATTGGCGCAAAGAGACTAAAAACACAGTGTAAAGGGTAAACAGGATTAAGATGGGATGGTGGATTAAAAGTCAGAACACTTTTGCCACTGGCAGTACAAACATGTCGACTAAACAAAGACAACAACACCTGCATACAATTACACCTTAATTGTACCTGCGGTTGTCCGAATACAAAAACTGTGCTTCTGTTATAAAAGAAACTTACCAATTCGCAGAACTTGCTGGTCATTGGGACTCAACTTTGTCATCGTGAAGAAAAGCAAAAATAACAGTCTGTTTCGCTTTTCCATGCCTTCGTAATCAAAGCTGCTAGTAAACTTTATGTAATGGACATCGAGTAAAGATGCTATCTCGCACCATTCCGATCGATTTCTATCCAGGTGTTATTTTTTTGCTGCGCGCTTCTTGTGCGTATTTGGGTACATACGCTAAAATGCGAAACACTTTCCCCTGGCTTGAGCGATAAAACTATACTACAAATCGCTATCCGTCATTCCCGTTTTCTGTGCTTCATTTCGTGCACTTTGTACGATACATCAAGAATACGTCGGAGAACATCGCCGGCGCGTTTGAGCTCATGACTCCGCGCGCACACACTCAAGCAAGCGTGAGAGGGGTATTTGCCGCTGAACGGCACACACAGAGCGCATGCAGTGGATTAATGTTTAAGCCTGACCAACGATTGCATCATTTTTGCCAATCTTCTGGGCTGACCATACCAGGCACCTTCACCATACCAGGCGCTGCAGAGGTTGGGGACCCAGGGGGTCCACACACGAACGGACATACACCCACACCCACCCACCCACATACACACTTTCAAAGTACAACACTGACGGTCGCACTGTGGCGAGTAATAGGAAATGAATATGCAACATTCACTGAGAGGAACGCATACAAATACTACAGGTATTTGTGTTATTAATTGTTTACTTAATTGTTTCAACTAAGTAGGTATAGAAGTTAGAATTAATTACAGTATTTAAAACTGTGCTCTCTTAATATCTCTGACGGACCCCCAGGCTTTTATAATGCTTAACCTAAGGTTGTACCAACAACGGGGTAACCTACAGCTCATCCTCTGTCTGCGCACAGGTATAGAATTGCAATATTTTGTCGCGTGAGTATAAGTAATTAAACAATAAATCAAATGCGTCATGCGACACTAACTCACAGTCAAGTTTCTGAGTATCCACGCGTACACTTTAAATGCCTGGAGGACGCTGGGATGAGACGACTATGACGCTTTCTACTATGTTGTGGAGAGTGGCGCCATCTGTTGAACAAATTTTGCTTACGTTAAATACAAGATGTGTTCGGAATGTTAAACTTGTAACATAGTTAAGTGGAATGCATAGAAAAAAGGAAAGAATCTTTCATGTGTAATACACTAAGTACACTTCGAATCTTCCATAGGCTGCATTAAAATATACCTAGGAAACACTGGCGCGAGAGTGAGCTGCCCAGTGCCGTTAGGCAGCGGCGGCGGGCACCGCGGGGCCATGAGCCTACGAGAGCGCTGGCCCGTGTAGACGCGGCCATCCTAAATTAACGGCAGGCCACCAGACAAGAGTTTCTAAGCAGCTCAGAATATTGCTGCCATCTTGCTAAACATTTCATCATAACCGGGGTAGGTAGCAGGAGAGTGGTCTGGATGCAGGTGCTGGTGATTCCAAGCAGGTGTCTGGGGACGGAGGGAGTGAGGGAGAAACGTGGACTAAGCTGCAAATAACACACACTTGCATGTGTTTTTGGTAAAACTTATAAGCAAGTGCGACTGCACATTCAAAAGAAAACTGAAAGAGTAAATGGGGAAAATGAAAAAAATGCACATGGAACATAGGACATTTATTCTTACTTAAATAAAAACATTTTTTTTTTTCATATTGAACTGTACCTTTTGATTTTAGTTCTGATCCAGCTCGAGTCTGCTGCAAGACACGTATACGTTCGCCTAAAAGGAAATAGGTTTGTTTAAATCCTGGAATGGAAAATTGGGTGGGTTTGTTTTGTTGTTTTCATTTTGGGGTGAATTTGTGGTGGAAAACAGGTTTTAGGAGTTCCGGTAAGCTCTGTTATTATTTTCTGGGAAGCCATATCTATTACAGTGAGAGTAACGGTAAAAGGAACGCTTAGTAGTGAAAGGCTTGGATAAATACTACTGATGATTATATCTCGACATATGCTACTCTACATCCTACAAAGTCCTAGTCCCTACTTTTAGTTTGTAGTCTTGCGTAATCAGTTTAGTTATAATTCCAGCAATGCGAAGACTAAATAGATAAATAGGCTATAATCGAAATTAAATATAAAAGTAGGAGCGACTTCGCAGAAAATTATGGAGAAACGACTCTAATCGGACCCGAGGGACTTATTCTCCGCGAAAACATTCACCATGTTTAAATAACACTGGCAAAGCGCCTTTATAACAGTTTGTGCTGTTATAAATGCACAGTATTTATAAGATACGTTGAGGACGTTTCCACAGAATAGTGGGGAAGTTAAAATCGGGACGGGACAGCACAGAATCTCATAGCTGAATGGTCCAAGAACTATTTACGAACCGTTATTCTCAATTTAACTTACTATAACTAGTGTTAATGTGGGAATACAAATTGTACAAATCGTTTTAAAAATGAATTGGTGCAGTATGAGGTTAATGAGAGGAAAAACATGACAGGAAATGAAGAAGCACTTGTTCTGTAAGATAAGCATAAGATAAACATGTCAACAAGAATGATTTCTTAATAAAGCAGCTAGTTTTAAGAAGGATTATATATACAATTAAATGTCGTACTCTGTTGGAGAGAGTCTGAAATTAAAAGCAATAATGTACGCGTAATAAAGCCTGGTTGACTGGGAAATAAACTATTTATCATGACCAAGCTGAAGAAGCCAACTGCATTATTATACTGCCACCGTCTGACCATATTTTAATATGACAAGAACACCATTAATTATTACCAAATCTTTCGTTTCATAGTCTCACCCACCAATACTTCAAATGTGTCGGTATTAAAGCAGCCTTTAGAATGATTACATTAAACACATTTGCAATACAGTAGAGAATGTATTAAAATAATTCAGAATAAAGTGGCAATATAAATAAGGAACCTTTATTTTAGGAGAACATCTATGAACATACACAATTTCAAAAATGCAGAGGGAAAAAAGTTAAGGAATATTTACAATTTTACAACACCTCTCTAAGCAAAAAATGTTTCATAACTACAGTACAGTAGCCATAGTGATTGCATTGCTTAAGCAGGTTTGTTCTCCATGTTAAAAATAGACTTTCTTTTTCTTTCAGTAATACACTGTGTCCACCATTATCTAAACTAACTATTGTATAAAATATAACAAAAGGTCCAAAATTTATCAAAGACTCCTATTTCACATACTGGTGATAAAACAGCCTCAAAGACACCGACTGCTACTTCAGGAATAGCTATGGGCAGTTCGTCAAAGTATGACTGTACACCGATCGGTGATGTCATACTACGCGTCGTATCCATGCCAACAATTTTAGTCAGTAGTTAACCACGAGGAGGGAAAGTGTGAAGAGTCGCGTGCCTTGAAACAAAACTACTCACATTATTGCAGTGCGCATGGCTGAAAGGTCAGGTCGTTACAACATCTCAGAACATCCTCGACAAATTCAAGTACAACAGGATCGGTATTTATAAATCAATACATCCCTTCAGAGAATAGGGCTGGGTAATACTGGACGCTCAGGTAAACTGCAAAACCGATATGGAATATGAAAAAGGAACGAAAACGGGACTGGGACACGCAAAATCGTAAACAGAGGGGACGTGACTTTCGTGGGAGCACAGTACAAAAGTCCTGCTCACGTGCTCTCGACGAACTTCGCTCGCGTACCGCTAACAAGCGAGAGAGCACCCCTGTGATCACGGAGAAATAGTACAAGTGAACAGAAGTCATATTTCAAAAACAAAGAAAAATCACAACAACAACAACAACAACAACAACAACAACAACATCAACAAAAATGCCTCCAAAAGGACAGACCCACGTTCCTAATATTCGAACAAAAACAGTGGCTTTGGCAACAAGTTTGATGAAAGAAAGCGTAGCTGCCTACAGGTTATGTGTGCACACCATTCACTGTGTTTGTGTGTGATCTACAGACTACACCACTATACAGTACATCACTATGGATTCCAGGCTGGACGTCCAGTGTGCAGTGAGGTGCTCTGACTGTATGCGTCCAGTGAGATGTTTTCAGCAGCTTCCATTCACTGGTTAAGAAGTTAAGATCTTGCTTGACCTGTAGGATTGCCTAGAAGTAGCACCTGCACAGTAAGAAGGCTAATCAGGCCGATGAGAACTGGGGTCCGGCAGATGAAGGTGAAACGTATCTGCCATTTATATTTCCATTCTCTCTCCATCAGTCTTTTCTAAAGCTTACGGACTTCTAGGCCATGGTGTGGGTTGCACATTGTCAGTAGGGATTCCACTGCCATTCCTGACAGGGGGAGGCTTAAATTCAGGCTATAAAGCCATGTTGTGCGTCTGGCATCAAGACAAGCCATCAGAAATTCCCACTCCTGCGGCCTTTATCCTCCCCCCTCAGAAGGTGTCACTGTTGCAGCCTGTTGAAGTCATCGCGGCGGACCCAGATGACCTCGTTCTCGGTGACGGCGCCCTCTACAGCGCACTGCTTACGTAGCGGGGCCAGCCCCAGAGGGCCGTGCAGCTTCCCGGCGAGCTGGTGGGTGGGCTTGGCCTCGGTGCCTCGCTTCTGGTTGACTTGCTCCTCCTTCCCGGCCTCCTCCTCTTCCGCGTTCTCCCCCTCAACTTCGGCGATCAGCGCCTCGAATGACTCTTCCAGGCTGGGGTTGGCCGGCGATCCCTTCACCGATTCACAGTACTCGTCGTCGTCACTGAGGATATCCGTCTCCTTGACCTCCTCCTGCCTGTCGTAGAGGTGCAGGTCAAACTGCTCCTCCACCCAGCGGTCGGTGTCGTGGTCGGTGTCTCCACTGGCCTGCTGCGGGGCCCCTGGAGGGGGGCTTTGTGGCCCCAGGGGGGAGTCCTGGCTGGAGTTGTTGTCGAAGGAGTCCAGTGTAGAGCCGCTGTCAAAGACCACGTCCGTGTCGATAGTGAAGCGGTTCCGAACCAACCTCCGCTGGCCAAGGTTCCGAGATGGAGCTGAAACTGATAGATAGATAGATAGATAGATAGATAGATAGATAGATAGATAGATAGATAGATAGAATATCATTTCTATCATTTACATAGACAGAAACAAAACTGTATAATAGTCATATAAGTGATTTTTGTCAGTTTCTACTTTTCATTTTTTTTGCACCATTTCATGAACAGTGAATGAATACAAACGACTCAAAATGACTCGGAAGAAAATCTGACAGGTCAACTGACACATTTTAAGAATGTATTTTTTTTTAAACTGTATTTCTCCTCTAAAATGTCCTTTTCAGAGATACGAAGCTTCATTCTGACAGCGGCGACAGACCCACAAGCGAGTGGCTGGCAGGGAGCAGGTGAGGGCGCTGAGCTGTGGGTACCTGCTCTGTTCATGGCGGGTCGCGCTCCCTTCAGAGCGCTGAGCCGTTTGCCCCCGAACGGCACGTACTGCTGGCTGGGCGGCAGGCTCTCCGTCTTCAACAGCTGCCGACGCTGTTTGTCCCGCAGGACCGAGTGCATGCTCTTCAGGAAGTCCTTCTTAGTCTCAGGGGAGCTGTAACAGGACACAAAAGTCTTTTGAGTGTTTGCACGTCTTCTAGCACAGGAACGCAGCTACAGTTGTGGGAATCAAACTATCTCAAAGACATGCAAATATGTAAATATATGTAAATAAATTACAGTTATTCTATAATGATTACTATTATTCTATATAAATAAATATACAGATACACAAATCACATGTTAAAGATATGCAAATAAATTACAGTTATTCTATAATGATATAGACTATAATGAGATAGCATATGCTTGTGTAATGGACAACTCACCTGCAGCAGAGATGGAAGTTCCTTTCCGGTCTCCCTTCAGACTCTGAGCGCACATGTACAACCTCACACACTGCCGTCCCTTCAGAGTCTGGAGACACACAGACGAACACAAGATTATTGCTGGTTAGGGACACCAAAACGTTCACTAGACGGATCAAAGGTCTCTTCTTAAGCAAAGCTGGAATCAAGATAAGGACACAAGCTACACTGGTTCCAGAGAGACCGAGTGTGTTTGAAGATTATCAGAGGATGATTTTAAGGGAACACCCATTACATCCAGGATTAGAGGATCTCCCCCCAAA
Source organism: Tenebrosternarchus preto (assembly GCA_025802075.1). NCBI lineage: Eukaryota > Metazoa > Chordata > Actinopteri > Gymnotiformes > Apteronotidae > Tenebrosternarchus > Tenebrosternarchus preto. Next base: position 3,700,265 of record JAOYMR010000014.1, on the reverse strand, counting down.
AAACATACTGGCTTGTCAAATAGCAGATATGCATGTTATGTGGCAGACAGAAGAACATGATGTTTACATTGTAGTAGAATATATCCCATTAGAATATCACATTCAAAATCTTCCTTTAACATCAAAGTGTCAAAATCAGATCTAAACTTTGCCATCTCTGGACAGAAATCGAGGCAACTGATGCAGAGAGACTCACTGGTGGGAGTTCGGACTTGGAGAGCATCTGCTGAGATCATGTGCCGAAACCGAAACGGGTCTCTGTCATCAGAAACAGAAACTCTGTGAGAAGCCCCCTGCAGAGAGAGAGAGAGAGAGAGAAAGAAAGAGAGAGAGAGGAAAAGGACTATAATCATTAATGAAAGACTGAGATGGCACTATTGTGCACACAATATGCAGTGTAGCCAATCACAAGAAGGCATCAGCTGAAAGACCCAATCAGGAATGACTGGCACGGTTTTGGCCTCAGCGGGGCGTTCAAACGACGCCAGCCGTGCTCCGTGACCATCAGCTTCATACTGCAGTGAGCGCCTCCTGCTCTCCTGCTGTGGAGAACGTTGGAGCAGATCGTGAGCAGAGTGCCAGGCTCTGCTCCACGTTGAGCAGCAGGGTACAGAGAGGCATGGCTCTCTGAAAAGGCTTGTGTGCGCTAAAAGCCCCTCACCTAATGCTCTTCCTGTTAATCCATGACGGAGGAGGAACGGGGGAGGAGAGGCACTCACCAGTTTCTTCTTCTGCTTGGAGCAATCTTTGTACACAAAGACAACCGCAGTCCTGAACACTGGAGGGAAGGGAGGCAGAAAGAAAGGCATTAGACTCAAGGAAGAGAAAAGCTGTGTCAGTTCTTTGAAAAGGGCTTCTTCAATACAGATAACTGACCAATTACAGCCTGGGGCTGTGTTCACTTTTGAGTCTTTTTAGTTTAACATTTACAGAAAAGGCAATCAGCAACCCACATTCACGCTCAAATAATCCTTCCACATCTTCTGGCTACTGTACAATGTTTCCTCGTCTGCAGAAAAGCCAGTGAAGGCTAGTGATGGTGGTGTAAATAGATGGAACGCTACAAGGCAATGAGTTCCTGCTGCGCTTAGAGACAGAGATGACTTTACGGATAGAGCCAGGGGCTTGTAGGGTATGGGTGAGGGTGCTATTTTGGGGGGGAAACACACACATACACACACACACTCTCTCTCTCTCTCTCTCTCTCTCTCTCTCTGTCTCGCTCTTTTTCTCTTACCGAAGGCAGCAAGCTCAGGGTCTTTTTTTCCTTTCACCAGGGACGAGGGGGGGTTGATCCAGACCACGGTGGTATGCAGTAACAGGTCCCCCATGGATAGATCAGCCACCTGGAACAGGGGGGAAGACAAAGGAGACGAGGCCTGTTCATTCACCAGCTCAAACCCGAGTGCATGTGAGTGCCACTCAAACGTTTCCTAGCGACCACACAACCATAACAGCTAATCGCACACAGTCACACAAAGTAAAAAAAAAAATGTTTTACACACATCTAAATGGATCTTGGGGTGGTTGGTATTGAAAATTAAATCAAATAAAAGTAATGCTTTTTAATTTAAAAAAGTAATTTTACAAACATGCAGTAGCTAAACAACATCTTGCCTCTTTCTTGTCTGAGCTCTGTTCCCCGATGAGCAGATCGAAGACAGCGCCGTACTCCTCGTGGATCTTCTGCATCTCATTTATGTGACTGGCTACTTTATTCATGGCCTTCATAGCAACTGCACAGGAATAGAAGGTAAATACAATCCTAAGAGCTGGAATAGTCATGAGAAATCACCTTCATACAGATACCAGAATCCACGAGACTGCGCTAACAAACAAAGACGTACTGTAACAAACAGCAAACGTACAAGACATAAAAGACGTCCCGTCTGTTTCTTTGCTATAATGATGTGATAATGTTACATAAGTAACATTATGTAACCATAAAAAGTTCATAAAAAGACCACACAGTGAGTTTTATTGGTCTGACTCTAATGTTCACCACCGATTCAAAATTGTCAGCATAAATAAGGTATGCTTGCATATGAGAGCACAACTCAGATGTTGGATGCTCATTCGTGCGTTGTGCTGAACTCCCAGAAGCCCCGGCGAGGGGGGTGGGGTGGGGGACTGGCGGCAGGGAGCACCACAGCCTCACCATTGAGATGGTAGTGCTCGTCGCTGTCTGGGTCAGTCAGGCAGTAGAGCTCCCTCAACAGCAGTGGGTACTTCAGCACCCGCTGGATGGGCTTTATCAGGTAGGACTCCAGCGTGGACGAGTGTTGCTGACGTGGGTTCCTCTCGGCCAGGAACGCTTTGAAGTCATCATCACTCTTTGCTGAGCACCCAGAGTTGGAGAGAGGAGGAGAAGAGTGGAGGAGAAGAGAGGAGAAAGAGAACCAGAGAAAACCGTGTGTTGGAAACGTGGTGCATGAACGGATCAAACACTACTGCTCTGCCAAATGTATTTTCCAGAAAATATTTGAATCCTTGAAATGTTTTCATCTTTCTGATACTCTCAGTGAGCTATATGCGCAAAACAGATATAATTATATTACATAAGAGACCAAAATATCTTTAACTAACAAATGCATTAGTCCCTTGAGGGCTCACCCGTCGTTCTAACAGTACACACATGGCTGTTCGGAAACTGCGCGGTAAACCGTTACTGTTTCAGTCTCGGCTGAACCTCCACCCCAGAGCCCCTGGGGGGACAAACGCCTGGCTGAACACCACACACCTTCCTTGGCTTTTTTCTGCATGCCCTCTGTTTGAACACTACAAACACTACTGGCTCCTGGAAAAGTCGGCTCCGAGCCCCGGGGAGTGGCTCAGGAAGAGGCTCAGACGTGTAATTTTTACACTGTGTATTTGCTCACTGAAGCTTGCAAAAAAACTGCATTTGTCCTGTAGCGCTGGATTTACAGAGAGAAGGACAACAGCGCATTGCCTTTCGCGGGATTTTGTTTGAATCATTTTAAATCTTACGAACGAGTTCATAGCTCCATGTTCCCAGAGCTTTGAAATGTCATAACAAAACCAAAGAGAATCAAGTTTCCAACAATGTGCAAGCAACCTTAGAAGAATCATCTCAGTGAATCATCTAAGCAAATCATCTCAGTGAATCTTTTCAATGAGGTGTGGGTACTGTTCTCATATTTCTGCATACTGTGTAGGAGACCTGTAGAGTGATGGCCTTACCTTTGGTGAGAACCTTGGGGACTTTTGTATGGCTGGCACAGAAGGCGCTGTAAATTTTGAAGCGGTCCGCGTAGTACAGGAAGGATCCGCCAAGGGAAAACAGCACTTTCTGTGGAATAGACCAAAGGCCAAGGAATTCACCATGATGACAGAAGTAAAGATAGACATAAGTAAACTGATCTGATAAACAGTTCTCTGCTGGTGTCTCTGTTGGTAACGGCACCTTGAACTGATCCACTCTCTCGAGTTTGTCTAAATCTGGAACCAGTCTGGTTCCATCTTCCAGGGTCTTGAGAAACTCCACCTGGAACTCCACCATCTCTGGTAGGTTCCCAAAGAGCACGTCCAGCTGCAAATGCACACAGACATGATAAGCATCTACCCCCACCTTTAAACCACCATCCCATAAAATCCATGACAAGTTTTCAAATACAGTCAGCCTTGGCTTTGTCACCCTAACAAACATTGTCATCATTTTTTCTTGTTGTTTTCTTACTGTTGTTTTTTATATCTTTGCTATGTTTTATTAACACACACAGGGGTCATAAAGAACCGTATCAAGCACGTTCTTTTTCATTTTTCGATGGTGTGTTGTGTTTGGCACACACCTCATCCTGCGTGAGGAAGTTCTCCTTCTGCAGGGGAGTCAGGTATCTCTCCATCAGACAGTTTAAGTCCTGCAGAAAGAGAAGAGATATGGGTGAGAAAAAATGAGGAAGAAGAAAATCGTTTGGCACAAGCAGGTATTTGAAAGGCGACACCGTGTTATTAGAAGTAACCAGGACAGGACTGTGGCTTTGGACTGTACGTACAGAATGACCTAACAGGCCCTAGTCAGCCATTACGGAGAGCAAATAGAGGAGAAGAAATGAAGCAGTCTAGACATCTTTAGGCTTGAAAAAACAACGCGTCTGTCGTTCTACTTTAGCCAGTTTTTGGCATGGTGGTACGAGCACTCTAATCTCAAGAAGCTGTAGTAACGAGCACCACGCTGGTGAGGTCAGCGTCTCGCAGGGCCCGACCTTAACGTAGGCGCGCTCCGTGTCCACCAGCTCGCTGATAACCTTGCGGAGTTTGTCGGCGTCCGAGAGCTGACGCAGGGCAGCGGGCGCCGCCGTCGGAGAGATGGGGCTGGGCACGCAGGACGAAGAGGAGGAGGAAGAGGAGGAGGACGGCAGACCCTCGGCGGGATTCATGTCGTGGAGACTGCGGCAGAACGCGGTCACCTGCTCAGTGCTCTGGAGTGAGAGAGAGAGAGAGACACAGAGAGAGACACAGAGAGAGATCAGTAAACAGGAGCTGGGTAGTAGACCCACAGACCCATCATCAGCAGGCAGCAGCACACAGGAACAGATCTGTACATGTCTGTTCAGGTTCAGAATGCTGGCACAGCTGCCCCAGTAACCCTCTGCTCAGGCACGCCTTCCTGCCCCTGCAGGCTGTGTGAAGCTCCCCCATGTATTCTATAAGCAATGCATTGGACTGGTTTTCCACTACTCTACTCGGGGGAACATGCAGAAACCCAAGCCTGCAGAAGTCAGGTTTTTGAGCCATGCTGATTCAGGAACAGCAGGTGCGTTCGATACTTAATCGGCACCGTGCTGATCCCAGATCAGCTCTGTCACTTAAGAGAGAACTATTTGGTCTGTGTTTCTATGATATTTACTGATGGAAACTCAGAATGAGAAATGTGGATTAGCAGGCTTGGCCAGCTAAAGTTTACACATGCATATACACACACACACACACACACACACATATACACACACACACACACACACACACACACACACACACACTTTCAAATTTCAGTATCAAAATACGGTCTGGAACAGAAAAGTAAAAATCCAAACACTGCAAAAATAATATGCAAGCTTGACATCCAGGATGAAGCCCATTCAGCACAGTCACACACATCAGACTGAAGAAAACAGCTCAAGCTCTGATTGGTGAGGAGGCTTCCTTTCTGTTACAGGCCAATAAAAATCATTTCACTGTCCAAAACGAAACAGGACAGCATCCCAACACCCATTGCGGGCATCGGTTAGTGTGAATGGATTACATGTGGTATCTAGAGTTTTTTACTGTGCTGTGATTGAATGTTACACACACACACACACACACACACACACACACCTCACCAGCTGAACTGTAAAGATAAGGCAAGCTGAGCTCCAGGCAAACAGAAAACAGAAAATATTTTCAAAAAAATAGTTGTGCAAATTGTGTGCTCCAATATGTAAAATGTCCTAAAAGAGAAGCTAATTTCTGAGGTGGAGGTAAGCGCTCTTCCCTCAGTCCATATCCCTCCACCCACTTCCTCCTCCCTAAACCTCCGCAGAAACACAACACAAGCAGTTTGACATCACAGGACTCCAGATGGTGTTCCACAGAACACCAACAAGGTTCAAAATACCAAAACACCCCTATTCACAAACACATACACAAACACACACATACACACACACATCTAGGCTTTAACTATTGCTACTATTATTTCACTATTAACTTTCTGAAGTTTTGAGGCTTGGACAAACAAGCGAAATGAAATATTTATAAATCTAAAATAATTTTAAATAAAATATATTTTCTGAGTTAAAAAAAAGCCAAGCACTTGACCTCCAGCAGATGCACTAAAACATTCTGAGTGTTCGTGTCCAGTGTGGCAGACATTAGCATCATGATACATCTCTGCCTGCCTCTGTTCCACTATGACAGTTGGACCCAGGCGAGATAAACGAGGCTCGTGCGGAAGTCGCGGGGGGGGGGGGGGGGGGGGGGGGGGGGGGGGGGGGGGGGGGGGGGGGGGGGGGGGGGGGGGGGGGGGGGG
>JAOYMR010000014.1:3663976-3679582 GCA_025802075.1 Tenebrosternarchus preto | reverse complement strand
GGAGTTAGATCAGTGAGGGTGTGAGGTACTGAGGGGAGTTAGATCAGTGAGGGTGTGAGGTACTGAGGGGAGTTAGACCTGGTTGATGCTGGGTCTACTTTTGCTCTTCTTCTTTGAGGTGGTGTCCAGACCCCACAGCGAGGAGAAACGGCTCTTGCGCTTGCTCGACGAGCGGGACAGGGCCTGTGTCCGCCTCCGAACTCCACCCTCCATTCTCGCTGCAACCTGCAGACACATGCCCACACACACACACACACACACATTCTTTATGAAGTGAACAGATAACGTCCGGCATGTATCCAACCTTCAAAGTCTGCAGATTGATGATTAAAAACATAAATTATAACCACTCCCACAGTCACTATCAACCACATCGTTAGTTATGGGTCTCCCCCAGAGGGGACTGATACAGGTTATATAGGTACTGCATATATAGGTTACAGCATAAATATGCACGTTGCCATGGCGCTGCACCAGCCCTCTGGGGTTCATGTGCACAGGTGAGGAGTGTTGTTTCTGGGTTGTTTCGTGGCAGGACAGAGGCTCAGAGCTAAGACAGGATGTGGAAAGCTAGAGTCCTGCAGAATGGGGACAGGGTTTAAACTCCACAGGTCACCAGAGAAGCACCCGGTCACCTCTAACATGCGAAGAAGAGACAATAGCTAACGCAGTGTTATTCCAGCTGAGCAGAGAGTACTACCCACTAGGTTATCACAGCCTTCATGACAGACAGAGAGAAAGAGAGAGAGAGAGACAGAGAGAAAGAGAGAGAGAAAAAAATAAAAAATGAAAAACGTCACATTCACAATACAAGTCCCTACACTCTCTCAAAACCACAACTCAAAATGACAAACAAAACCACCAAAACGAGTGCATTAATGATTGGATCAATAAAATTTCTTCAAATATTAAACTAAAATTAAAACTAATGTTCAACAATTCTGTTGAACAGTGAATACATTTTAGCAGGTTATCTGATGAAAATTTGAAAGTCCCGAAGGAAAAAAAAAAAATGCCTTAACAATGTAACAATGTACAAACGTAGTGGCCGTAACCTGGAGATAGAAAAAGGGAAATCATACGTAACACTGGAAACCCTGAGAAGAACAGATACCCAGTCAGAGCAGCTCAGGAGAACAGAAACAGAGCAGCACTTTCTCTGTTCCTGCAGTAACACCCTAGGCAAGATCTCTTACACTCATTAAAAACCTACATTCCATCTTTTGAAGAGAATATGAAGAGGAATGAATACGTGGCGTGTGTGTTTAGGAGAAATGTGTTAGTAATGTGTTTAAATATGCTTGTACTTCCACACTCTTAGAGAAAACAGTCTAACTGTATTTTAAACCAATTCCATGTTTATGCAGTATGTATTTATTTTAATTGTATGTATACATGTTTGTCATCACATATTGTATTAATGTTTTTGTGTGTGTGTGTGTGTGTGTGAGAGAGAGAGAGAGAGAGAGAGTCTATCATTTGTGTATATAGATTCATTACATCGTTTTTATTTCATTTTTTCATCTCAACAATTCTATAAATTTTAATGTTGATAGTTCTGCACATCATTTTGACAACAGTTGTTAATCATGAATAAAGAAATTTGAGTTTGAATTTGAATATTTGTGTGTGTAAGAAAGAGTTACGATAAAGGAGTAATTTAATACAAAGAAATACCACGGCACTTTAATCTTCCTAAATGCTTACAAAGCATGAGAAAAACTCCCTACAGGGCAGTAAGAACATCACACCAATTACTGATTAACTACTGCAGCTCTGCTGATGAAATCTCTCTCACCCTCTCTCTCATACACTCTCTCTATGTCTCACACACTCTCTCTCTGTCTCACTCTCTTTAACACATGCTCACTCTCACTCTCTCCTGAACACACTCACTGTCTCACACTCTGTTTCTCTCATACTCTTTCTCTTTCTCTGCCCCCCAGTTACTTTCAGCCTCGGGAACAGTACTGGAAGACTCTGCTGTTGATCCTCCATACTTTCCTCTTAACTAAGGTGCCGTTCTGTTGTGTTTCTCCACACATTCCACAGGTGTGCAGAGTGACGTCTGCGCTCTGAAATGCCTGAGGTGTTAAGAGTGGGAGCAGGGAAGCCTGCCCTGCCTTCTGGTCTGACTGTAAACATTCAGTCACTTTTGTTTATTACAGAGTGAGTGTTATGTGAGAATACTCGAATGTGTAAGTGGGGAGTGTGTGATGTGGGGATCGTGTTCTTTGTAACAGGAGAGACTGGATGAAGCTACAATGACTGTAGGAGGGCATACGTGGGAGCTTTTGTGTGTGTGTTTTGCATTTGTGTGTGTGTGTGTGTGTGTGTGTGTGTGTGTGTGTGTACCAGTGCGTGGAAGGAGGAGACGGAGAAGATGCCGAGGCGACCCATAGCCAGCTTGGTTGGGCGAGAGGCAAAAGCCAGGAGGCGTTTGGGATTGGGAAGCTCGCCGCCCTGCAGGCTGGACAGGTAACAGCGGAAACGGAACAGGTCCATGTGGAACTGCTCCAGGTTTTGCTCCCACAGGAAGATCTAAAGACAGAGAATTCAAAGAAGCACAGATTAATCTGGGTAAGTTCTAGCACCAAAAAATGCATTCTGAACTGGCAAAATCCTCCTTTGTGCCAAGATCTGATGGAGAGAGAGCTGTTCGGCTATGAGGGTGATGTTGTGGTGGGTGCTGGAGTTTCGTTAATGCTGCCTGCTTCGGGGGGGTTGGTGGCACGTGAGTGGAAGGCTCTGGTGAGTGTCAATGACCTCCTCTATTTTGAGTCTATTAACCATCCACCCAGTCCTACTCACACACACACACACACACACACACACACACATACACACACATACACACACACACACACACAGTTGGATCCACTCAAAACCTTCTGCTTTGCCCATGTGTTAACAGCTCTTACCTCCAAACAACTCACTCACAAATAATCCCAAACACCAAGCCAGCTCTAAAAAGACCTAGTCACAGTCATATATTACAGAAGAGCTGAAACAAAGACTGGCCATGGAGTCCCTACAGATAAGCTTGGGTATTTGGGGGTATTTTGAGTTTTTGGGTAACCTCAGCTGTAGATTTGCTGAACAGAGCTAGCAAGGCTGGTCTGAGGAGAGAAGCTGCTCTCCTGAAGAGAGACAAATAGGCTTCAGGTCAATCGTACGCAGAAACATCCCCCGCACGTCCTGTGCGGGACTCCGCTCACGGGTCAGCAGGACCGCCCCACTCTGCATGCTGTTCTTAGAATAAGCGGTGCAGACAAGGCGAAAATGCCTCAATAGTGTAGGAGGGCGAAACAGAGTGCTCGGCTCAAGAAAGTAGAAGCAATTTTCACGGCATGGAAGACAATTTGGAAATGTGAAACACGTCAAACATTCGCGTATTTTGTTCCTCTTATGACTCCAGCGAACATGGCGCAGTAGGAGAAAGGAGCATCGTGAAAAATCACAAACCTGTTCTGCAGAATGTGCCTGTAGGCATTTCATCATTACGCCTCCCTGAACACCCTCTGGTTTGGGCACATAGTGAACGTGACAGTCGGTCCAAGCTCGGAAGCTCAGGCTGCTCTATGTTCCACGTACCTGCTCCAGGATGGTCTTCCTCTTCTTGCTGTCGGTGACAGCCGACAGCTGCATGTCTCCCATCTTCTTCATTTTCTCATCCATGTCGATCTTCTGCTCGAGCTTCTTGATCTCGGAGCGCAGGAAGCGCACAGTGTCGTCGCGATGATGTTGCCGGGCGACGGCAGCCGCGCATGCTGAGTGGATGGCTGTGATCCAGTTCTCCAGCTCCGTCTGTCCTGATGTCTGATGACAGGACACACACCGGGACACACCGGGACTGAGTTTAGACCACATGTTGAGATGGCAGAGTTTTTTGGTTGCTCTGTATGATCAGACTTGTGGGTTTCCATGAGTGACCAATTTCAGGGGTGAACAAGACAAAAATTGCAGTAAAACTCACAAAGTTGTCATACAAACAGCAAACAAAAGGGTCAGATTCTGTGTGCTAAAGATTAGATATTAGATTAGATGGATTATATATAGATTAGATGGAAATATTAGATGAATATTAAGCATCAAATAAATAAATAAATAGATTAATTAATTCTTGCCAGTGTAAACACAACACTTGTATACAATTACATACTATATATATATATAGTGTGATCAGCATAGCATACAGAAAATGTCCATTTGCAAATCATCAGAATACTACAATAAGAAGGCATTAATATCCTAATACACTTGTTACAAGTCAGCATCATGCAGAGGTGACGGTGACAGTAACAGAAATGTGGATATTTATGAGGAAAGGAGCTGAATGTTAAACTCAGATCAAGCTAACCTTTAGAAATGGGGCCCTGAACGATACAGGTCACCTGCAGCTAAATGCCACAGAGACATACAGATTCCCTGCATTAGCATAAGGCATATAGAAAAGCAATAGAATCCTTCTGCTTGTCAGTTATTCCTAGCCTTCACCCAACTGAAACACAAGGAAAATAAACCAAAAAGATGTCAACTAAGAGTTGCTGACACGTGTAGTTTAGCAGATACCGCAGATACCAGGAGGTAGAGATTGTACAAAGTTGCCCTGAAGCTGTAAGGGTTGTGCAGATGCAGAGGACTGTACTGTATAGTGCTGTTCTACTGTGTTCTCTTCTCACCTGGAACAGAAAAGCGTCTCCTAGTGAGTTACTGAGGCAGAAGACGAAGTCCTTCTTGGGGTGTTCCGGAACGGACTGGACGATGCTGTTCTCTGCCCACACCGCGTGTTTGGGAATGCTGTTGTGATCGATGCCCGAGCGGCCGTCAGTCTCGTAGAAGAACAGAGTGCATCCTGGGACGGTTAGACGAGAGAGAAGAGAGTAAATAGGATCTTTGAATAGCTGGTTAAGCAGAAGAATGAAAGGAACAGATGTCGCGCTAGTGGTGAACCATGCTAGTCAACACTTTGCTTTGGCCAGTCTATCTGTTAAACTGTTAACTAACGCTGTGGCGTAAAATTCCCCTGGAGTCGAAAATTAGTTTAGTATGGATTCATTTTCCAATAGCTAGATTCAACTGTCCCAACACATTTGTTTGAGCACTGTAATCCACAGGCGGACATCTTATGTAGCTGGAACAAGGGTGTGACAACCTTCAGCTAGCCTCATTTGAAAAGAACATTTAAATAAATAAATAGGAATCTAAAAGGAAATAAGTGTGGAGATCCATCTCTACCACACCGTGGCGGAGGGAAATGAAGTCTATTCCCTGGACCGAGGAGTAAGGGGGAAGGCTGTGAATTGGTTTGAAGGAGCCAGGTCAGGAGGAATTACCTTTAACCACTGGATAGAAATACTTCCAATTGATTTGATTATATTCCTGGTGTGAAGGGCATAAAAGGATTTCATGGGCGCTATTTTTAGTGGGTGTTTTTTTCCCCCTTTGCGATAATTAATGAGAGGTATTCAAACTGGTGTAAGAAATTAGATTTGACTGAGTTGCGTTCAGGGTGGGGGAGAGATGAAAGTATCACACATCAGGATCTAAAGCTTCGGCAGGAAACGTGAGATGTTGATATAATTGAGTGGTGAGGTAAGTAAAAGCCACAGGTGCAAAGGTACATTTCTGCCTTTTTGACCTGAGGGCAAAGTTAGGGAACCTCTGTGGAATGTTTTTGTCCGCCAGCAGTCAGTGACCCCGAACAAAGGGGCAACGCTGGCGTGACCTTACGTGACCTCGGCACGAAGCGGAGCGAACACTGAACGCTCCTGAAGATCGATTATTGCATTCCTTTGTATTTGAATGATGCCCGGAGAACATCGGTGCAACTCCTGGCTTGTGATTCAAAAATGTAAAAACAGGTTTTCCTGAAGGTTATCATCATACCTGAAGTGGAGGTAAGATTATTAAGAACTGTTAAGCCCTGTAGCTATACAGTGGATAAGTATTCAAAATTACAGAGCAAAAGATTTCACGAGCTTAATGCCGTGTGAGGAGAACTGGAGTATGAGCAAATAAGGCACAAATGTAATTGGTTGTATGACCTAGCAGGGGTTGACACGGATTGGCTGCCCTCGTACCTTTCAGTGACACCCAGTAGCGTTTCCACTTGCGTCTTGTGGCAGGCTCCACCTTCTTGCTCTTCTTGTGCACCAGGAAGTTCTTGACGGCCAGCGCTCCGGCCTTGCGCACCGTACCCTGTGCCGCGCCCAGAAGTGCGTCCGATCGGAAGGCGGAGCTAGCCGTGCAGCTGCTCCTCTCGTCGCTAGCCGCCGACCCAGCCTCCTCCAGGCTTTCGCACGTCTGTCGCGAGTTCAGCTCCAGCTCCTGACGGAAGTTCTCGTACACGTCCTGCTCGCTTGGAGCCCCGCCCCTCCGCCCCGCCTCTCCCCGCTCCCCGGCTCCGCCCCCACCTCCGTTGCTACTGCTGCCACTGTCGCTGCCGGCGAACATGCTGCCGCTGGCAGCCGAGTACACGGAGAAGGAGGCGGACATGGCCTTGCACCGCCGCGATGGTGGGTCCGCCTCCGCTGCCACCCCATCGATGCCACTGTCACCGTACTCGCTGCCCTCACCAGCCGTAATGTCCTGCATGACACACGTATCCGTTTGGCCATCATTAGCCACAGAGTGACGTTTCATGGAGACATGAAGACACCAACACAGGTTTAACTACAATGAACACCTTTCCAAATTACAGTTTTTTTCCATAGTAATGAGATATCAAAGTTGAAACAATAAATCAAAAAAAGTTGAATAAAAAGTTGAATAAACAATAAAAAAGTTGAAACTTCCTCTCTAAGTGATTAGGGCAATTTGTGGTTGTAGTGCTAAAATACTGACACAGAATGGTAAATAAGGGCTGCACCTCCAAGATAGAGAGCAGTATCAGATATAGAGCTACTACTTAACCTTCATTAAACTCCACTGTTATTCATCTCACAATAAAACTTGATGGCCAACCCTGCAGTTTGGAAACATTTTCTAGGTTTTTGTTCTTCCCTATTGGACTTTATCTTAACTTCTGCCTTTTCTCTGAGGTAACAGATGCCAAACTTTTCAAATGTGCATGTAGCACTGAGCTCGCCGTAAGAGATAGAGCTTATTAACATCACAAAGGCACCAGGAGTTTCAAAAAAGAAATCACTAGATTCTTTTTTGATCATTAAGCCCCAGCAGTAGTGGTTGAGAAACAAGAAGTTCTGTGGAAGTGCTTGGGGTGGGGGGTTCTCTCCTTTGTTCTCCCTCTTTCTCTTTGATCCAGAGTTAAGGAGGAGACTTCTGTCTCTTTATTGTCATGGTAATATGGAAGGATGACTTGTTTACCTGCCCGTGACAGTAGAAAGTGCCTAGACAATGGTACTGCAGTCTTTATTCTAACTTTATAGATGGATTACAGTAAAGGGATGAAATGGCACAAAGGGAAGAGATGGGTAAAGAATGGGTAAAGTAGATACTTGCATGTGAGGTTTGTGCACGCCGTCCCTGCATGCCAGAGCACAGCACCCCCTGGTGGCTCGGAGGACCTTCAGAGAGGCAGTGGGAGCGTCGGCAGGGCAGGGTGTATGCTCCATACCCACCGCCCTCTTCTTCTCCTGGAGGCAGCAAGCTGTTGTTCTCCTCACTCCCCATGGTCCGTTCAATATCCCTCCCGTACTTGTAACGATTGCGGGAGCCCCGGAAACCGGCGTTCCTCCCCCCGCAGAGCTCGTCCAGCGAGTTGGACCTCTCTCCAGAGTGACCCTCACATCCGGCGGGGTAACCACCTTCTCCACCCCGATCTCCACCCCGGACCATCTCCTCCATGCTGGTCAGGTGCTCCTGGCTCAAGTCGGACAGCGAGAACTCCAGCGAGTCGTCGCGCCACATGTCCGCCGACTTGGACCGTTTCTTCCTCAAGCTGCCGCCTCCTTCCGCCGGCGTCTCGCCCGCCCTCCGCAGGGGCGTCTCCTCAGCCGGGTTCTCGCCGTCGCCCACCACCGTGTCCCCCCCGTCCTCCGAGCCCGGCGTGGCCGCGCCCGGATCGCCCGCTCGCTCGAGGAGGGAGGCGGGCCGCGCGCCCATCACGGCCCGCTTCGCCCGGCCGAACGCCTCCGTGCCGTTCTGGGCCAGGCAGTGTGGGATGCTGGGGGTGCTGCTGGACCGGGTGCTCGCCTCCGGGCCGCGGTGCTCCGCCTTGCTCGAGGAGGTGCGACGCAGCCGGCGCGGTTGCTTGCTTGGCATCCGGAGCGAGCGGGACACGTGTTTGCGGGACAGCTGGGCCTGCACCTCCAACCGAAAGGTGTGGTCTCCATTCTGGCTCTCCACATTCCCCATGGTTTAGCGTCTAGGACAGAAGAAACACAGAGGATTAAAAACAACTGTGAATTCATCACTTCAGCTAGAACTAAAAGGAACATCCTGTTCAAACCCGACTGACCAGTGAATCTCCCACATACCCCCTCCTCCCTACGCTGATGCAGCAACCAGCTGACTACACACACCATATTACTTTGGTTCCCATTCAGAGGGAGTGTTTGTCAAACTCCACGTTTCAGAACGTCTGAGAAAAAGTGCCTGCTGAGAAGACAATCAATGTGTAGCACACACACACACACGCACACGCACACACACACACACACACACACACATAGCAGAGCGTGGGATGAGAAGCAGTCAGCCTCCCAGTCCAGCAGTAGAACACACTAATGTTGAACAGCATTAAAACCTGCCCTATAGGTGTGAAAAAATGCCACTGTATTTACATCATGGGGAAAATCTTGATCGCTGTACAGTTCAGGAGCTGATTATCCCCGTGACACATGGAAAAGGTAGTGCTGGAAAAACACAAGTGGAAACTACCACTGTGGCCAGTAAACATACAGCTCCTTCCAGAATTATCGGCACTCCTGGTTAAAATGTGTTCTTAGGTTTCTAAAAAAGTCTTTCTTTTTTTTAAATAATATAGGACGACAATGCAATTAAATAGAAAAACCTTTCATTCAAGTGCATTTATTCAGTGGGGGAAAAAATACCACATTAAGAAATCATTCTCTTACATGAAGTCATCTGTGCCACAATTACTGTTGTTACTACTTTGTACGATCCCCTTTTGCCAACAAAACAGGACTTAATCTTCTCCTATAACATTTCACAAGGTGGGAGAATACAGAGAGAGGGTTCTTCAACCATTCCTCTTTGCACAATCTCTCTAAATCATCCTGGGTCCTCTCCTATGCGCTCTCCTCTTCAGCTCCCCCCACAGTTTTTCAGTTGGGTTGAGGTCTGGAAACTGAGATGCCCATGGGAGGGGATTGATTTTGTGTCTGGTGAACCATATTTGTGTAGATTTGGCCACATGTTTAGGGTCATTATCTTGCTGTGAAGACCCATCTTCAGCTTTTGGGCAGAGGCCACCAGATTTTGATTTAAAATGTCTTTCAAAGAGTTCATGATGCCATGAACCCTAACAAGGTTCCCGGGTGCCTTTGAAAGAGAAACCAGGTCCACAGCATCACCGATCATCACCCAAACTTCACAGTGGACATGAGGTGCTTTTCCCATTACTCATCTTTTGAGTTACACCAGTGTTTGATTCCAAAAAACTCCATCTTGGTCTCATCTGAGCAAAACACGTGGTCTCAGTTGAATTCCTAATACCGCTTAGCAAACTCCAGACGTTTACGTTTATGCTTGTAAATGAGAAAGGGCTTTTTCCGCAAGTCTCCCAAGCAACTTGTCGGCATGTAGAAAGTGCCTGATGTTTGTTAAGGAGACTTTGTGACCCCAAGATTCTGCTCTTTGATGCAGTTCTCTAACAGTGAACTTTGGAGAACTTTTCACTCTTACCACCCTCCTCACTGTGCGCGTTGGCAAGATAAATTTCGTCCTCGTCCAGGTTTGTTTGCCACTGTTCCAGTTGTTTTAAACTCCTTGATAATTCCTCTGTCTGATATGGGCAGGTGTAGGCAGGTTTTTTTGTAGCCATTTCCCGATTTATGAAGGTCGACATACGTCTGCCTTTCTTGAATGGTGTGTTCGCTTGTATTTCCCATATTAAAGAGTGGATAAGAGAAATAGGCCTCTGTGTCACATCATATTTATACAGGAAGTGATGAATTCCCAATTAAAGGTTCTGAGATACTATGATCAACTTTATAAACTACAGCAGAAATGCTTCAATTACAGTTATTTTTCTAAGAATTGTTAGGGGTGCCAATAATTGCGGAACAGGTGATTAAAAAAAAAAAGGTTACATTTTTCAGTGTGAGATTGTGCTTCTGCAGCAAAAATAGAATTTATTTGAAGGCTTTTAACACACCTTAACCAGGGGTGCCAATAATTGTGGATGGAGCTGTATATTCCTTTGACATTAGTGAAGGAGTTTCCTCTACTAGTTTCTTCTCCTGGTTTGTGTAACAATTGGTTTGTGTTGCCTGTGTGTTTAAGCGTGACACAGTACCTGAAGGGGAGAGCTGACATCACGGGTGTGTCCACCGAGACACGCCTCCCTTTCACAGCCCCTGCAGTAGTAGACGCCTACTTCACACACGGAAGGTTCTAGAAGGGTCAGGAGGGTGATGCACAAAGCCTGCGGATTGAAGAAGACATATAAATCTTTAAATAAGTACCAAAGATAGAACACAGCTCTATAGGAAGGAAAACAATACAAAAATATATATGGCTAAAAATGGCTGTGAGGGGAATATGAGATGACCTGCATGCCTTAGTGAAAGTCGAGAACCTACCTGGCCTGAGGTAAAACGGAAAAATAAAACCGTGCATGGAGTGCATGAACTCACACGTGCACAGACACACACACAGAGCTGCACACGTGCACACGCAGGTGCACAGGGCCACATAAACACAGCCCCTACAGCACACGCCTACAAATCCCACACATTATCTCAAACAGCGCACACTAACATGATTTCACCGGCAAGTGAGGGAAGTTGTCTTTTATGAACATCAACCCCATACGGTAAAACACGATCGTGGACCGTAGCAGATCAGCAGTAATATATGAGCAAAATGAAAGTATATCTCTCAATGCCAACATGACCTAATTTCCTCTAATGTAATTCTGGGTGGCTGTGGGTTTCATTAGCATGCACTAGACACGAGGAATGGTGGAAGATGGGAGACTAAGCCACACGTTGTGTACATTAGCCTTGAGAATCATCCCATCTCTGTGCCACTAACCCAGCAAGACAGAAAGGAAGAATATTTTAAGTAGACAGACTGTGAGCAGGCCATAGTTGTTCAGAGGCAGTGCAGCCATTTGCTAACCGTTTACTCAGCCAACTAAAGCAATATTATTATTTGGCCACTGGTTCTTTTTCCACACAAACCTTGACATGATGACATGTGAACAGAGTAGTTTGGATTGGCCCAGTTTAACGTCTTTTTGAAAAGGCGTATTTTGATGATGTTGTCTGGGACTGTATCGGTGTCTAATGGAAGTGTGGAAATTTTTTAAAAAGCAGGAGGTGCACATGTGTGTGTATGTGTGTGTGTGTGGTGGGGGGGGGGAGTGTTTGCGCATGGGAGCGACTGAGTCGTCAGTCGTCTGGATCGCGTCCTGTTCCTCTGTGCTCAGTGGCTCTGATCACTGACAGGATGACAGAAAGAATGGAAGAGAGAGAAAGAAGAGATAGAGAGAGAGAAGTTGAGCCATGTGTGTGATCCATGATAACAAACATGCTTCTGAACTGAATCTCTGCACTGTAATGATTGCCTCTATTGCAGTGTGTATGTAAGCTGGAACCTGTTGTAGGTGGATGTAAACAAATTGGTCCAGGTTTTTTTTTTTTTTTTATGCTATTCAGCACTCAGCTCATCCTCCCTCCCCCTTCTCACCCCCCATGTCATTTCCTGTGTCTCCCCACCGTGTCATTTCCTCTACATGGTTCCCTTCCTTTCCCAGTGTTTCTCTTGTCTGTCACGACAGCTGGAGGAAACTCCACCACAAAAGGTTACCATAGAGCCGAAGACCTCAACCGAGGGCACGGACTGATCAAAACGCGCTCTGTGCTTTAGGACAGTAATTCCTTAGCAAGTATAAAAATAGCATCTTCCTATCCCCTTGCCCTACTGCAGTATCATTCCTGTGAGACATTGACCTCCAAACAAATCATGAATACATTTCAGGAAGCCGACCGTGATTGCGTACCACGTCCCCCCCTAACCCCTCCTGGGTCCTGGGCTTAACCCCTCCCCCCAGCCATCACTGTCCGGCCTCCAACACTGTTTATGTCATGCATGATCAGTCATTCATGATCACTCTGAGGCAGCACTGCCTGTTACATCATATCGCTCACCTGCGGCTCGTCTCGTCTCGTCTCAGTCTAGCCATGTGAAACCCTGAGTCCAGAAACCCCACCTGCCGTGAAGCAGGACTCCTGCTGACCTGCCGTCCTGTCCGTCTGCCCAGACCCCGCCCTCCTCCACCCAACCCCTTCCCCCCCTCCCTCTCTGTTCTCATTCAAGCGTTAGACGGACGCGTGGTCCCTCCTATGATTAAACAGCAATGACCTGCTACAAATCACACCGTGCTGCCGGTCGATACTGGAAGAACTGTCGAAAAGAGAAGGACAAAAAGATGCTGCCGGGTTGCCCAGCAACGCAAACCCACGTGCATGAATGTCATAATAACATTATGCATTATGATTGATCATTTGATCATTTCTTTGTAATCTCATCATTCGATAATTTCTCATTTGTAATACACACGGCGATTACAGTATAATGACTGAACAGCCTGTTAGGCTGCTACCGCTGTGCAGTATAAAGCAGTGGGACACACAGGAGAGCACCCAGGCAAGATGAAGGGGTGTTGGAGCCTGTGTCCCAGTCTTCAGCGTTAACACTGAACACGGTAGTTAAGCAGGGCAGTGAAGAGGAGAAGGAGAGGATGGAACAGGAAGGTTGTCTCTGTGAAACTTTAATCACAGACACTTAGTAGGACACCACCTCCTCCTCACTGTGGAGGATGCGCTGGCCAGCATTCTGTTATTAACACACACACACACACACACACACACACACACACACACAGAGGCATGCATGCACATTCATGCGTACACACACACACACACACACACACCGTCTACGGACAAGCGCTGGTCTTACACTGAAAGTGATCAAGCACTGAATCAGCATGCAGCCTGCAGCCATGCAGGCAAAAACATCTGAACCCACCCAAACACACACACGCACACACACAAACACACAGAGGAAGTGCCTCCCTCCATCACCCTTTGCTAAATGCATTCAGGGTTATAAAAATCAGGATTATAAAAATACATCATCATCATCATCATCCTCATCCTCAGTAGCAGCAGCAGAGCTGTGTAGCTCTCGACTACCTAAAATCACAGCCTTTGGTGCATCTGTAATATCCAGCCCTGACCCACCACACCCCCCTGTTTCTTTGTCTGCTGCCTTTCAGAGGGCTACTGTGTTCCCACTCATCTGCATATTTGGCAGTGTGAATCTGCAGGGTTTGGAGAGAAGGAGCGAGGAGGATAATGGGGTACCCACCACCACCACCACCCCCTCCACCCGCTCCACCCCTGCATGCTGTGGAGCAACACATCGAGGACATCGAAAGCGGAGGTCACCACTTCACCATCAACCCCCATCTAACCCCAACTTCGTGGCTTACACACACTCCACCTCTGACCTCAGAGCAGCACGGCCCTTAAACAAAATACAGTCCTCCGCCTGTCAACTCACTTCCCTAACAGCTTCCCAACTGCCTCCACCCATCTAAATGAAATCAATGCACTAACAATGTCCCAGGCCATAAATCATTCAGACAGGTTTCTTACTGGCTTGGGGGGGTGTAGTGGGTGAGGGTGTGTAAAGGTGTACAGTTATTACAATACTTTTTTTTTCTTTTCCGGTGATATGCAGTTCTTTTGCTGGGGGGGGGGGGGGAGTTAACACTGAGGAGGGTGAGAAGAAGACAGGTGGATGGTAAGAGAGAATATCTCCCAGACACACAGGGGAGGAACAGCGGTGGGGGCCATTTACCGTCAGGAGAGGCATGGAGGGGGGGGTGGGGGGTGGGGGTGGGTGGGGTTGGGTGGAGAATTGCATATTCTTTTTCCTTTTGCCAGGTTGCATTAGTCAGATGTTTAGTTTTTCGTTTTGGTTCGAATAAAGCCTAAGGCAAGGAGGCCTGTTAGAAAACTCCCCTGAGCCCGTCGTAAAAGCGGAGAGAGGAGTAAGGCTAAAAAAGATGGAGAGAGAGAGAGAGAGAGAGAGAGAAGGCAAGACAGACAGAGATGGAGAGACAGAGAGAGAACCCAGGGTGCAAGGAGGCTCTATTGTTCTCAGCTGAAGTCTATAATTTCGCCTGTAGTCCGTCTGGCCCTTTTAGTTTAATCGACAGCAGAGACAAAGAAGAAGATAATGTGCACAGAGCTGCTGAGTCACTCCTGTCCGCAGTCGCTCGAGCGCGGTCGGCTGCTCCCGCCACACCGCCGTGGCCAGCAGGGAACTCGGGCTGAGAGAGAAGTCTCACTCTCAAGTCTCACTCTCAAGTCTCACTCTCAAGTCTCATGTGGTTTCGTGAGGAACTACTGGAGGAGGAGGGGGGGGTTGTGTGTGCCAAGTACATTCATCACATTTTTCTTCTTTCAGAAATAAGAAAAACACTTATAATAATCTAATTCAACAACAGTATATTCATAACAATTATTCAATGAATTTAAAACAGCTTTAAATTAAACAAAATCCAGTGACAAGGTTTGGCCTCTAAATCTGCCTATATAATCCTGAAAACTAAAAAAGAACAGTGTCTCTTATCACAGTTCCCAACCCAACACACACACACACACACACACACACACACACACACGGTATTCACAGGTATCAGGTTATTACAGCTTCTGTTGTGGCCTCCTTCCTCAGCTCAACACCACTGTCTCTTTTGTTTGCTGAAAGCTGTCCTCTGGTAACCCCCCCCCCCTCTCCACCCACCCCAGACCTGTCTGAACATGAGAAAACATGTTCCTGATGCTCTTCTCCCTCTTCCCTCACTCTCACCTGCTCTACCCATAACGCTGCAGTAATCCCCTGTGTCGAAGGCTGTAACTGAAAACATGTGAGGAGACCAAAGCTAAGAGCAGTTTGCTAAAACAACAGCTGAAACACGGACAACTGAAAACAACATCCCACCTGCCTACAGTGATGATGTAGTCCTGAGTGGGTGGAGAAGGTTGTGGTGTTGGTGTCAGAGACAGTGCTGGAAAGGATGCTCCCCCACTGTGTTAGATCAGCCCCACCATTACCTCAAAGCTTCCCACATTCCACACTAAATTCCTGGCCTGGAGGCAGTGGTTATGGGTGGAGGGAGTAGATGGGGTGAGAGGGCCATTGTCCTCTGAAAAGCTCAGCTTGAGATGCAAGAAGCTAAAAAGCTAAATCTGACTGGAAAAAGGGGGGGAAGGAAAAAAGAAGAGAAGAGGGAGGGAGTGAGAGAGAGAGAGAGAGAAAGAGATGTTTGTGACTTTAGGTCTTGGCTAATTCAGGAGGATTTTATCAGCAGTTGTGATGTACTGTATTTCCCAGTTCTCTCTACTCTTCAAGCCACATTGCCTGGTAACAAGAGGCATC
>JAOYMR010000014.1:3653976-3658976 GCA_025802075.1 Tenebrosternarchus preto | reverse complement strand
TCCTCATATTTTTCTGCCTATCATTGAGTTGTCAGGTCTCACAGCAGGTGTCGAGAGGGAAGACATCAATACCGAACACATTATTCAGTCTTCACACACTGATTCTAACACTGACAGCATTATGATTTTGAGCAATCCTCCAAAACGCTCCTTCCAAAACCAGCTCCTATGGCAACGTACTACACAGCAGATTTGTATCATTCTTTAAACTTACAGTACAGTATGAAATGAGAAAGTAGTAGGTTCACCTTGGATTTCAAGAGACAATCCTCCTCCCCCAGAGCATCTGGAAGCCAGACGGGGAGGGTGTCTACGGATCACATGACCAGCTAACGGGCGTCACTGCATGAGTCAGCAGATATGCTGCAGTCCAAAATCTGCTGGAGTTTGCGTTGAGTCCCAGGGTGTAGGACCATGCAGAAGGTTCCGCCTGGAAGTGACAGACTCTGTGCCTCCTGCAGCCCCGTGGAGCAGGTCAGCGAGACACACCAGGCCTCCGTTTCCTTCCTGTTGCTCAGGGTCAGGTTAGAGGAGCAAAGGCTTGCCCAGAGTCTTGAGGAACAGGGCTGGTCACAGATGTTGTTGCAGACACCAGGGCAGATGCTATTAACTGGCATGAATGAAACTCCTTTCCTTAAAGGGGTAACAGAGTGGAAATGGCTCAGAGGAATCAATCGAACTCCATCAACACCAGGCTCTTCCTCACCCACAGATGCAGAGACACTCTATTTCACTCTACAGTGTGACTCAGCTGTTTCTCCCACACTTCACGGTGTGTTCAGTGTCACCAACCTGCATTAGCAGCTTTGAGAAGTGAGAGGCCGGTTCCTGGGACTGCATGCAACTGTGCTTTCTGTGCTGGTAAC
Organism: Tenebrosternarchus preto; assembly: GCA_025802075.1. NCBI lineage: Eukaryota > Metazoa > Chordata > Actinopteri > Gymnotiformes > Apteronotidae > Tenebrosternarchus > Tenebrosternarchus preto. The sequence continues at coordinate 3,658,110 of JAOYMR010000014.1, read as the reverse complement.
ACTAGAAGCTGATTTAAGGAAAGGTAGCACAGCGTGGAGCTGAAGGCTAATGTTGTGATAAGCTACGGTAGGCATTCTGGGGTTTTATGTACCACAGCTATGATTGCTCACAGGTATGGTGACGCGGAATAACAATGGAATAATCAGTTGGTAAATACAGGCAAAGACCTGGAGACCAAAGAAAGGGAAAGAAAAGGGATGTTTTATCATTCATTAGATATCCAGTGTGTGTGTGTGTGTGTAGAAGTGAGTAGCAATGCTGATTCAACTGATCCCAGATCTGTAGTTTTAGCGAAGGTTAATCTGAGTCAGAATTTTCAGCATAAATTCAGTAATCTGAATCATTGCAATAGACTCATTTATTAAGTATTTGTATGAGTACATATGTGTGTGTGTGTGTGTGTGTGTGTGTGTGTGTGTGTGTGTGTGTGTGTGCCACAATCTAACCACATTAGATTGTGGTTCATTCACCTAAAGACGTTTCATATTAAATCTGACATGCAGGCATAGAGCCAGACAGGTGGCATTGTGGGGTGGATGGAGGAATTAAGACAGAATGACGCAGATAGACTTAAGGAAGTATTCTCCAAAATGTCAGCATTCTTCATACAATAACCCTTATATTATGAATCCATCCGGTCGTTCACATCGAAAAAATGAAAAAGATTAGAGTGAAAGAGCGAGTGACAGCTAAAGAGAGAGAGAATGAGTGACAGATGAAAGGACAGAGAGAAATGCATATTAATTATAAATTACAAGAAAAGAATACGGGGCAGACGCAGAATGTCAGTGCTGAAAAATTCCAGATGCCATGTTTGGAGAATCCTGCGGGAGTTCTGTTGTTTAAATGGCTTAAAAACAGCTGCGTTTCAATACACCGGGGAGAGCGGACAGAACGAGTGAAAGATAGAGGGAGAGAAAGAGAGAGAGAGAGAGAGAGAGAGAGAGAGAAATGGTGAGAAAAAGAGAAAGAACATGCTAAGAGAAAGTATTAATGGTGGTCGCATTTGGGTGCATGCACTCCAGAGCACAGGTGAAGGCATAAACAAAGACACACACACACACACACAACATCCAGAAGATGGTCAGTCACAAGGTAGAGCAAAAACACATTTAACATATTAAATGGCCAAGGTGTATCTGTACCAAATTCAGTGTATGTCATAAAAATACACACTTACTAGATAAGTGAACAACACCTTCTCCATCACGCCCCCTTGCCTAATATTTCGGACTCAGCTCATAATGGGCTTTGATAATTCGCTGATCTGCTGAATCAAATGTTACAGTAGGACAAACACTGTGGAGTGCTGTGATTGGTCAGCCCTGGGGCAATATTCCTGAGATCAACAAGGGCCACTGGCCATGTCCTGGTCACCATGTTATTCTCTACATCTGACCTCACAACGACCCAAGCAGGCCACACCCCAAGCTGTTTAGACCATACACTGGGTTTTAAATTTGGAACCAACCTTTCTAGGACGCTTCAAAGCCAGGAATCTACATACATTACTGCTGGGTCTATCCTCCTATTCCGTAGCTGAGTAGCGAATGTGTAATTGGCCTAAGAAAGGATATGATAAATGAATGAGATGAAAGCTCTCTCGCTCTGTCTCTCTCATTCTCGCAGCTGTGGAGGGGTCTGGCTGGCTGGCGCGGAGCCTGGCCCATGTCATGCCAATTAAGTTCAGCGGCTAAAAGTCTTCCATCTGGGACGGTCGCCCGTTCCTGACAGCGTTAACCCTTCCCTGAACTTCTGCTAACTCACACGCAGAGAGATCGTGTAAACATTCCCCCTCCCCTCCCACTAGCTCTGTAACACATACTATTCTGTCTCTTTTGCTCTCTCTCTCACACACACACACACACGTGCACACACATATAGTTGTTCACTCTCTTTCTCTCCCCTCCTCTCCCTCTGTCTTTGCAGTTTTGGTTTGGTCAGCTGCCAGTTCTCTCTTCTCTCAGTCAGGGAGTGTAGAGTTACAGAGGATGTGATTCCACCCCTAAAAAAGACACAGACTATAGCCTAATAGCCTTACAACCACACAGGCAAATTACTCCATCCGCTTTAAAGTCTGCAAAAGTCTGCAACCTTTCCAAACATCCAAAAACAGTTTGTGTAAACATTCACCCCACTGTAACAAACGATGGACTTTCATTTAGAGCCATATATGGACGAGAGCAGGGGGCCGGGCTTCTAATCGGAGTTTCATTTGAGTGGGGAAGACTTTGCTGTGTGGCCGGAAGCCAGGGCACCACCCGTCCGTCCAGATGAACCGCGGGTTCCCTGGGGGAGCAGAGCGGCTCTGTGTCTGTCCGCTGCAGACCTGTCGACAGTCCGTCTATCTGAGTAATCGCACCTGCACCTCTGGCTAATGGATTCTCACCTTTCAACTCTCTCTCGCTCACTGGTGTGATGCAAGCACCTTTCCATGCAAACTCTGCCCTCTCTGTGACCCCCATCCTCCCTCCCTCCCTCCCTCCCTCACTCACATGCACAAAGACCTGATACACAGCCTACACAACTCTCTATGGTCTCTAAATATTGAATGCAGGGAGGGTATGGGAGTCACATTATAACCCATCTGATACTTGCTGCTGTTGCACACCACACTCCTTTATTCCCTCTCTCTGATACACACACACACACACACACACACACACACACACACACGCAAGCACGCACACATGCACTCTCTTTAAAAAACATATTCTGTGGCTCAGGACCCACTGTGGGTGGTATCGTTCTCCTACGTGCGAAGGTGAATATCAGGTGAAGTAAATCAAAGAAGCACAAGACTATTTTATGCAGCTGTACACAAATGCATTAATAAATGAAATAAAATATACATTTCCAAAAATAAATCAAAGAATCTGATGAAGAGTCAAAAGGCTGTGAAATCACAGTAGTGTTCTGGTGGATGGAACACTACTTCAGAGTCAAAGTGGAGTCCCAAAACTCTAATTCTAATTAAATAAGTGTAAAGAAATAAATGGCTTTATTTCTTTTCTCACCAGTTTAGAATATGTGCACTGATGATTAGATTATCCATCCTAATCACCCATACTGTCAGTGGTCTATTGTTTTCCATTAAACCATTTTCAAGAAAACCAAATATCAATTTGAATGTCATTATTCTCTGAGCCCCTCTTTAATCAAAGTGTCTTTTTTAAGACACAAAGACTGTGATGAACTTGGCATCTTACCCAACAAACAAGATTTTTCGGAGTGTCCTGTAAAAGAACGTGTAGAAATTCCAAAACCAAGGTAACATTAGCAGTGTTCATTAATAAAATTACAATAAGAAAAAAATGAGAACTGAGCAGGTTAGTGCCAGGGTACAAGCAATTATTAAACTAGGTTAGTTTAGAATAATCCGCCTAAAACGTGTTGGCACTCAAAGAAAGATTATGCAAACAAAACCTGTTACTAAACATGCAACCTCCACACATGAGGAAAATATTCCCTGTTGACTGTTGTGTTAGTGGTTATTCCATACGCTGGAGAAGCCTGCTGTTCTCTACAAGAATGTGTGGTGAGCAAAGCTTCGTGCATTCAAACTATCAGTCAGTCTCCAGAACCACAGTATGTTTTACCAGGTATTTACAGCGTATTCTCTCTCCCTCTCGCTCTCTCTGTCACACACACACTCCTGATGCTGGCCTGCAGTGAGAAACACAACCACTCTGGCAGTTTTAACAGACCACATGACAACCGCACATGGTTCGCCTAGCAACCGCAGCTATGCAGCCGCCGGGAGTGAGGACCTCTGGGAGACGTAGTTGAGAGACCGGGTCAGCGTCCTTGGATTAAAATGTGGGCCGCTCACCCTTCCACATCATCGTTAGCGCCAGCCCATGAGCCATGGTGGCACGCCTTAACGACCACAGTAATGTTGTTGGTGCCATTACCATGTAATTTTGAGACAACGACTAGCTGTCTGGAAGAGACGGGAGTGTGCTGTGTGTCTGTTAGTGTGTGTGTGTGTGTGTGTGTGTGTGTGCATGGCAGAGAGAGACAAAGAGAAGGAGAGACTTATAGACTTTAAAATGACCTTTATTGATATATCATACAAATTGTTAATATATCAGTTTTTAACTAAAGCCATTTTTATATAAATATAAATTATA
>JAOYMR010000014.1:3628245-3639697 GCA_025802075.1 Tenebrosternarchus preto | reverse complement strand
CAACAGTCAGTAATCAGTAGGAAGTGTACAGGCCTTTGCTTTGAATGACTTCAGCACATCTGCGGCCACAGGACATCTCTACTCTTCTTCCAGTCTCTTCCACAGGTCTGTGACAGTTGTGGGTTTCTTGGCCATAACTTTATCACCAAGGATTTTCCAGAGGTTTTTTATTGGGTTTAGATCAGGACTCTGGGCTGGACATTTAATTGTTTTCAGTGTTTTGTTGCTTTACCTGTTTTGCTGTGTGACAGGGGGCATTGTCCTGCATGAAAATTGCTGGCGGAGTGAGGAACACAAGGAAGGAACCACGTGTTGCTGAAGAAGGTTCTCATACACACTTGCATTCATTCTTCAATGTAGCTGTATGAGAGATCGAACTCCTTCTGCCGAAAACATTCCCCAAACCATGACACTTCTTCCTCCACCTTTCACTGACTTCTTTACACACTTTGGGTTCAGTCTTTCCCCAGTTTATCGACAAACGTAATGTTTCCCATCAGACCCAAATAAATTAAACTTCCTTTCATCAGTAAAATTAACTCTGGACCACTTCTCTCTGTCCACACAATGTGCTCCTCGGCAAAAACTTTTTGATTCTTTCTGCTAATGAGAGGTTTGGTCAATGCAGAGTGGGCTTTCAGTCCATTTAGAGTGGGCTTTCAGTCCAAATGTTTTTAAACATCGAGACACTGTATGATGAGACAGATCCAGTGCTGAACTGGTGAGCGATTCCAATTGCAGTGTTGAACCAATTACCCATTCTCTGCATTATCCTGTCCTCTCTTGCATTTGTCTTTCGTGGGTGACCAGCCTTCTTGGGGGACTTAAATGAGTTTGTGATGTTGTAAAGATGCAATATTCTAGAAATTACAGACTTGGAACAATCAACTTCTCTTGCTATGGCTGATAGAGTCGCCCTTTTGGCCTTCATCTGGACAACCTGCTACAATCACTTTGGAGCGGTTCACCATTTTTGCTAAGTCAGTGAAAACTGGAAAGTTAAATAAGGTACCAGGTGTCAAATTAACACCAATAACTTGCAGGTATCTGAAAGTGTTCTCTAATTTTTATGTGTTCTTTTTCAACTATATCATTTAAGTTTTTTATTCTGTGCTTTAGAATATATACAATTTATGAAATAAGCTTAAAATACTGCTATTTTACTCCTGTTAGGACAATTTAACATAGGACTACACAATGACCTTGACATTTAGAAAATTGTGTGTTGTTCTCTAATTTTGATCTCCAGTGTATATAAAATCTTAAAGTTCATTTTCTTACAATTGAGTTCTTCTAATGGTTCTAATACTTTCTTCACTTGCCTGCTTTTCAAGTTCATCCATCTCTGTCTGCCATTGTGTTCTCTCTCAGAAGGTGAATCAATTATTTCCAGGTCAAAGCTACAATGTGCAGCAGAGTCCAGTACACACCCTCACACACACCGCTGTAGTTATCGGCAATAAAAAGACACATACACACACACACGCGCACACACACACACGTACACACACACACACACGTACACACACACACACACACACGTACACATCTAAACAGCCAAACCCACACAGTCACACAGACACAAACCACTATTTAGTGTTAAAGAGCTTTAACATCAGTTTGATGAGAATAGCAGAAAACAGTGGGGGTGTGATGGAAGCCTGGACTGGAGATATAAGAAGAGTTTGGGGGGGGATTAAGATATTAGAAGGTAAAAATTTTCTCTGAGGCAGACTGAAGTCTGAAAGTAATCCTCCCAAGCAACAGACACACAGCCCCAAGTTCGCCCGAGCTTCTCTATCCTTCTTGCTGAAGACATTTAGAGTGTTGCTGGCCTTGTCTCGCTGTTTCAAAACAGCGCTTGTATTTTTCATATCACCCTCAGAAACCAGTCCACTGGTGGTACAGCCCAGAGAGGGTAGCCTGTGTGCCACAGAGTGGGCATCCAGCACAGGTTTTAAATGAAGACCCACATTCTAAGGAAAGGGCAGTTTTTTTTTAAACTACACTACCATGCATTCCTAATCTTTTATTAAAATTTTGAAAAGGCAGACAGGCCTAAAAATAGGCCATGCAGGTGCACACTAAAAGGGCAGATCCGAGCTTCATTGCTGGAGGAAAGTGCAGATGCCAAGGCCAGATTCAAACATAGTGGTGCTCACCCAGCCATCTGAAAAACCCAGTCCTCTGATCCCAACTCCTCTCTCTTCCCTCCCGCAGTGGAATAAGCATTAAAGATCGGGAAATATTCAGGCCGAAGGCATATGCAGCCCAGTGTTTCTCAAGCCTGTCCTTGAGGGTCTCTGGAAAGTTCCACGTTTTTGTTCCAGCCTGATGGGTTTGGCAGACTGGACAGAGAAAAGCTGAGGAACCATCAGGTGGATCCCAAGAAACTTACCTCTTAGATCGGTTTGTATCAATTACTCAAAAGCAACATAGGAAGAAACATATCTATGGCATTGCCGGGAATATGTACAAATTCCAGACTGTAAGCCAAATGCCAAAGCTACACAGTGCCAGACATTACGTAATGTATTAACTTAATAATGAATGCTGAAAGAATTACAAAGCCAACCACTCAAATCTCGTCCTCTCTATCACAGGGATACCCATTCAAAAAACAAACTCCCAGAACATACACACCTAAACCACAGAACCCTAAGGCCTTTAGGTGTTTGCATCTTCACCGACACGCCATCGTTCCAATTACAAACTCTAATCACTGCCCGGGTCTGACAAGCTCTGAGACAGACGTGACTCCCACCAGGACCTGATAATGGAAAGCAATTACAGAAATAACTTCAGCGCCCAGCCGGAGTTCAGACGAAAAACGTCCGGAATGCCGTCAGGCTCCCACCAGCAAGCCACCCAGCACCAAGCTGATAATGAATAACACACACACACACACACACACACACGGCCACCCCGGCCAGGATTAAGACCCATCTTAATTTATTGCCGTTGCTGCACCAGAGGCGAGAGACCCAGCAGGGCGAGGGGGTGTGAGTCGCACCCACTGAATCGAATTATACGTGAAATGTGTGAGCAGAAATGTGAGGGAATGAGAGGGATGAAGAGGGCAATACTAGAGAAGAGAGAAGGTTCAGGGTGAGCAGTGTTGTGTGGAAGAGCAGAGGATGAAGCTCATCACCCGTGACATGACATAAAGCTTTCCTCCTCCAAAAGATGAACTGCAGCAGATCTCAGAGGTCTCTTAGACACCTACACCCTCGCACCAGATCAGCTATCAGAGGCCTTGAACTTCCTCAGTCGGATGGGTTAGACTGGGGCTGGAATCCTCCAGGATCACACTGAGCCACCTTTGCCCTTAAACAATAGTAAACGCTGAGGGCCTTGAAACAGGGGGGCCCATGGTAGCAACGTTTCCATCCAAGATGGTCCGTCTGTGCCTCCACGGGACTTGATTTGGGCCATTCCAGCTCTTCCATCACCCAGCTGGTCATTTGCATTTTCGCTGCTGTCAGAGCATGACATTTAAATAACTGCTATTCAAATCTGGGACTTGGAGGGCCACAGCCCTGCCAGTCTTGTAGGACACGAATGAAGCAGCATTACTGGCACATACACTGAAAAAGAGACAGGCCAGCCAACAGCTGAGCCAAATACTCTCTGAAGCCATTATCTGAATGGTCTTTCTTCAAAATTCCACTTCCTGTTGAACTATGGAAAGAATGCCTTGCAAGGTCAAAGTCTCAGAGTCACATACATTTGGCAAGTGCACTTGGAATCTCTGTTGCAGTTTACAGCTTCTCTGGGTGTACAGTAGTTTTCTTTAATCTAAAGAGGTCACATTCTTAAGAGGACACGTTGGAAGCAGGCCTGCCTCTCACAATGTAGAACACAATGACCACAAATAAATTTGAATTACTCACAGTTTGTTTTTACCCTTTATTCTACCAGTTTCCTGCAAACAGCACTGATTCATACAGTGACAAAGTGTCAGCACTTCTACAGCTGAACTTAACTTTTAATAACTTGTGTTTTACTGCCGTGCACTGGAAATGCCTGGAGATCAATTTTCTCACTAAGAGCTATTGATTAGCATGGCTGGTTCACTGACTGATTGGTGGACATAGATCACACTGCACTAAGGTTCAGTTCCTGTCTGGAGTTCTGCCAAATCCTTTTGGGATCAAAGGTCAGACTCTGCGGTTTTACCATGTCGAGCCACTGACCCTAAAGAAGTGTCCAAGAAGATAAAAAGGAACTACAAATTGGTTTCTTTTGATTCCATACCAGAACTACAGCGCACCAGCTGTTGTTTGATATGTGAAGATATACAAATAAATAAATTAATTAAAAGATTTAGGAGAAATTTGACGTATTGCCCAAATAAACTGACTTCATTCTTTTATGTTTTTACTCATGTAAAATATACTTTAGTTCACCCTTCCTGACAATTTTATTTGCTTGTCTTTAATGTATATACCACCTCTATAAAAGCTCGTTCTCGTTCCCTCTCTGTGCTGTGTGCTATAAACAGCCAGCTGAGAGAGGACTTCTCAGGCAGTAAAAGTTTTGTGCTAACTCAGGTCAGACAGAAGCTCGCTCCACTTATTCCACGCTCCCAGGCAAAATTATGCACATGCCAAGGGTGAAAGGTCGTGTCAGGGGGGAGCCAGTAGTTTGCAGGAGAGCACAGACCAATTGCTAGCTGCCTGTTTTGAGGCCATGTGTGGCATCTAAACCCTGTGACCTGGACATCTAACATTGATCCAGAAATATCTCCAGACTCCGAAAAGAGCTTCACATGAAATGAGGACTGGAAATGCCACACCTTTGAATGCAATGCAAGGACCAGAATTCAAACCCAGATGAGTTGAACTTTGATAACATATTTACCTGTAGGTCCTTTTTTAAAGGCTATTTCACTGTGTAGCATCTTGGTCGGGAACATAATATTTAACTTTGCTTCTTACAGACCACCTGTGGTTTTTCTGAGAGGCTGCATGGGTTAAGCAAAATCCTTTGCCAACTGATATGACCTGATGCCATCTAAGCTTTTTGAAGAACAGTAGTGGTGGTGATGGAGCATTAGGCAAAGCTCAATCTGGCATCTCCTGCAGTCCTCCAACCCCCCACAGCGCTCCAGGATACCAGACTGGGCTGCTGGCAAAAAAATAAAAAATAAATAAAAGCCTGGTCACCCCCCAGGAGCAGATAATCACTGTTTACCAGATGAAGAAATGAAGAACGCACGTCGGGAACAGAGCCTGACGCAAAAGGAATGCAGATAGCAGACCTCTTAGGACTGACTGGAGGGGATTTCTGTAAAATGTAGGAGGTTCTTTCATTCTAAATCGGGACTCTTCTGTAAGAGGGGGCTGTTTCTGCTTTTAAGGTTTACGCGGCTTTACAAACATTCATAGCTTTTCGTGTTCAGGCAGCTAGTTAGAACAAAGAGCTAGGTGAACAGTCTGAGATCTGCTGACGCGTGAACCATTGTTTTGAGACCACCATTTTGCTCTTTTTTGAGTTCTTTTCAAAATAATATTTAAAAAAAAAGAGAAGCAGTAACATCTTATACCAGTCAAACATTTGGACTCACTGCTTATTTTTAGTATTTTCTACATTAAAAAAAACACAGGAAACATCAAACCATTAAAGTAACACATGTGATTATGCTTTGAGTCAATACTTGTTTATCTTAGATTTTATTCGAAGTAACCACCCTTTACTGTCCTCCTCAGCTCCACACAAGTGGTGTTCTTTTTTCATGAGGCAGCCACCTATGACTCTTTTCCATTAGTCTTGAAGGATGAGGGACTAATGTTCTGAAAGAAAACTGAAGGTGCATCTACAATTAATTGTTTGTGCAAGTGTGTGTTTTTTTTACATTTGTTCATATGTAGGCTAACACCTTTACCAATTTACATTTGTCTTAGAAACAAATTTAAGCAATAAGATTAAAATGTCTATTACTATTAAAAACATACATTGGCAGGTGTGTCCAAATTTTGACTGGTACTGTATATATTCCAAAATGAGAAACAGTAATGTCATATACTATTTTCCAAAGTCACTTAACAAAAGATGAGTGTGTGCACTCTGAAGAACTGAGAAGCCTGGAATGCCACAGCTCCCCTTAGCACAACACAGAGCAACACACGGATCCTCTTAGCTCAGGAACTACTGCAGGTAAACAATATGGTGTCTGCATGGAACCAACAGAAAGGACAATTCAAGGCTGCATTTGTGGCTTAACAAGCAACAACAGTGCAGAAAAGGATTTCTGTCACTTAGTATTGAAACCAAATCTCTAAATGTAACCAGGTAAACCATTCTGCATTATGTTCAGCTACAAAATACCCATTAAAAGCTTCTTTGAAGGTTTTCAGCATTCATTATGTGGATGTGTATCGTCTGAGGACCGTGCGCTGGCACCCATTGGAAGTTTCCTTTATTATTCATAGGCAGCATTTCCAAGGTTATTTATATGAGCTTTTTGAGTCATCACGCTTCACTGAGTGCATATACCTCTGGAAACCTGACCATGACTGGAACTCCTTAAAAAAAATTCCAAACACTAAAACTACCATGTGAAAACCATTTATATATAAAATATAAACACCACACAAGATTTCAGAGACGTATTAATATAGCCTAGCTTTGTGTCTTTCTTATGGACTCCATATGTCAAACACGAAGGGATATATAATGCTCTTTCGGTTTCTTTTATTACTTGGTTTGAATGGCAACAACCAACCCCAGGGGTGGCAGGCTACCATCTCTGTGGACTTGGCCTGTAAACAAAAACATAGGGATTTCATCTCCTGTGAGGAGGAAACTGAAAATGCTAGCTTTTCTTCACACGGGAGCCTGGCCAATTGCAAGGGAAAGGAGTCCCGAAGCATATCATTTCAGAAGAAGAGCGGTAGCCGTCTGGGCCAACTGGCTAGCAGGAGGCGCAGGTGTTTAATAGTAGTATCAAATATAAAGTCAGATGTCAAAGACACAAACGCCCACTTCTAATCATATTCATTGGGAAAATGACTTCAATTTCCTTAGCAAAGGGCATACATTTGAGAGAGAGAGAGAGAGAGGAGGGAACCAATGCCAAAGGCCATTCCTTTTATTCAATGAACATTTTAAGGCACTAAGTAAACAGAAATTACCAAAGGGAAAAAAAAAAAAAAAAAAAATTCCACTAAATATAAGTTCCACTGAATATAAATGAGGGCAAACGATAGCATTATTCTCTTACCAGTCTGAAGCATTTGAAGCATCCATAAATCCTATGTTACAACATGCCTGCTGTATAGGACATATGGAGTTGAGTAGATCATTTACTTCATTGTTTTGCTCTGTTACCCTTTTATTTCGTTTTTCAAGCAACTTCTTCGATTGCCTTGTTTTTGAAGTGTGTTACATAAATACACTTACCTTATAGTCAAAAAATGAAAGCTTACCAGACGTCAGCACCAAATTTTAAAAGTGTGAGAAGTTCACCACCTAGTGGTGTGACCAGGTAACTGCAGAACTCCTAAAACAGCTTCCTAAACGGCATCAAATATATCCAACCACCAAGAAAAGGCATCACCTGATAAAACCTTGTCCAAAAAAAAAATATATATACATAAAAAAAAAGCCACATTCCAACCAAATACTACCCAGCAACACATTTATTGCAAAATTGGTAACATTCAATAGAAACCCTGCTTTACTGTCAAACTTCTAAATTTGCCATGAAAAACTTAATGTACAGATGAAAACAGCCTTGCTAAAACAGACTGACGCAGCCATGACGAGCGTGCACTATTTTTCTACATTCACTCCAAGTTTTGTACAAAATAAACTTTTAGCCTTCTGCATGTTTAAGTGCTAGCTGGGGCTACCGACTGCTCCGAGTGGCTCCAGTGCAAGGAGGAGGGGCACCACACCCGTTTCATTGGGCGATGCCTATAACGCCGCACGCCAGGCGTCCGCCCGCGTTGCCAGTTTTCAGGCTCTCTTCATCACCTCCTTTACCCAAGTCATCCTTCTTCTCATGAACCTACAATACGACGAACGCAAAATTAACAGAGCAGCAGGGAGTGCTCAATTATAAATCTTTTATTACTGATTTTAGAAGATTAGAATAAATATTTAAAGAGGTGGCTGCATGCTACACGTCTGGTGGATTCCCTTGCTCCGGCTCGCCTGACTCAGCCCAAAAACAGACTCATTACGTGATCCAGGGTGTTGGGTTAGGGAGAGCATGTCCACTGCATCACACAAATAACAGACTGAACCATGCATGCATGCTGGCCAGCACACTCCAGCGGATGAACGCTGGTTGGTTTGGTTTCCTCACCACCATGGTCCTTCCAATAATCGAATTGGGACCCGTCAGAGACACCAGTTTGTCCTCGATGTCGACTCGGACGATGCCATCGTCCCCTGCGGTCACGTTACCAAGATCGCCAACGTGCCTGTGGGAAAACGGCATTAGGAAGAGGGCCGATTCAAGGACACCCTCCGTTCTTAACGTAGACACTTAACACTTACAAATATGGACCTGGATAGCAAAAGCTGAATTATTTTCAGCGGTTCAATTTTCATTTAAATGGTAGAGAGGGAGGGGGGGGGGGGGAAAGCAAGTGCGGAAGAAATACATGGATAAGCAGGTTTTCCTGCTCCTTGCATGTAAAAGAAAGCACAGGCCTGACCATCAAGTGAAAACCATTTAACCAAATGAAAACGGTTGCTTGCAATCAATTAAGACTAGCAAATAATTTAAGCTTTTTGATCAAGTGTTTGAATTCAGTACCAAACATACCTGATTTCATCGGTAGGTCCACCGTGGGTCTTGTTGTAGGGGTTGAAATGCGGCCCTGCACTGATGCAGCCTAATATCAAAACAGCACGAGAACAGCGCGTTTATGAAGCAGCACGAGACTGAGCACGTCTCGGTAACAAAAAAAAAGGCTTGGTCATTCATGTAAAGCTTTGTTGTACATTTGCTTTAAAGATAATTAACAAAAAAAAAAATAAATAAAAACAAATACGTCACCATTCGTGTTGTCGCCAAAAGCATGCACGTGAAAGCCATGCAGGCCTGGGGCGAGACCAGTGAGCTCTCCTGTAATCTTTACAGGTGCACCTTCCCCCTGAAAGACATGTTATAAAACGCTCGCATTGATTCGTTTGGAGGTTCATATTCACGACTCTGTTCGAGTTATGTTAAGCCAAAGAGCATGGTCTACACGACATCGCCTTGGCGTGAAATTCTAAACTTTTGCATGGCCAAAGCCAGCATTGTGCATGACTCATCAAAATGCATCGACTCATCACCCAAGTTCATCGCTTATCCGTCAACTGTCAATCAACATACCTAGCAAGCCAGTTGGGATATTTATCTAGCTGGCACTTGCTCTGCAACATTAATCGATTACCTAAAATCAGTTATCTGTATCTAGTCAAAATAAATTATACTGCGTCGACCTTAAATCTGGACCGACACAACTAGCCAAGCTAGCTAGAGAAGCATTTTGTATTTCTGTTTAAACTAGGCTTAACTCTTTTAAATTTCACTTGGAGACCAATAACTAGGTCGCGCGCGTTAAGGATCACAGTAGTGCTGTATCAAAGGTCACGTGCCGCCTACCTAGCTACAGTTTACCACAGCTACCGTGGCTGGCTAGGCTAAGTTAGTAGCTAAATGAGCGTTTTACATAAAGCTAGCTAGCTAAATAAAGAGTCAGCGGAGATTAGCTACCTACCGTTTCACGAAATGGATTTCTGCTGACCAGATAGCAACAGCTCCTATCTAGATAGTTAGCTAGCTAACCAAGAGGCGACAGTACAGTGTACAAGTATCAAGCTTGCTGGCGTCGTTACTACAGAGCTACAAGTTAGATAGCTGGCTAAGTAATAACGGCTAACACGATTTCGTGCCGATAAGTAATAACGAAATATGAAAGCTTTACCTACCTGCTGCTCAAAGTAAACCGTACCGGTCACTTCTCCAGTCCCTTTGAGAACACAAACGGCTTTCGATGCCATGTCGTTTAACAGCTGCGCACACACAAGCTCAAACAAGGTGACTTGGGGTGATAGAGCAGCAGACTTCGATAACCAGCGTATCCTCCTTAAAACCAAAAATGAATGTAGCTGATTGGCGTAGAGGCCGGGCGTAGCGGAAGAACGATGTCGTAACGAACAAGCCTGAAATGTTGGCATTATGTCAATAAATATACTGCAGTTTTTTTCCCCCTTTGTATATAACACAAATATTGGAACTACGCAAACAATTCTAAAAAAAAATGTCATGTTGAAACTCCTATCAACATGACTTCAACATGCTAAACTCTAAGCACGATCCAATTTTTTTACAGTATTTTAAATCACAGTTTTGCAAATCTCTACACACGAATTCCGTCATTTAGTATACATTGGTCACCTAGAAACACTGGCCTTCAAAATGCAACACATCGATTACCAATTTGTTCCAATCATATTTCACCTGTGCAAACTCAACTGGAAGAAGCCAGCCACCATGTATAATTTGGAATAGGTTTTTACTGAGCTGTTTGATCCCAAACTGGTTCACCAACAACCCCCAACCTGTATTGCTTCATTTTTAACCATACCCGCCACTTCTAAATCCAATAGCGGAATTGTTTTCAGCATGGTAGTGTAAAGTGTACAAATCCAGACCCCATTAGTGTGTACCATTACTTCAGGCAATGAAGGAAGCATGTGGCGACATCCATGTCCTCCACCTCCGCCTCCCTCTCCCGAGGTGAGAAACGGTGACCTATTTTATTGAATTTTAATTGTTTCTAGTTTAAACGAACACATTGTAAACACATTTGCCTTTCTGTACTGCATGTATTTGTATATTGTCTCATTGGCGTTGCATAGATGAATACTATGTAAATACTGTCCTATGTACATACTATGTAAAATGGGTAATGTGGTTGTGTGTGAACAATAACAAAAAACACTTCACTAAAACGAAACTTATTTCCACACTTGCATGTACATTTGAGTATGTAACGTCCTCATGAAGCCGAACTATAGATGAATGTTTGACATTAGTGTTTTGAATCTCACAACCATGTTTATTTGATACTTTGGTAGAGATAATGGTATTATAGCTGTGTGTGTTTTGGTGGAAGGATTTGATATTAAGAACAGAATATGGTTTTGAGTGCTGTTTGTCTTTATGTAGTTTTGACAAAGTAGTGAACTTTTCAAATTGTGTTTAGAATTTTGAGAAACAGCTGCCGTTTCTAGAAATGACTTTAAATGTTTTGGAAAAAAACTGTAATGAGAACAGACAAGTGGCATAGTGCTTTGAATTCAGATGTTTAATTTAGTCCTCTTGCCACCGGTGTATAAAATCAAGCACCTGCTGAGACCTCAGCTACATGGAACATCTTTGGGATGAACCAGAATGGAGATTACAGGCCAGGCCCTCTTGCCCATCATCTGTATCTGATCACAC
>JAOYMR010000014.1:3610850-3626855 GCA_025802075.1 Tenebrosternarchus preto | reverse complement strand
TTTTTGTTCTGTTTTGTTTTTTTTTTTTTTTTTTTTATTTTTTGGTGGGTGGGGTGGTCACTAAAAAAAATATTTTTTTTTTTTTTCTCTCCCCCCCCCCCCCGCCCCCCCATCCTAGTTTGGAACAACCCTGCACTGCACATCCCACCACTGTTCTTGTTCCAAACACTCAAGTTAGACTCGCGCATAACTTCAGATAAACACTGCGTTCATGATTTTTACACAGCTGTGTTAGGGTGGCGAATCCACCAATGTGTGTAGTGCAGGGTCATGAGACGTTGGTTTAGGCCAACAGTGAAGTTCCAAGGACATTGTGATTCACAGGGCACTGCTCCACAGTAGCCAGAAACCTGACGAGTCAATTACAGTATATCTTGAAATTAAAACCAGGCATAGAAAGACCTTAATCCATTTCTATGGAACCACAGACCTTGTGCATCTGGCAGAAGCATGTCATTTCTGAGTCATTTTCTGCTTGTTAGACAGTAGTGTCCCCCAGTAGGAAATGGAGACCAACATGGAGCAAGCTGATCCTAGATCAGATAAGATTTTGTTTGTCTGTTTACCTTCCTTAAAATATCTGATCCTTCCTTTCAGGTCTAAACCCATGATAAATGATATTTTCATTAACGTTCAAGCCCATATTCATTTGTATATCAGCAAATGATCACACAAAACACGCCATCAGTTTAAAAAGGACCAACATCTCGAATATTATGCTCCACTGCTACCACAGGCCTATGACTCGGTCGACTTTGTTTGTTCTGCAGTTTGGTGCAGGACTCCCTGTGCTTCTGAGCTCACTTCTGCGGGATGGGCTGGGGCATCTGTCTTGCTTTGGGGCAGTTCCTTAGCAGAGTCCGCGGGGCGGTCGGAGCTGCTAGAGTCTCTGAGCATCTCGTGTCCATTGGGTGCTCCACCTATGCTGGCCAGTCTGTCCAGCCTGTCATCCTTGTCCCAGCGGGTGCTCCTTTCCCTGTCTCTGCTGCGTTTGCCCCGCTCCTCACCCTCCCGCTCCCTGTCTCGCTCACGGTCTCTCTCCCTCTCTGGGTCAGGGCTCCGCCTCCAGTCTCTCCGCTCCCGCCCCCTGTCCCGTCCAGCCCTTTGCTCTGCCTCCTCGTGCCAGCTCCCAAAGCGGTCACGCCCCTCGGGCCTCTCCGGGCCGCGCCCCTCTGGCCTCTCCGGGCCGCGCCCCTCGCCGAACGGCCGGCGTCCACCGAACCAGTCCTGGTCCCTGTCCCGTTCGCGGCCGGGCGCTGCTCTCTCACCCCGGAAGGGTCGGCCCTCGTGGTCCTCCGGAGGCCCGTCCGGTCCTCTCGGCACACCCGGCCTCATGAACGGAGGGCCCGGAGGAGGAAAGGGGCCCCTCATGGGGTGTGGAGGGGGAGGCATGCCAAAACTCCCGGGTGGAGGTTCACGATGCATCATCTGAGGTGGTCCCCTGGGTGGCATCAGCTGCGGGGGCATCGGTGGCATGCCCGGCCGTGGAGGTGGCATGGGGAAACGCTGTAGGTGTGGAGGGGGTATCCCTGTGGGGCGCTGCAGTGGCATCACACCTGGTCTCGACCCTAAAAGCCCTGGTGGATTTTGCAGGCTCATCCCTGGCAGACCACCTGGTGGAACCTGGTTACCTGGATAGTTTAAAACAAGAACGAGTTCTGATGCACGTCACATACGAATGGTAAACTTGTTAGCGGTACAGAATGCTGGTTCGGCTGCAGCGCCAGAAACGATGCCCGTAACCCGACAGTGAGGTGCTGTGTGAGCACTGGGCCCAGGAGTGCCCAAGCTTGGCTCTGTCTACCAATCACCCACCTGAAACAGGGCTGAATCCATCCACTCCTTCCCGGCTGACCCTGGAGCCCGTACCTGCTGGATCGCCCGGCAGTTCTTCCACCGAGCCACCGACTATGGAGGTAAAAAACACGCCGAGTAGCTGTTAGGACCCACAGGGCTGCTGAAAATGCTTTTGGTGCTCCCTCTCGCTTCACACTAGCAGCAAATACCCAGGTGAGCTTTGTGAGGCTTAAAAGGCCAAGGGAAAGTGAGTGCTGGTCTGACCTGGCGGCAGGCCGATGCCCGACGTGGGCGGTGGGGGTCCAGCCGAGCCAATAGGAGGCATGGCACCAGGAGGGAGGAATCCTGACACGTGGGGAGGGACAACAAAGGTAAACACTCTTGTGATTACATTCCTAACATGGTAGAAGTTATAAACATGTACAGAAAACTTCCCTCATGAACACACATTTGCTTTGAGACGCATAAGTTTTCAAACTGCTGCACTAGCTTGCACACGTCCACGACAGGCTAGAACCATGACAGCAGGGGCACAGATTCAGTAAATGGTACCTGGTGGCATCTGCAAGGGGTTAAATCCAGGCCTCATGAAGGGGCCAGGAGGTGGAGGAACTCCAGGCGGAAACGAGGGTGGCGGGATGTTCATGGGACCAGGGAACCCTGGAGGGGGAACTCCAACACTCCCAGCAACTCCTGCTGGCTGGACAGGAGGAGCCTGCATGAAAAAACAAGAGGCCTGATTTATCTGAAATCCAAATCATTTAAATAATAATTAAAAACAAAAAGTAAGAGTTTGTTGCATTTTAATTACAACCCCCCCCTCCCCCCCACAGATTTTAGGAAAATACATTTCTTAAATGTTTAATGTACATGGCATTCTTGGACTCCTCAATCTTAGTCTTGCACCATCCACACCATATTATGACTGACTAACACAAAAGCTGCTAGTTCATGTATGGCACAGTCAAGTTGAGGCATAGATTTAACAAAACACACTCGCACAGTATTTCAGTGCTGCTAGTGTCACAGGAAGCCCCACTGATCCACCACCACTGGGCCCTGCAGGCGTTCCAGCGCTGTAGGAACGAACACACCCACGTTACGCAAGAACTGGCTCACGAAATTGGCGGGAACAACGTCAACTGAAAGAAAACAGCTCTGTGAGCCAATTTACAGATAGACACTGGTACATAAATACACATCCTTAAAGATCAGAAAATATCTGCGCATGAAAGTCCAGGTTTGTACTGTAGTTCCCCCAGTTCACACATGTGAAAGGCTCACAATGCATCACAGATATACAAAAGAACTGCTTAGTAGAAAAGCGATGACTCATCAAATCAAAATCTTCTCACAGACATCAGTGATTTTTTTTTTTTTTTTAACTACAGGTTTTGTAGACCCAGTAAAGAGCTTTGTTACAGCAGAACACAGCATTCATTCAAACCTGACCTATCAAATCCCATTTCAAGTCAACTAGCATTTATATAAAACGGTTTACTATCTACACTAAATGTGCCCTGAAGTCAGGAACAAATTACTGTAAAAAACTAGTAATACAGGATTTACACAATGTCAGTCAACAAATGTTTTTCTCCCATTTTCCATTAACTACCTGCCTGTGTTTGTCCGGTTACCTCAGGAGAAGGTTACGGTTACAGTGCCCACTCTGTGTATTTTTAATTACACGGCATACAGTGCATGACAATGTTTGTGACATCTAGAAAAGCAATGCTTCCTCTAAATGAACAGCTGCAGAACATTAACTGGTCTGCACATTAACACGTCAACAGCAGCATAACGTGGATGGACAACTGGAACAGCTCTAATGTCTCCACATTCAACAAGTTTCTATTCATTCACAGCACTGCACAAACACAACAGCACTCCCTAGACATCAGTTCAGCTTTGCTAAGTATAGCAAAGGATGAAATCCAGGAGGTTGGCGATGACTGCGTGAGGTCCAGCGTCTGTTACCTGGGCAGGGAGCAGAGCTGGGCTCTCGTCAGGCTGCCCCACGTCGGTCCTGCCATTCTGGGACGCCTCGTCCAGGTTCTCCAGGTCAGGCTGAAGCGCTCGCCACTCTGGGGAGATGAAAGCAAGCAAGCCAAAAGGTGTAGTCGGACCCAACTCTGTTTTGGAGCCTTTTACAGCACAGAAGTTTAACAGAAGGCGTCATTGGGGTGGGGGTTTGTGAAGGGTTTGTGAAGGGTTTGTGAAGGGTTAGCCGTTTTCCCTCTCCGCGAGCTCTTCACGAGGCCCAGTTTGTGACTGAATCTCATTGGTGGTGAGCCAATGAGAAAGCGAGAGAAAGCCAACCCCACTACTACACTTGTGCGTCATTCTGATCACTTATGCTTTTGTATGAATTAGATGCTGCAGTACTTTAACAAACCAACAGATGGCTGAATACTGTGAATGTAATAACCATCTGTGAAAGAGTTTGTGTGTGATATTTTCATGGTCTACCTATGGGCTATTATGACCTTTTGGCCTTAAAGTTTTTAAGACTACTTCAACAACAGCTGAATAATGTTTTATTTATTATATTAGAATAGTTATATATCAATATATAAATACTGACATATATAAACTCAGTAAACTTATGAATTGTTCTGTCATCTACAGTATTTCTTCATGAATGAGTAAATGTCATTACGCTTTATTATTTTTTTAAAGACAAACTAGTGCAGAGCCAACCACTATGTGAAAAGGGCCGTACTGGCGGAGCAGGTGCTCTTCACTGGTGATCTCCTCAGTTGAAAAACTGAGTAAAGCACCAACCACGTCTCCGATCGTTTGTATCGTGCGCACACCTTTACGTTGAGAGTTCACAGACTCTGAGCTTCTGACGGTCAAGCAGTGTCCACTAGGGTTATGTAAGTGATGTAACACGAGGAGCACTGGCTAAGAACTGTGGGACTTCCAGTGGGCTAAGAATGTTATACCTGGGGAAAGTGTGTCCGTGTCAAGAACGCCACCCTCTCGGAAAACTTCCAGGTCCTCCATCTTCAGTTTGGACCAGGGGATATAGGTGACGCCCAGCTCCACGTCCCAGTACTGCTTAAACTCTGACTTTATGCCTTTATTTAGAGCCCAGGCGATCTGTGGAAACAGGAGGAAGTGACTGTGTGTGTGTGTATGTGTGTGTGTGTGTGTGTGTGTAATAAAAAGAGGTAACCTGCCTATGAAAAGAAGGCATGCTAAATGGAAGCATGGTCAGTACCTTAATGGCCTTCTGGTTGACTTTGTATGTTCCTCTGCTAAGTTTCTGGAGAGCCCGAAACGCATCCTGTCGATGCACCATGACGATGTAGGCACAACCACGAGGTGGAATCATCTAGAAAACAGAACCTCCACTGTGATGTCCGATTATCCTTTATGATGCTACGATAACGACGCTTAATCGTTAGGAAGGACATTATGTAAAAGTCTTACGTTTATTGCCTCTATCTGGCCAAACTCTTCTAAGAGACAGGCCACATCCTGCTGCTGCGTTCTCTTGTCCAGCTGTCCCACCCACAGAGTAGTGCTGCATACTGTGGGATGAGGAGGGGGGGAGAGAGAGAGAGAGAGAGAGAGAGAGAGAGAGAGAGGAAAAGGGAAAGAGGATGAGGGAAATAGTCAGTTTCTAGATGAACAGAAATAGCACAGGGAAGTGAAGGTTTTGCTAACTAAGGCTGCATTATATTTTGAAAATGTTACATATTGTGAATGTTAGACTGACCTAAATAAAAAATAAAATAAAATAAATAAATAAGTTATTTTTATTATAATATATAATTTTATTGTATATAATATCATTATATATTATATTTTATTATATATAATAAATAGTAATAATTTATCATTATTATTATCATCATCATCACAATGCCAATGCTTAACAATGATAGAAATAACATCTGAGAAATTCAACCCTCCCTGCAGAGTTCATGGGCCACTCAACCTTAGGGGAGAGAGGACCAGTTACTCACCGCTTAGCGTGTCGGGTTTGATGGGCGGCAGGCCTCTCTGCCTGCGCTCGCGTTCCCGCTCGCGCCGCTCCTGAGAGCGGGACCGGGGGGAGTGGCGTCGTCGTTCCCTGGAGCGGGAGCGGGAATGCCGGTGCCGCGGCCGCCTGGAGCGCGAGTTCGACCGCGAGCGCCTCCGCTTCGGAGACCTGAGAAAGACGAGAGGCAATTCCCGTCACCGTCGCCGTTACCGAGCAACGGTGGCCAACTGAACGCGTGGGAACAGCCCCACTGGAAAAACGATACACGAGGAAAAGGGTTGCTTGCACAGCGCCCTTTTAGGTAATAATAGCGTTTAAAATAAGGCCAGCGTCATTCTGTCCCACCTGGACCCAGAACGAGAGCGGGACCGTCTGCTGTCTGGCTGATGTCTTGCAGATGCATCCAAGTCCGCAGAGGATTCCTGTGTTAAGCACATTAGAAATGATTAAGTATGTGATACAATTATGGTATATTCACTTATATTAATTATATTTAAGATCTAACACTTATGAAAAAGGTTGGTGATTTCTCACTACAGTAGATCATCGCTTTCGATGGTCTGGAAACATCGGGGGTTTTAATGCCACCCTCACCTGGCGATGCTGCCCTGCCATGAGTTGAGAGAAGACGTCATTCTGAGGAGGGTAGGCCCCGGGGAAGCCGGCGGGCACTGCGCTGGGGGGCTGCCCCATCGGGGGCATCATTCCCGGGTAGGGCTGAAGGGGCATGCGGCCGAACCCCTGGACCTGCCCGTTTGGAGGTAGAACCTGAGGTGGGAGACACATACGGTGTCAAGTGAGGGTCAAAGCAGTGGAGCACCAACTTTTCAGACACTTCTGTGGTTTATGTCTCTCCAGTTATACAGAGTTGTGTCAAAAAGAAAACACAGCAACGATAATCCTCTCTCCCAGCACCAATGCAGTGCTGATTGCCTGAAGTCCTGTGAAACTCAACTCTCATTTGCATAAAGTTGGGGGGGGGGGGGCTTTTCAATGCTCACTTCCATAATAACTGTTCCTGCCTCCACAGAAAGGAATGAGAGGCAGAGTAAAAATCATCTCACTTCCCTAACATGTATACATACCCTGAGGGTTATATTTACCTGTTGGTCCTGAGTCATGCCCATCATGTGCTGCTGAAAGTGCTGCATCTGATTGGATGGCTGGGGGAAGCCTGTTGAAGCCTGCTGAGGCTGCTGGGCTCCTTCAGGAAAGCCACTGTAGAGACACAGACCCGCCACACCAGCCTCAGTTTACAAACACACATCCAACAGTGTACAGCTGCTGTTTCAGCTATACACCGCTACACCTAGCTCAAGATCCAGTTAGATATTCCCACACAAGCTGAAATGCACAAAGGGACTCTGGAAGCCCAGGCCATGACGTACAAAGCAGGCTGGACGGAAGTCGTCTCATCCTTCTTGGTCTCCTCTCCACCCTCTGGCTCGTCGTCGTAATCAAAGCGGTCGAGAAGTTTCTAACACGCACAACAGAATACGTGGATTTTACTCTTACCATTTTAAACACAAGAAATAAAGCCCAAAAGCACCCCCCCCCCCTTCCAAAAAACCCCCCCAAAAAACTAAAAAACACTAGACTGATGACTCAGTGATCAGTCTACTGAGGTCTGAACAGAGGCCAGCGGCGGGGAGCCGGTCTCACCTTGTCGAAGGTGGCTTTCTTCTCGACGGGTTGCGATGCGTGAGGGAGGCAGGGGGCCAGCCCAGCGGCCGGCTGCACAGACACCGTCTGCATCTGGACAGGCGCTGAGGCGCTGGTCTCCACGGCTGGAGACTGGGGCTTGCTAGGCTGCTGGAACGTCTGGAGCATTTGCTGGAGCTGCTGGGAGAACGTGTGCATGGGGGAGGGAGGGAGAGAGAGAGAGAGAGAGAGAGAGAGAGAGAGAGAGAGAGAGAGAGCGAGAGAGAGAGCAGAAAGTGAAACCATACAGCAAGAAAAGGAGTGCCCACAGGGACAAGCCAATCGTTCACACTTAAGCAAAGAACTGGACTAAGGAAGTGGTTGAGGAGGTGGTTGTCATAGCGACGGTGGTCTGTGCTACCTGCTGCCCTTGGGAGGACTGGAAGAGCTGCGCTACGGCGGCGAAGGCGTCGGAGTTCTGCAGCTGCGGCACGGACACCGGCACAGCGCTGGCCGACACGGCTGGGTGGTTCTCCACCTCCCGCACCGGCGAGGGGGGGGATCCGGCTGCACAAGGAATGGGCAGGAGGCTTTAGTGCGGCTGGAGCAACGCCCCTTCAGTTCTGCCTTACCAACAAAACTGCACTTTCAGATTTGCTTAGAGAGACATTGTATTAAAACAAAAATAATAGGTTCACATATCCGTAAAATCTCTCATGGTAGGAAACGGAGTTTCCCCGACCCCAACATTTAGTCCTAAATCGGCAGAAAAAAAAAAACTCTGAACTGGATGCGAGACCATATTATATATTCAACATCAACCAAGAAACCAAGCAGGCTGTTTCTCAGGCCAAACTATTAGCCAATGCGCTAATGTGCTGGATAGGAAAAGTGAAAAACGCTTGAGATAAAAGCCACAGAAAATAAAAACCACATCCAGTTGATGCTGATATATTACTGGCTGCAGTGAAATCCAGTGGAATTCAAGACAGTCTTCACCAGGCTAATCTAACTCACCGACGTCTGGGCCATTGTCCACTGATGAGAGTCCGGTTGAACTGCTGGATCCGGCAGCCAAGTCCAGGAGAGGCTGGATCACTTCAATCTTAAACACACCGTTCTTCTGCCACAGGTTCAGCACCCGCACAATTTTACTCTGCAAGCGCAACGGGAGGGGCCAATAGCAAACGGATAAGGACCAAAGGAAAGCCTGGCTGAACTTGGGGGGAGGGGCTTTTATTAATGTAATTATGTTATTGATTAACATTCAGAAGATAAAAATTTAACAAACAAGCAAACAAAAAAAACAGGAAAGCTGCTAAGATATTGCTGAGTGTCTTGTTAATCCATCATGAATTAAAAGTTTATCATTGGTTCCTCGTGCATTCTAAAAACAGAATATAAAGAACCTTCTCTCTCTCAATCGGTTACACTGGAAAGATGGACAAAAAGAGGACGAGAGAGAGAGAGAGAGAGAGAGAGAGAGAGAGAGAAACTCTTACCCTGTCCTCTGTGGGACACAAGCAGAGGTTTTCAAATGTCCCAGTGATATTCTTGGTGAACCTTGGACCAAATACATCTTTGTCCGCACCAAACTGATGACGGGACTGTCGCACAATAGAGTCCACCACATAGAGTCCCGGGACTTTGTACTCAGGCTTGCACTATTGAAAAAAGGTCAAATATAACAATGCCATCTAATAGAGAATAATCAATAGGTTAATACAAAAAAAACCCCAAAATTCCTTACCTTCTTGATAAATTTCTCAACAATTTGGACAACGTGCTTGTATAACTGGGACAGAAAAATACACATGAACAGTTTTTGTTTAATACAAGCTGTTCATACAAATAGTTAAAAGCCAATTTAAGTGCACTACACCACCCACAAACAACTACCACAACCAACAACGCTGATTCAAGCCCATTTCTTCACTATATGAGAGCCTTTCATGTTACTTCAAAACTTTCCCGAAGTCATCAAACTTACTTTAATGGCCTTTATGGCAGACTTTGTAATGGAGATCATCTTCGCCCTGGAGATGGGGGGTTTGGACTCCATCAGGGAGAACAACTACAACGCAAGCACATCATGTCACGTGCGTGAGTTAAGGTGAGGAAACTACCTGTGACTCTGGCACCGTGCTCTAGTATTCACTGATAAACGATCTCAAAACCACAGCGGGATAGGCTAAACGTTATGCTGATAACAACGACAAGCTTTTGACATGTTTACTTGATATGGGTGCATGTAACAGGCAGAAATAAACATCACGGCATCCATTCAGTCTGCGCTTCAAAGTACACGCCCATTTTCTACCACAAAATGTTATTTGAACTACCAGCGCTAAAGGAAGTCCTGGACCAATAAGGGGAACTAGTAAGGTGAACTTTTAAGACAGACAAAGCATGTCTGCTCAGTTAAATGTTTGTTACATTTTTATTTTAGAAAATAAACTATATTCTTAAAGTGAACCCTCTGGTCTCTTTAAGCATCGGCCATCATCAGAATAGTCTTCAAAGTGGAAGCAAAACATTATGAAATAATACATGGTAAAAAAAAATAAAAATACTGATACTAATCAATATGGAAAAGAATTGTTTTTTTTGTTTTGAAATATCAAACTCCAACTGCAGCAACATTAAATAACACTGCTGAAAGCAGATCTCTTTATCGATGGGCTAACTTAGCTAGCATTAATGCTTCGCTGATAAAGTGAAAACATCCAATAAAAAAAATACACTGCCTCTCAAAATCAAAATTCCCAATTAAAAATGTGCACATGGGAAAATTTTATAGTGCACAGAAGTATTTAATATTAAATATTTATAAGACCATAAAAACAAAAGTGCATGAAATAGAAAAACAACAGTGCTACATAACTACTTGCAGAGAAAAGTGCTTGATAAGTACAGATGAACTATCTGTGTTTCACTTCCAAAGTCACTGGCCACAGGATATGCTGTGCTCTTTGCAGTACTTTTAAAACTTCCTAGAGTGGACAGATCAGATGAGTAAAGACTCAGTCCGATAGAAATGATGGCGTTCCATTGAGATGAAGGACAGTTAGTCTTTTTCGAGAACTGCATTAGGACCGTATCCACTTCTGAACATAACTGACAAGCAGTTTACAAAAAAACAGTGCAGTAAACATGCTTTGTGACAGCTGGAACAAAAAAGCATAAAAATAATCGTGTGAAACCAGAACTGGAGAAATGTGGCAGCCATCCTATGCGTTGTTACAATTTTATAGGACGACCAACACTTAAAACGCAATTACATGGTACGTTTTGCTGGCATGGCGCCAATGTTCACGCCAAGCAACTATCACCAACTCTGCTACCCAAAGAAAATACATCAACGCAGGGTAGCTAGTTAAATTCCACAAGCATAACAAGCTAGCTAGATTGCCAACTGGTTAGTTTTCTTTACTGTTAACCCAACGGATGCGAGTTTCAGGCATATGTAAGAGCTATATGTAAGATAGTTGTAGTTATTAAAATGAATTAAAAATGTATGTTCCAAAATCAATGAAACAGGGATAAGTGGTGAGAGTTAGATGGCTAGCTAGCTAGTTAGCATAGCTATCTAGCTATATTTACTGCCATCAATAACATTGGTGCTATCAAGCTAGCAGGCTAACAACACGGATCGTCTCATATCTTCTGTCCCTTTTACTAGATCACGTGCAGATTAGCAAACAAAGCAAAGCTATGCCGCAAAGTTGTTGGCAGGTGAGCTAAGATGCAGGACTGGATAGCTAGATAACCAACTACCTAACCACCTCCTTGTCATCACGTAAGCTAATTAGCAATAGCTAGCTGACTAGCCACCCACCTTGCTACTTTTGAGTCTCTGAAGAAGAAAAGAGCACTCTGCATTACAAACCGTCCACGGGCGTTACAACCACCGAATGCATTTTGTGGCGAGTAGCTTGCTAGGCCACACCGACTATAGGCTGAATGAACATTTTAACTGCGTATTTTAAACACCGAGGCCTTCATTTTCTATATAGCCTGACCAACACTACACTAAGGCCTGTTTTACATTTAGTGACGGTCCAGTAGCTAACTAGCTAGCTAGCTAGCTAGCTCTAGGGACTGCTAGCTGCCCACATCTAGTTAGCTACCTAGCTAACTATCTCCATCTATTAATATACACAGGGCAAACTAACCTCATGGTTAAAAGCATTGACAGCATCCATTGTGTTCCACCTGTGGAGCGAACCTTTCTCTGTTAAATCCCCAAATAAATTCAGTATTGTTTATCAACAGGCCACATCAACATGTCCGCCACTGCTAGCCCGAAGCAGAAGACAGGACAGGAGTCGGTGTGGTACTCGCAGGGAAAGCTGGGATTGATGGACTTGTATTCTGATTAGACCCACTAGATGGCGATGTGGATATTCGCAATTCAAGCAGTACCGCATGGACAGCATAAACTGGCTGCCCTGTAAGTGCGTGATGTGAATTTTGACCAGCTGTTAGTCACCCAGTCTTGGTTTTCTCAAATGAATCATTTAGATTGCAAGGATTAATTTTGAAAACCTTTTTTTTTTTTAAAAAAAACAACAACAACTTGTGTTCTATTATGTTCGCAATAGTGGACTCTATTCCGACACCCATTTTAAAAGAAGATATAATTTTACATAATTCAGTCATGTTCTGTTGATGTTTGTGTGCAGAGTGGCTGGACTTATAGAAGAGCAAAGGTGTATAATTCAGGCGTGTGGGTTTAATTCAGACATGTTGATTATTGTGCCGTTCCTTATGCGTGCCTCTTCATCAGTGGCGGTTCAATTTGAACTGGGGAGCAGTGGTTTCCTTTGACGGGTCTGTTCATTTATACCTTCTTTGTTGTTCTCCAATTAATCGATGTCTTGCGGGTTTTAGGGGGAATTCTAAGTTAATGTTCTATATACTTAAACATTATTATTTATGCTAATCTTACATGGCCGTTACAATAAATGCATATTGACATGAAGTAGTTTTTTTAATTAAAAAATAAGATTTTTTAACATAATGTAACGTTCATGTTTTGACATCATCAACTTAATAAAACCATCACAGAAAAACATAAGCACGCAGATTTTCCATTAAGCGACGCAAGCCAACTACCCACATAGCTATAGCTAATGCTTTCGTCTCGTGATTTAACAGACAAGGAAATATACTAGGATTAAATATACACTAATTTAAAATCTAATTAAAGTCCTGCAGCCAGGTTACTAAACCTCAGTTTTAGCTACTTTAATGTGAATGCAGACAGGCAGGTAGTCTATTAATGAAGGAGTGCGCTCGCTCTCTCTCTCTCTCGCTCTCTCTCTCTCTCTCTCTCTCTCACACACACACACACACACACACACACACACACACACACACACACACACACACACACACACACACACACACACACTGTGTGACAAATTGAATGCTGAAATTAAAGTTGTGAGTGACAACTACAGACAACCGCAAAAGGATGCCTATAGCCACGCAAGAGATATCTTCACAGTTTAAGACAACATATTGCAAATGTCCGTCAGAGTTTCTTAGAGTCTATGGCTAACGTATCGGATTATTGAAGGGTTGGGCCAATTCGTAGGGCAATATTTGAGCCACTTGGCCCTTGTAACTTAGTATTAAGGTGGTAAAACAACGGGTATGGGTAAAAATAAGAAATGGGATTTGGCCCTAAAAATGAATACGTAAAAACGCATGCCAATCTGTCCGTAGCAATCTGTAGTTTTTTTGATTATGGGTTGATCAAATCAACCCGCTATAACCAAGTCGTATTTTTTATGACCTTTAGGTGGTGCTATTGTTCTTATGTTCACAGGAATACAAAAGAATCTGCCTCAACAGCAGCGTTTTAACAGCAAATAAAACAAAATAGAGGGCAGAACCTTTTTGATTATTTATTAGTATTAGTTGCAGGAGAGGGAGGGCTTAGACCAACATTTCTATCATATATAATTGTTCTCTGCTCTACGTAATTTGCTAGCCTGGTACTGGATCCACATTCACCATGAATAAAATACTATTTCCATGCAAAAAAGAAAACAAATGTTTGAGGATACATCCTTGCTTGTAATTAATTTACGTTACATGACACACACTCCTATCCAGAGTGATTGTACAGTTATTAATTTGGCAGTATGTGTGCTTTTGCTGCTCTGTGAATGTGTAGGAATGGCATTAGCCCTTTGCGTCATGACTGTGTAAAGAAGACATTTACATTCAAATTCTGTCATGGAAATCAAAACCGTAAACTCATTGTAAGTTAAAGAAATCTTTGTTGAATTTTAATTAACAGCACAAACAGTGGCGTGCACACACCCACTCATGTCATTGCCAGTCAACATGTCCACTGCCACCAGCAGAACATTACTGTGTCATGTCCAACGTGTCCACTACCACCGTTAGTGTGTCATGCGTTACCACACATATTATGCTGATCGCGAGCTTGCCAAATGTTCCAAAGGTTATTATTACTGTAAGTAAAATTAAACCACATAACAGTGAGGTTTTGTTCTGACTTAGAAGTTATGAACTGTTATTAAGAACAGTTCTTAACTGTTATTACCTGCTGCATCTGTCAGATGTGTTGTACTGAAATGATTGAATGTCTGTATAAATTATTATTATTATTATTATTATTATTATTATTATTATTATTATTATTATTATTATTATTATTATTATTATTATTATTCAAATCTATGGCATGTGGAATCACTGATCATATTTATGTTGTGTTAACGACCAAAAGCATTGTTTAGGTATATGAAATATGTTTAGTATTCAACTTGAAAAACAAAATGTTATTTAGTGCTTTTAATTTGACTATTCAAAGAATACTGGGCTTTTTTCACATATTTTGATAATTAAGTATACCCTTTTTAGTGGACTCCTTTGGCCTTTAATAATTACTGAGCTGGTGTTTTGGTAGCACAGTGTTCTGTTTGTCAGTAGCCTAGTTTTTAATGAGAACATGTTGGATTTCTCTGATGCTGTATAATGAGAGGCTACATATCACCTCGCTAGTTTTCCAGCATTACAGTGACACTAAAATGTTTTAGGGAATGTTTTAGGGAACAGTTGGAGTGCCTCCACAGACAGGATAGGCACTTCTCAGTCATGCAGATTTGTGACGGCTGTTCATGCAAACAGACTTGCATCGCTTCTACATCAGTTCTAATCAAGTATTTGATTATAGCTCTAGTCCGGAGCATCCATAACAGTGTCAGGGGCATTTATCTCTTTTTCTTTTAGAGCAATTTTGATGCACACGCACGCACACACACACACACACACACACACACACACACACAGAAATCAGCATACTCCTAACACTGCTGCAGTGTCAGTTAGAAGCTTTCTCTCAATTGAGACCCTTTAACTTTAATGCTGCAATTTATTATCCCAAATCCAGGAAAGTGTCTGGCTATAACTCCCTCTCAATAACTTTTATTCATCCCTGTTTTATTCTGAACAAGTGTGCATGGTTAAAACTTGGAAGGATTATGTGAATAATGTGAAACAGACAATCTTTAACTTTGTTCTTGAGCAGAGTCACTATCAAAAGATTAAACTGAGTTATTATTATCTCAGCAAGAGTGACAGTTACTAAGGGGAAAACCATTACTCTCTTCAGGGGCCCCAGGGGCCCCACGTTGAAAAAAGAGTTATTCTACCTCAGGTAATTACACTGTATGGTGTAATAAGGGCTGGTTACAAAATTGCATTTACTGTGTCTCTTGGTACTGTACTTTAGGATAACACTGGCCAGGTTTAAGATCATACGTGTATGCTTATGTAAGTACGTAGTCTCTCATCTACCTGGAGGTCAGCATAGTGCTTCAGGTGCATCCTCATATGACAGAAACCTATACACCTGAACACATACACTTAAAATGGCAAAATTTAAGTGTGGTAATAATTATAATTGTTGTTATTTTGCAAGCAACAATGGACTTCATGCCCTCTCCTACAGAGGGTGCCATTGTTCCACAAAATATATTTTAATGTACGTACATTATTATTATTATTATTATTATTATTATTATTATTATTATTATTATTATTATTGGTGGTGTTGTTGTCATTGTTACTAGTGGTGGTAGTTATTTGTTATCCCCATTTTTTAAAAACAAAAAAAGAATGAAAAAGCTACATTCCCATAAATAATGATGAAGAAAATAAATTATCTCAGTGTCTTGCCAAAAAAACTCTTTAAAACCTTGGCATGGTGACAGTAGGTGGACAGTGTGGAAGCATAACTCATGATAACATCACCGACTGCCGTATTCCTGACTGCAGGCAGGCCTCCTGTACAAGTTTCTGTATTCAAATGGATATAATGTCTATGATGCTGTCAGAGTTTGAGATGAATACAGAGTCAAACACTTATTAAAGGGAATTTATTCTAAAGTTTGGATGTGTGCTTAATGCAAACAGTTCTTCATCTATACAGATGAGATAGCAGAGTGCAGAATCCTAGGCTCTATGACCAACAGGGGGGGGGGGGGGGGGGGGCGGGGGGGGGGGGGGGGGGGGGGGGGGGGGGGGGGGGG
>JAOYMR010000014.1:3584340-3602004 GCA_025802075.1 Tenebrosternarchus preto | reverse complement strand
ATGCTGGTGTTGCCGGGGTCAAATGGGCATGGGTTTTGCATTATATCATTTTTCAAAAACTGGGACGCCTATTCTGTACATGTGTGCACACGCCCCCCCCCCCCCCCCACACACACACACACACACACTTAAATCAAGGATAGATTTTAATGCAGTGTTTTACCTGATTCCACAACATGAGAGGTGCTTATTTTCCCTGTCATAAAAAGAGAATGAAAATGATAGGGTTAATACAAAAGTGTGTAGAATGAGTGGTGTGAGTCAGCTTCACAAATCTGGCCGGATATTCACGTCAGGGGCATTGAAACAGCATGAACAAGGTGTCGTAATGTGCAGTGGGTCACTGCTGGAACAGAGCAGAAGGGAGACTCACTAATGAAGGTCAGTGGGATCTCTTTGTAGGTGTAACCAGAAACAAACTGGGAGAGTAAACAAAGGAGAACATCAACTGAACGAAACAGCAGAAATATGAATTGAATGCAAAGGTGTGATGAAGCTTTTGCCTCATGATGGCATTTGCTGTGTTGGGGAGGTTGTACGGGGTTCCGTTTACATTGGCAGTATGTACCTTTATCTGCCTGTACTTGATAAGCTTCTGCAGCAGAAACAGAAGATCCTCGTGGCCCACAGGAAGATCTGTCAGCAGGCGAAAAGCTCATCAAATTTGAACATTTCATTCTAGTTTATTTCACCCTTTCATTTTGTTGATTCAGGCAAGGCTTTAATCACATTGACAATTCAAGTACAACACGCACAGGGAGAGAGGAGGAGGAAGAGGAGACAGGGGGGAGGAAGATGAGAAGGAGGAGGAAGGGGAGCGGGGAGACGCCTGTGCAGCCTGACAGCTGTAGCATCAAGACACAGCGCACATGACAAACAACACACACGCTTGTCACTTTGGCCGAGGTTAATATGAGACCACTGACTACATACACATACGCAGAATCACACGCGGAGTTGTGCAAACATGACTCTATTATTATCTGAGACGTTACATGTGCGATGTATCCTAGTCTCTCTTAGGCCGAAACAGAGGCAAAGGCGGCCGTCTATCCATGCCACGACAGTACACTCACTCACCACCAGGGTAAAACATATATTTACATTTATAGCATTTAGAAGATGTCATTATCCAGAATGATTGACAAAAGTGCTTTTTTTTTTGTCAATCCACTCACCAGCGGGGTAGAGCAGGGTCTTGATGACATGAACCACCCCATTGGATGTCATGAGGTCATTATTAGGAACATCCACGGAGTTCACATAGATGGAGTTGTTGACCTGAATTAAGAAAAAAATCTATAAAATCTATTGCAATAGTAATTGATAAATGTTAACAATTTAATAATTGCAGTAATATTTTGAATAATTGTTGACAATTGCAGTAATATTGTTGATAACCTTTCCAGAGAAAGTGAGGCATTTTACTTTATTTTATTTTGCTAAAATTTGGTATTTTGATTTGATGGGGAAGTGTTCTTCAATCCTCATCAGTATATTTACTGTAAAGATACAATGACATCAAAAAAAACACCAAGCGTTTACTCTCCACTGTAAATAAATACCTTTTGAAAAAGGCAAATTAGTCAGCTGTATTGTTAAGAGTACAGCACGTTTGGGAAACTGTGCCTACTAACAACAAAAAAGGTTATAATTCGATTGTTGGTGTATTCCTTCCTCGCTGAGGCCATTTCCTCTCTAAACACACCAGGTTCTTTCCTTGCTATCAGTCTGGGAGTCCTGGCTCATGTTCCTCTGTTGCAAAGAGGACATTCCAGAGGGATTAAATAGTCCATTGTTCGTGGTTTTGAACAGACATGCAAAGGGCAGAGGGGATTTCTGGGATTCGACCCATAAAATGAGTTTGAATGATGATAGGTAATCTGCAGGAAGCATCATTCTTATCACTGTGGACTGATTCCATATGAACATGCACACACCCATGCTACACATCCAGGTGCTCACACACACACATACACACCCAAGCACACACACACACACACACACACACACACACACCCAAGCACACACACACACACACACACACACACACACACACTACATACACACATATGTATACACACACACATTCACACATGTGCACACACACACACACATGCACACCAACCACACACACACACACACATACACAGAAATACACAGACTGGCTTTGAGGTTAGAGATAAATAATAGCATTATTGGGGAGATTAAATTCTTGTGTACTGAAGAAGGTGGAAGCAGATATGGGTAATTGCCAAAGCTTGTTCAGACCAAGCAACCAAAGGAAAGTATCCATTATCGTGTGCTACAGAACTTCCTTTTCAGGATGTCACTCTAGAATTGTCTCTGTTGTCATGGTTGCAAGTAGCAGCACTGTGTTAGGGACTTTAGAGAGAGAGAGAAAGCCCAGGAACTGTGGCATAGAGATGCTGATAAAAGCTGGTGAACGCCTTCTCCCCTCATGATAACAGGATTTTATTTTGACGTGGATCTTAAAGTTACTTTGTCAGGAAATGACATGCAGGTGATTTGTGGGTAAAAGAAAATGCCATGAAAGTTAACAAACTAATTATAGAAAGAAATAAAGAAAATCCTTCTTTAGCACATTGAACCGTTGTGGGGGTTATCCTAGACGGTGTGTCTGTTTATACACTATAAACACTCCAAACCCACCCACTTATTTGGTTTATAAGTAGCAATTTAGGAATGGAAAATTAGTACAATGTCTTCTGGTACAGTTTACTGTATTATGTGAGTGTGTACACTTTATTCTCTTTTTGAAGACATCGTGTACATGATATGAGCATTTTCTTGGATGCCATGAAGTGCTGGTGTGTTTTAGATAAATGAAAAAGCTTTCACTGAAAGGCATAAAGAGTTTAAATGTTATTAACTTTAGACCAAGCTGTAGGCCGGTGTGTGTGTGTGTGAGACAGAGAGAGAATTCACATACAGACAACAGCTGGATATTGCTGCCTTGCATAGTCTTTACTAGGTTGGTCACACTGCCCTCAAGGCCACCGTTGATATAGATGCTATTACTGAAATGGTAGAGCAGGATCGTTCTCAGAGCACTGATATCACCTAAACATCAAGACAAAAGTAGAGTTTTATAGAACATTTCATCAAACAAATTAAAGAGTGAGGTGCATTTGTGTGGTGGCAAACCAGAAGATTATGAAATCGAATGAAGGAGAGAAATGGTGTAATGTAGAAGGTTTACTTGTGAGAAGAGTCATGTCCTCCTCAGTGAGTCCGTCGAAGGCTTCATCGGTCGGCGCGAAGACTGTATATGCTCCCTCCTCCTTCAGCAACTCAGTCAGCCCTGCGCTCTCCATCAGAGACAGGAACACTCTGGAACATTCCAGAAAGAGTTTTCTTTCGTTAGGGCAAAGAGAACAGACAAAATGACTCAGATTTAGTTTCAGATTTAACCTGTAAATCAAATATTTGCTACTAATGTTTACATTTCAATAAAATCAGCTAAAGACAGAGGTGGAGATTCCAGGATCAGAAAGTCCTCACCAGGATTTTGCTCAAGCTTCCTGGATTTTCTAACACATTTTCTTAGCACAAGCCTGCAGGTAAAACTAGTTCATGGAATCAACGTAATCTAGAAAGCTTGAGCAAAATCTTGGTGAGGACTTTTACTTTCTGATCCTGGACTGTCCACCTCTGGATAAAGGGAATATCAGAACAGCACTTTGAAATGCTCAAAAAAAAATGCTTAAAAAATAAACAATGGATCTTTGCAGCCATTTCTCATGCAACTTTTGTTGCAAATCTCATATTCTGACTGTTCCTGTGGTGAACACAGAGTAGCCAAGACTGCTGAGAAACTCACGTGAACCGTCCGTCTGCCTCCAGTAGGTCATACGTGGTGCTCTTGGGCACGTTGATCAGTGACCTCATCAGATGAAGGGCACCATTGCTCCCCTCTTTACTCCCTCTGGTCATGCAGGCGTTCTCAATACACACCGTCTGATACACACACACACACACACACACACACACACACACACACACACACACACACACGTGTTTATGAGTACAGTAACGCAGCACAGATACACGGATACACACTACATACATGGCTAATGATGTAACAGCTGATGTGTAGCAGGTTACGTAGCACTAAGAGGTGCTCTGGGTGATGTTCAGTGGCTTGGGAGGGAGTGCTAATCACCGAGGAAGAAAAAGGCAGCTGGACACAATAGAGTCATGCAGAAACCACAACTCACATAAACCAAATTAGGCCCAAACACCAACACATCAATCAGTGCAGCATTGGTTTGTAACCTTGATTAATCAGTGAAGTATGTAAAAAAAAAAAACATTTGTTTTCAGCCTTAATTGCAGATCAACTGTTTCCTCACACTTTCTCTTCCACATAAACACATACACATGTACCAATACAAAAAATACACAGACACACACTCAAACCCACTAACCGTTCGGTAGACGAACACCCTGAGGAATTTGCCTGCCAGGGTTTCCAGCAATTGGCCGCTGTAAAGGTCGCTCAGAGTGAACTTGAGTTTCAGGATGTGATTTTCCAGAATGATCTTCAGCAGACTCTGGTCCATTGACATCACCTTATCTACATACAAAACAAAGGTGACTTCCGCACAACTCTGACTTGTTCAACACTCAGGCCTGACACTGTGGCATGATACTAAATTTACCAGTGAAGGCGAAGTTGACGGGAGCCAGGAGAGTGTACTGAGTACCAGAGCCCATGGCTGCAGCCAGGCCCAGCTCAAACATCATGTCACCAAAGGTACTCTGGGAATCCCCGACCAGCTCGGTAACCTGCTTAGCTTCACGAAACAGAGAGAGAGAGAGAGAGAGAGACAGAGAGAGACAGAGAGACAGAGAGAGAGAGAGCGCAGTGTTAAGACCATTAAAATGTAATTTTTTAGGTATTAAACCATGCTTAGGTAAAAGTGTTGGACTGGACTAAACTGTCTTAAAACTGATTTCATTTAGGTGGTGGGAATCCACCTCAAAATTCAACTGAAACATTCAGGTGTTACTGTTTGATCATATTTAGGTACTTTTACAGGTCCAAATGCATGTTGTGTAAACTGTGGACAGAGTGTGGACAGATTATAATTTCGGATAGAACATATAAATATAAATATAATGCTCACCTGCATCTGGCATAAGCACTTGGTCAATGAGGTGAATGACTCCATTGCTTGTAAAAATATCCTTCTTCAGCACCATCTTAATGCCATTGACTGTGAGACTATCACCATCACAGCCGATCTCAATAGTGCCGCCCTCCAATGTCTCGTACCGTGAGCCAGCCAAGATGGCCTCCGAACACTGCACTGAGCTTAGGAGGTGGTACTCCAGAAAGGCTGAGATTAGTCAGCCAAAGAGAGAGAGAGAGAGAGAGAGAGAGAAAGAAATGATGGAGAAAAGATTTTGTAAAGTTAAAAATAAATGTAAACATTTTTTAATGCTTTGATAATGTTGTGTTTTGAACATTTTAATAATGGCATCTCTTGAGAAAGGGGGGTGGGGTGGGGGGTTGCCCAACTCAGAGCATGTGTTCTAACTGATCCAGATCCTATGGGCTTTGGGTCAGATTTCATTTGCCAAGTAAATGGTGTCCACACTGACATTCTGAGATTTACAGTAAAACACACAATGTTCTTCCTGTGCAGAGGCCATCTGGAGACACACAGAGACATTCTCAGGAACCACCGTAATCAACACATTATCACTTTCCCATGAGTGCTGTCGGCTCTGTTAATTCTCAATATCTGTTACTCTGTGTGTGTGTGTGTGTGTGTGTGTGTGTTTGTGTGTGTGTATGTGTGTGTGTGTGTGCCAGTATGCGTATGAGTGAGGTTACAATGATTTGGTCATCTGGTGATCCATTTCTCTATGGTTTTAGCCCGTTATCTCTTACCTTAGCTGGGCTGAACTAACCCAGCAGAGCAGAGCTGGCTTCCTGCCTGCCCTCTTGCAGGCTTGGCTTGTGGACCCAGAAAATTGGAGCACTAAGGAGATCTGGCATGTGGCTCCAAGCAGCTGCCTGTGTGTCTGAGCTGAATGCTCATGGTAAATGCTCGTGCTAAATGCTAATTCCTGATTTACCTCAGAGGTGTGTAGCAAAGGAAAGCTATGACCTAAGGCCAAGCAAAAGGTACAACCTGCTTTGATTAACAGTCTAACTGACACACTCCATTATCTAAAAGGCCACAGTTTCTGGTGTTTCAGGTCTGGAAATGCATTTGGTGTTAAAGTACTTAAGCTTCCCTGCGATTTGCTGGTGAATGTTTTTATGTTGTAGCAAGAGATTCCCTCACTAACTGATCAGTAGTGAAACATGACCACACTGACGTAAAAGTCGAAACTGTGGTGAGCTGTGGTGCTGTTTTGGTCATATCTTTGAGTAATTTTAGTAGTTGTTGGACATACCTTTCAAAATACTGATACTGGTCCTGGAAATACACGAATCCCGTTTTGTTTCATAAACTACCAAACTCAGAACCCACAGGTAACAAAAAAAAAAGCAGCAATTTATCAAGATCTGATACGTTTAGCAATTTCCTTTCAGGAACAGAGTACAGGAACAGAGTACAGGAACAGACTGTCTTGACTCTGGGCATCCTGGCGACTGTGGTCAGATATGTTGTTTGCCCACTGTCTGAGAACCCTAACAGATTCCAGGGACGCTGAGTTCACATATTTTTTTCTTAGTAATAGGAGGCACAAACCTTTAGAGGGAGTTAAGCATGGACATCAGAAGACTAAACATCTCAACCTACTCTATCTCAACAGTACTAAAGATCCTAAAACCCACAGTGCTGCTTTTAGCTGCAGGAGTCCTTCATTTAAGGCTGCTATCACATAAACAGTCCACAATTTGATGTATCGCGAATTGTTTACAATTGCTAACACCTGTGGGTACATTTTGGCAAAGCTCCTACCTTGGAGGATAGTCTTGTCTTTTAGCACTCGTTCAAGCACTTTTCTGTCCAACTTCTCAAAGGCCTTATTGGTTGGAGCAAAGAGAGTGTAGTGTCCTGGTTGGCCCAATTTATCTAATAAGTCTGATTCCACATTAGCAGCTGCCTGCATAAAGAGCACAGAGATTGAAACCACATTATCCTGTTAAAAAAAAAATTCCTCATAGTCGCAATACTGGGTATACAGAAACATATTTTACAAACTAAAAAGGATCCTCAAAGAGCATTTTTTCTACAGAATGTCATTCAAGGTAGTACGACCTGGAGTCTCTTATCTGAGTGAATGTTGCCCAGCTTCAGGTGCTGTTACCCCGTAATTTGTTCGGGACACGTACGTTCAACGAACTGAGCTCCTTGTTTGTCTCAATCACATCCCTGATGGTGTCCTTCACTGGGGCGATGACACGGTCGATGACGTGCACCACTCCGTTAGTGGCCACCTGGTTACCGTGAATGACCCGTGCACAGTTGACTGTCACAATCTGTCACAAACAAATGAAAGCGGACAGCAAAAAATTCAATCATCGGGCACAGTATTTTCTAAAGGTTTTGTTTTTATCACTTTGCCTGAGGAAGGATGTCTTTTCTCTAGGTTAAGTACACAGAGATGCAATATCCTGGTGCAGGTCCATGGAGGAAATGCAAAAATTCTACAGAAATAGTTCTACAGTTCATGTTTGCTTTATGAAACTCTAATACGCCACGGATGGACCAAACACACATATGCTGCCATCTGAATTTCATGGAGTTTAATTCAGTACATACTCCATTGGAGTAGTGGTTGATGTACAGTCCCAGTTTCTTGTTCATGGACTCGAGGGTAATGTCGTTCTTTAGGTCTTTGGTGAGCAGGCGTTTGCTGATCATGTGGTAATGCAGGACGTCGTATAGAAGTGTGTGGGCGTTGTTCAGGAGTTCCGTTTTTTTAGCCTGTAGAAATTAACAAAAATACACGTTAAGCTGAAATGACTGAGCATGTTAAAAATGTTTTTAATAAAGTATATTTTGTTGGGAGCTTTTGAAGTGCTTTTTTGATAAATGTGCTTTTAAAGTTACAGTTCTTATAGCCTTTTCAACACACACTATGTTTTAAAACATATACGTGCTCTGTGATAAATATATTAAAACTAAAATGTTATAAATACATTAAAATCATAAGCCTAATCACTAATAAACTTCACAGTGACTTAACAAAGTGGTACACTAATCATGTGTATTATACTGCACATTCAAGTCCAAACACAAGAAAACATCCTGATCTTCGGAGGACGTACAGTGTCGAGCCGTTCCCAAGCTTCATCGCTTGGAGCAAACATGGTGTAGGAGCCAGCACCCTGAATCTCCTCGTTGAGCTTGGAGAGTTCACTGTACTGCTTGGTGACGTCTGCCGCCACCACTCCCAGCGTTCCATAGACGGTATCGATAGGAGCCGCTGCCAGGGAAGGCAGGAAACAATACTGAATGTGGTAATGAAGAAGCAGACGTTCCTGTATTTCATCTCTATGCCAGTCATACAGAGCTGTAGACAGTAGAGCTCAAATTTCTTCACCCTCACTAATATAAAAAATACTTTACTTGATTGAATTATAGACATTATAGACATTGATTCCACATCAATGGTTTGCTGTAACATTGCTGTGTGCATCTGTACTGTTTCAGTAAGAAATTCACATAGTAATTTATTAAATGTATTTAATAATACATTCTTAAATGTGATAATTTGATAATAATTTGATTCAATAATTTGATTCAATCTAGTGTAATCAAACAGTATAAAGTGGAGAGAGAAAATTCTAGAAAGGACTTTGATAATACTTAGCATTATATTAGTTATTAATACAGAATAAATAGACATGATCTGTTACAGTATACCTCCAGGAAACCACTACGACCTCACCAGATGTTCACATTTTAACAGTGATAGAATACAGATGTGCACAGCCAGGACTGCATGCCACTAACTGACTCCCACGACAACAAATTAAACCGACCATATGTTATTCTGCTATTTTAATAAATGATATATTGGTCTTGTTTTGTGGTCTTGTTCAAGATTGGTATATTTATGCACACGAGTTGAAAATCGATATTCAGATTCAGGAAGGGAAGTTGATTTTTTATTACTCTGCAGTTGTTCTGTGTGCGGCCCACACGCTTCTCGTATGCGGCATGTGAAACTTGTTTGTTTTCTTCTGCCGTCACCTGCCTTAGTGTTGAACTGTGTCTGTTCCTCCCACAGGTGGTGTACATCGACCTGGGGGTTATTATGTAATGTGTACTAAGTCTGTTTCTTATCCCTGTTGGTCATTGAATGTTATGCGGACTTTCAATGTTAGTGCACAATTGAAACCACTAGCTCCCTTCTTAGTTCACTTTGCATGTTTCCCTTCTTTTCCAGCATGTTCTACACTTTTTTATGGTTCTGCACTTCTTTAAAAAACACTTTTCCGTCAGCCTAGCAGCTAAGTATTATATGCAAACGTCATATATTTAAATATTATACTTTGCAGTTCAATGCAAATATATTACATTTATACTCATGTATACTGTGCACATGTATTCCATGGAAGTGCTTTCGCTAATAAAATCTGATTTCGTGAATTTAGACTATTACTCCTGCTAAGAGGATCTGGGATTTCAATTCTCTGGCCAAGATAAACTACTGCATAATAGCAGTATGCTTTTAATCCAGTCTGGACAGAGTAAAAAAAAAACAAAGTACAGTGGAGCTTCTCCAACAAAAAGGCTTTTTGACATAGCGAACCCATTTTTTTTTATTTTGGAGTCCAAATTCATTAATTTGATCCATGTGTTAAACCTCCACCACCCTTGTTTCTGCCGTTAATAGCAGCGGAGTGTGGTAGAACAAACAAATAAACCCTAAATGGAGTTTTTACATTTTGAAGTGGTGCCTCTTCCCTCTAAATCTAGAGGTCTGCGTTAACTATTCTTTTTTAAAAGGCCTATTTTTCTAACTTTTTGTTTCTTTTTTGGCATTTGGAGGAATTTGTCTTCTCCATCTCATACTCTAGAAATACCTTACATAACTTGCAGATGGTTCATAAAAGCCTTTACATATCATCACAGCTTCACCTCAGAGATAACCTAATCTTCACTGCCACCAGCCCACTTTCACCCATACGTTCATCATCTTTGTGAATACCCCATCCTCCCAGGTCAAACAAGCAGGGATGTTAAAACATGAAAAGGAGACAGCTGGGTGTTGTCTTTACAGGACATCAGTTTCAATGGAGCTAAATAAACAGACAATGTTGCTGCCTCCTCAGAGTGTTGGTGGAACAATGTCACCCTGTAATGGAGTTTCAGCTGCCAGTCGAAAGGGTTTTGGCATCATCGGTACCAACCTGCAGGGCAGCCGAGCATTCCGTCTAGCTTCATGTAACCAGGGCAACACTCATAAACAACGGTCCTGCAAAAATGAAGCAGAAAGAGTCCATGAGCTTCAGCCTGCCTGTGTCCTCACATGACCTTACAATGTTCAACAGTTTACTGCAGTGATCAGAGCAGAAAAAAGATCTATTGCTAATCGGATCAATGTCGATTTATTTTTGTGATCAGAGAGAAACATTACGTTCAGACTA
Source organism: Tenebrosternarchus preto (assembly GCA_025802075.1). Classification (NCBI taxonomy): domain Eukaryota; kingdom Metazoa; phylum Chordata; class Actinopteri; order Gymnotiformes; family Apteronotidae; genus Tenebrosternarchus; species Tenebrosternarchus preto. The sequence continues at coordinate 3,591,416 of JAOYMR010000014.1, read as the reverse complement.
ACTTATCTTGTTGGAAAACCTTTATCAAGAATTGCAAACCATTTTAAACATGTCTTACAACTGATCTGACAAAGCCTTGCATTCACTGTGCACAATATCATTACAGTTCAAAAAAGAGCGAAGAAAAAAAAGATAATCTGATTTATGATATATAACTTAAGGTTTCTCTGGCCAGTGGTAACATTTCCAATATGTAAGATGGAAAAGTTCAGTTTAAGTAAAAACATACTGGGAAGATAAAAGGATTCTCACTGGATTCACCCAAGAAGACCTTACTGCTAAATAATTTTTTTTTCTCAACACATTCACAGCATTGTCACGTGGCACAAGATCAAGGGAGAGAATGTATGATCATTCAAAAATGGTCAGAAAATGGAATGAAACAAACATTTCACCACTCACATCTCACATCTCACATGCTGCAGTGAGGCAGCAGTGAGATGCGTTGACAAAACCTTGAATGTTTATTACTATCTTGCCTCATTTCCAAACACAGACGGAAAAAAAAAAACCCTGAAGCATTTTAAAAGAAATACCCATGTATCCCTGGTTTTCTCAGTGTCTTGCTAACTGCAAACACAACTGGGTCATCCAGTTGTTTGAGCTCCAGGTTTGTTTAAAGACAGTAGTGGCAGTAGGGACACTGGATTGTGTCTGTAGGGTTTGGATTAAGTTTCATGGAGCCTCCACCTTCTCAACCAGCATTAAAATCATGGCAAGGACAAGCATTTAAAGCTGCACAGCTGTTCTAAAACCTTCTAGAAAAGTCCTGGGAGACCTGAGCAGAGCTAAAACCCACTGCTCACTGAGGGAGATGTGGAAGAAAGTGGATCTTGCAGGCACTCAGGGACTTCTCATGACAACTGCTGTAACACGACAATCTGACTTCCTGCACTCCTTTAGTGTACAGAAGAACGTCTAAAAGATTCTCCACAGATGCTGATGATGTCACAAGCCTCCTGGACTGAATAATCAGTGGTGTAACTTCAGTAGGGGGTTTGGCTTGAAGGAGACATGATGTTGGGCACAGATCCCTAGCAGGATTGTTTCTCAGATGGCAACATGTGCTCTCAATATGGACTGGCAATGGAGGCAAACCATGGTACATGCATACACAAACATACATAGATATGAAAGCCAACGAAAGAGGGCATCATTATGCAAGCTTGTAGATGGCTCAGGGGAATAGTTTGAAAGAACCTTGTCAGGCATATCTGGTATACATTATGAAGGCAAACAACAAGAGTAATGATGAGAATTACCAAAGACAGTTTGAGTTCTCTATAACGCTTTAGTGAAAAGGGTTCAGGCCTTGATTTCATGATTCGGTTTCTTTCTATACATTCGATAAGAAAACAACAAACAACACTACGCAAAACAAATGTGAACGCACACGGAGGTGGCCAATCAGAAAAAAAGATGTTCGATATAATTTAATACCTGTGATAATTTGCCTTTATGACATTTATACTGATGACCAAAAAAAGCTTCAGGAAAATGGAAACACTGTCACAAAAGTACAAACAGCAGTTTGCTCATCGTTCCTGACCTCATGTGAGTGATTTTATGGGTTGGATGCAGTTTCTACAGCTGTCCTCCCAGTCCATTAGTGAAGATCATTTAGCTGCTAGTGCTAATCTTCACTTCCTGGACACAGTGGTCAACCCTGTGGTTTTGCAGCTCATTCTGACAGTTTGATGTGGAACACACAGACATCTGACATGGAAATCTTCACCACACAGCTGTCTGTGTGTTTGGCTGTCTCTCTCGCTTTCTCTATCTCTCTCTCTTTCTCTATCTCTCTCTCTCTCTGTTTCTCTGTCTTGGTCCCTCTGTCTCTATGTCTGTCTCTCTCTTTCTCTCTCTCTCTGTTTCTCTCTCTCTTTCTCTGTGTTGGTCCTTCTCTCTCTCTCTCTCTCTCTCTCTCTCTCTCTCTCTCTCTCTCCCTCTCTCTCTAAACCTCCATTCTTTCTCACTCTTGCTCTCTCTATTCCTGTTTAGTATTTTTTTTTTTACTTTTTTTTCATTTCACCCTCTCACTCACTTTCTCCTCTACAAACGAAATCCCAGAATCCCAGACGTCACGACCGCGCCAAGATCCTCCCCTGCTTCAGAACCGGGCTTGGCATATCTTAGCGATCAAGAGGGAGAGAGAGCAAGCGTGCATGTGTGTGCGCCAGCACGAGGAATGGATGACATAACCTTTAATGCATGTTTCCTGTATGTCACTGAGCTAACTGTGCGGAACTCTCATATGACCCTGCCTTTGGCGTCGCCGCGGCAACCTCCCTGTGTGAAACATTCACACAACAACTTCCACATGTTTCACACTCTGCTATTAAGAAGGGCCCTTAGAGACATGCTGTTATTCAGGTAGGCTTTGTGCCAGACAGGACAGGTAGGACTTTTAGATTTGGAGAACATATTCGAACATTACTGGAACAGTTAATGATTTTTTTTTAGGTATTTTTAATTAACTTTGTTTTCGATGTTTAAAGAAATTTTCTTTAATAATTTTTCTTATAAAAAAATTGTTGAATAGCCTTATGGATGAAATGTGCTATGTAAATAAACTTGCCGTGCCTACCTTAAGAGTTTATGGGATATGGTTCAACAGGCCCAGCACAAAGAATAAACGAATAGAATCAAGACTGCTTTGATTAAAACAAAAAAAAATTAGTCATAAACTGACACACACACAGACAGAAGCAGGCACATTTTGACACAACAGCTAGGGTAATGTTAGCAAAACACAAGTGTGATACAACACACAGCTCACAGTTGTATGGACATTATTGGGAGGATAAGGGGAGCCAGCAGGCAGACAGATGTTTGCAGCTGCTTATTACTAATGTGGCATCTTTCTACCCAGTGAAAGCGAGGTGTGTGCCTGTGTGTGTGAGTGTGTGTGGGTGAGTGTGTGTGGTAGCGCATATGTGTGTTTATACATGTTTAATTCACACTTCATGATAGCGCATGCTCAAACACACAAGCTGTAGTTTGGACATGACAGAGGCTTCGTGTTTGAACAGGAGCCGATATGATGTAAGCAGTGAAAGACGTGCCTTTCTCCAAACCCTTTGGACTATAAAAAAAACTCCTGCAAATGATTTATTTTAACACTAAAGCCAAAGACTTTGGTTTTGTCTGAGAGCACAACCTCCTGCACATCTTTAGAGTCAATACCTTCTCATTACAAAGGAAGTCTTTAAACCTTTAAACCTTTGCTTTGTAGAGCATTAAGAATAAATGTATACTACAAGCAAAAGTGATTGCTGAGTGAAGAGCACAAATATAAAAAAAAACAGTAAATGAAGTAAAAAAAAAAAAAAAAAAAGGGGTGGAGCCAAAGAAAGATTGTTTGACAAGACATTTCTTTTGACTGGAGCTGCCACTGGTGGTTATTTGTTTCACCAGTGGAAAAGCTTAATAACAGCACTGCAGTGGACACAGCATTTCAACAGCTCAGCGTGTGAAAAGCAGGTGCAGCCCTGTTGGTGGTTCTGCTTCGGTGTGAGTATCATCTCTGTGAAACAAACCAGTGCAGAGCCCAGCCAGGGGCCAGTAAACACAGCATCCTCACAAGATGTAATTTAGCCTTCTACTCTGTGGCATATAGTTGGTCTAGGTATTCATTCAGCATTTGGAGATAATGGCCAACTTGCTTTAGAAAGTTCTCCCATTCCAGCACTGGTAGCCTTGTCCTCTGGAGGTGGGGTTAAAGTTTCCAGTGTTGGCCAGTCTCTCACGGTTTATTTTAAAAGGTTGAAATTAGTTGGTCTTTGATCCATATAGCAAGGGAGGAAAACCCCACCCTACCTACCCAATGATGACAAATGACTCAACACTACAATGATGACATATGTGTTCCTCCCTAAAAGTGAATCTTCTTCTCTGGAAACCCAGAATGCATGGAAGACAAATATATATCTTCAGCCCCCCACCCCACCCCACCACACACGCACACACACACACACACACACACACACGCAGGCACAAACATGTTCACACACTCACATGCACACATACACAAATCTAAGCATGCATGTGTATTCAAGCAGACAAAAATTCCCATTTATCATTGAGCTTTCAGTAACACCAGGTGAGTGTTCATATACACCTCAAAACTGACCCCACCTTCTGTTGATGATCTACACACACACACACACACACACACACACACACACACACACACACACACACATACTTACACACACAATGACCAGTTCAAAGATGCCCAGTTCAAAACATTTCGGTAGAACAAGACACTTACGTCTTTTTCCCACATATAGATCCCAGGTACCAGTTCCTGCATGTGCTGAAGTATTTCTTCTCTGTGCCCAAGACTTTCTGATGGGCACACATGTTAGGCCTGCCAGGAAGGTGTGGAAGACAGTTGAAGAAGAAGAAAAGAACAGAGAAGAAAGAAGATGTCTTTAGGGAATTGAGCCAACACTGATAATTGGTCACAAACACAAGTAACAAAACTTTGTCTCTAAAGACATTGTGATTAGGAGTGTAATTGACTCTTGTGGCAAATTGGTTTCCAGAGCACATGAAGTAGAGTAAAAATTCCTCATTTCAGTCAGTAACTAGACCAGTTATTTTCATGTGCATGTTATTGTTCTATTTTATTGTTCCATTGTTGTATTCCATTGTTAAATTATTTTAAGCATTCAGTCACACTCAAAACAACTCAAAAAGTCACTTCTATGTCCACCACACTGACAATTAAGTAGAAATTGGATAAAAATCCTTCACACATTTCTAAATTATCATTTATTTCCTGCAAGGAAAAAAAATCTCCACCTTACCCATGTTTCTTGGCCCTGATTCGGCTGTGAGACAAAATTTTGTCATAGGCGGATGCGTCCACCTGGCTCAGGTAGGACAGGGTGAGCAGAACTAAAGTGGCTGTGAACAGGAGCTTCATCCTTCCTCACCAGAACTGAAGAACCCACCAGAAAAGAGCACGAAAAAATAGGACTCCAGGTTTCAGGGAGGCTGTTTATATACCCCACCCCCTCTCCTCTCTCCAGCCCTATCGCAGTCACTCACACATACAACACAGCCATAAACGCAAAGAAGGAACATCAACCTCATGCTCCCTCTGTAACCGCTCCCTCCCTGGGAGCCCAGAGTGCCTGAATCAAGCCTGCCTGAATCATCTGAACACATAAAGGGGGAGCTATTTGCAAATCCAGGGACAGTTGTTCTTTACTTGTTATAACAATGAAACATAACAATCTATATTTTTACTATAGAATTATGATTGTACATTTAGATCAACATTTAAAGATCTCCTGCCTGACCAGATGGGTCAGATGATGTATTACATGCAGCTTCTCATCCACACAGACATCCATAATCACTAACCTCAGAGATCCCTGCTCTCAGACCTTGAGCTGGATGCCTCTGTCCCCAGACACGTTCCTCTCTCACTGTAGAAACTTGTTGAAGTGAAGTTCTCAACATCACACCTTTACTGTACCGTAACCACGTTTCATCAGCCACTGTCTGCAGTGTGTGTGTGTGTGTGTGTGTGTGTGTGTGTGTGTGCGTGTGCGTGTGTGTGTATGTGTGTGTTATTTTAGAGGGAGCAGTAGGATTATGTCTCCATGACTCTTTGGACAAGTGAAAAGCAGGTGGGAGCATTTTAAAGAGGAGAGAAGAGCCTCCTGAAAACCTCCCATGTTAATGTTTATCTTAACCCTGTGTGCATCACTACCTCTAGTGGTGGAGGAGTAGCATCACACTGTCATTAACCAGAGGAAAGCACAGCTCCAAACTATAGCCACACTGGACACCTCACTGAGCATGAGGTGCAGAGCCACTGTGCCAAAGCACAAGTCCAATCCCTGTCATAATGAAGAAAAAATGCTATTCTAAGCAGATCCTTGGGCTAATTTCCATTCAAGATGAGAGTGAATTAAATGACATTTTTCGCCCTGGTGTTTAATTTGCAGTCAGCGTACCATTCTTTATCTTGATTACAAGGCATATCGTACTCAGAGTTCCCCTTCAGGCTGGTTGTAAATAAATAACACTAGTTAGATGTTTGATCTTTGGACTAAGTTGATGTCGTGTTGCAGAGTTATCATCCTGCTCAACAAATCATAAAAAAAAAAACACTGCTGATGAGTGGGATTAGCACAGTTCAGGTCCTGTAGTCCTGCATTTTGCTTTCAGCAGTATCTGGAATGCAGATAAACATTTATACAAGATGACAGGGTAAAAACTAGGTATCCCTAACACTCGTACTTACCACTATCCTTGTGACTCTGTTGTGCTCCTGTTACACACATACACACACACACACACACACACACAAGAACCAGTTTGAAGATACAGACCAATTAAAGAACGGCATGCTAGTTTGTGTTTGGTGAATATCTTATAGCTTTGCAGAGTGGCAAAGGGATCTTGAGCAGATCTTTCCCTGTGTGCCACAACAAATGGAAAGAGGAAGTCATGGAGGAAGCCACCCACATTTAGTTGAAGACGCTGGTGAAGCTGTAGACGTCTGGTTTAAAGGAGAATGAAGGCAGTATATAGAACAGAGAAACAGAACAGAGGCTTTTCTGGGGCAGTCTCTAACTGTATCCTATGCTCACTCCCTTAGAAGATGTAAGTGCAAGTGTGTGTGTGTGTGTGTGTGTGTGTGGTTAAATTGAAAATAAATTAAAGAGCATATTTTTCATTTTTAGTTTTTCTCCCTTTTCGTTCCATTAAAGTTTGTGGAAAAATGTATGAGTGATTCCACACGTGACGGTTCACTTTGCACTGGAACAATGCAAAAATGACTGAGCAAAAATGTTTAAAAACAAGAAAGAGAAAGTTCAAAGAGACATTTTTATCAAGGAAGCGCTGGGATGCAGAAGCACCACAGAGATGATGTGTAAAATGTGTGAGAGCGGAGAGAAGCAGTGCAGTGTCTGAGAATGAGTGCAGCTTCTTGTAACCTCTGGCACTGGATTTGGGGAGAAATATAGTTATGCTTTATTAAATATAGTTATACTTTATTAAATATACTTTATTAAATATAGTTATACTTTACTAAATATAGTTATACTTTA
>JAOYMR010000014.1:3560186-3584240 GCA_025802075.1 Tenebrosternarchus preto | reverse complement strand
TCGGGTTGAGGTCAGGACTCTGTGCAGGCCAGTCAAGTTCATCCACACCAGACTCTGCTATCCATGTCTTTATGGACCTTGCTTTATTATTTGGAAGGGTGACCGAATACTTTTGGCAACATAGTGTAGTTATGCTTTATTAAATATTGCATAATGTAGAAATAATTCCATGGATTCGGCAGCCAGTAAAACATTTGAGGTCAGTTTTGAAAATTATTGTACTTAAAAACATGTGTAATATATGGAGTTTTTACTGAAAATAGCCTCATGGTTGCTAACAACTTGCTAGCATTTTGTTTTAAACACCTCATCCTTGTATTTTGTCTTGTATCTTGCGTAAACACACACTTGAAATGATTTGTACCACAAATCATGTAGCTTAAGTGTAAAGTCATGATGACAGTGGTTCTTCAGCCTAGTGATTGCTTAGATATTTGCCCCATTAGCCAATCTGACCCTTAAAAATTTGATATAGGTGTCTCACAGAGCACTGTGACACAGTCACTGTCCTCACAGTGTACACTGTGACACAGTCACTGTCCTCACAGTGCACTGTCCTCACAGTGCATTGTGACACAGTCACTGTCCTCACAGTGTACACTGTGACACAGTCACTGTCCTCACAGTGTACACTGTGACACAGTCACTGTCCTCACAGTGCATTGTGACACAGTCACTGTCCTCACAGTGTACACTGTGACACAGTCACTGTCCTGTAGACTGTTAGTCCATCACCGACACTTAATGTCTTATTGACATCTGTGGCAAGAAAATCCATAAAAATTTGGCTATGCTGAAGAGCACACAGAAACACATCCCTGAGATTAATGACTAGCAGAACAATAATGATGATCAAATAAGACTTCAGAGTTCTTTATTTTATTTGATATTAGCATAGTGTACTGGACCCTTAAATTAACATAGAATGACTTAATCGTTCTCTAAACTAGAATGCTCCCTGCAAGATGGACTCTAATATACAGGGTAGCTGGGTCTCAAAATCCCAGTGTGGATGGAAATGTCTGACCAGTTGTTACTGTTTAACAGTTTTTACAACTGTAAATAAATTAACTGTGCAGAATATAACATAACTGATTAATTACCATTTTTCAATACAATACTGATATAAGAGTAACATGATATGGAATATGGTATTATATGCTGCACAAGTAACTGTTCATTCTAATAAATTTGAGTCTATGTCCAATATTTTAATTATAAATCCGAAATCATTTCTTAATTAAGGTTAGAACCCACTGTGCTGTGCTTTACATCCCAGTGGAACTGAGAGAAGGATGCCGAGTACGTGTGTTCACAACATGCCCATGAATTCAGAGTTCTTCAAAACCAGAAGTCAAAGAAGTGTAAATCCATTGGAGAGCTGCACCATGCTTAATTGTCTGTTAAGAAGCTTAAAATATTTGCATAGTAAGAATAACCCAAGTGTAATAGGAGGCATGATGGAATGAAATCTCTCAGCTAAGGACTAAGCTGGCCACCAGGTGTAGATCAGAGTAAGGCAGAGTGCAATTTCTTTGACATAAGGGCTTCAGCTATTGCTCTGTCATATGTGAGTATATGTGAGTAAGCTTCAGGATGATCAGCTAGCCTCAGATTATCATGTAAAACCCATAAATGCCCTCCACTTCCCTCTAGGCTGGCAGCCTGGCACTCCTCTGCCTTCAAGCCATTAGTGCCAGTGTGCATCACCCAAACTCCGTCAGGAGCAACTGGAGCAGCAGTCGTGTTCAGAAGAAGACAAGGGAAGAGCTCAGAACATCTCCGTCAAGACAGAAGAAGACAAGGGAAGAGCTCAAAACATCTCCGTCAAGACAGAAGAAGACAAGAGAAGAGCTCAAAACATCTCCTTCACAACAGAAGCAGGCTGCTAGTCTTTCTCTTTGCTTTTGTCAAGTCCACGCCCCTTTTTTCCGTTACGGCACCCTGCATTTTGTTGTCATCAACTGAACCAGACGCTCATGATAAAAGACTGGTTATTGAGGGGTAAATAACAGCGACGGACAGACGTTACCGGTAACATACGTGAGTCCTCCCCTCACAGTGTGGTCTACTCTGATCTAGTGCACTCCCAAAGTAACAGTCATGCCTTGATCTCCTGCAGTAGAACAGACAAAGCCATGTGAGTGTCCTGTACACATGGGTCTGCAAAACTGGATCTGGATATGAGGGAGAAAAGAGGAATTTGCCGTTTTACTCTCCCTACTCTTGGTCGACGCATTTCAAAAGGCTGTAAAACACCTTTTAATTGCTTCATCCACACCGCAATCTGCCATTTCCGATCCAAGCTCATTCCCAGAGAAACAACAGCTGTTTCGGCCTAACTGTTGTATGATTGTCACTCCGTAGTGATCGTATGCTACTACAATCTGCTTATAATTTCCTCATCACTTTCGTTACTCTTGTCCTTTGAGTCTTCGTCACAGACACACGGCGTGCATGCTAATGGCTCGCTCTCTTCAACCTCTTCCTTCAGTTTTTCTATTCCACTCCCGTCATCGCTGATCACGCGAGTTTCACCGCTCTTGCTTATGGTCGACAGAGCACAGGGCTTGTCGCTCTTATCGTTTGTCCGCAGTTCCTCCGTGTCAGATTCCCCATCCTCCTCACACACTGAATAGATCTTGCTGCGGTTGGATGACCCTCTGTGACGGATCTGGTTGTACAGTCCAGAGAAGTCCTTTGTTTCCTTATCGCAAGATTTAACTTCTGAAGCCAGGGGGACAGACCCATTAGCCATACAGTGTGTGGTGTTCTTGGCATTGGTTTTAGAGTTTGTCTTCAAATTTTGCTGGAGCATAGAGGCGGTGACACTGAGAAGTTTTAGTTTGCTCTTCAGTTGACCTCCAGGGGGAGCTGTGGAGCACTTGAGAGGGCGGTCAGGGTAGGCAAAGTTTGAAGTTCCAGCGTTTGCTTTAGATCCCTGCAGACCTGGTTTGTGGCCTTTCATCATTCCCAGCACCTCATATCGAAAACTAGAAATGTCTTGCTTTAGCTCCTGAAAAATAAAGGTAGCGGATGATAATGTTACAAACATGGAAACCATCATGCAATTGATTCTTTACCACGTCGCTATGACCCAAAAAGAGTTGGTCACCTTGAAGTTTTCTTCTGTTAGGCCTCCTTCTGTCTTGGCATCTCTGATCATTGCTGCCACGTAGCGCTTCACCAGATTTCTCAGCACTTCCTACAGTTACACCAAGCAAGAACATTAAAGAATAAGAACCTGGAAGGATCCCACCACTATGAGAATACACAGGCTTGCCTGCCATGCCTGTGGTGCCTGTCATGCCTGTGACATCTGTGACGCCTGTCATGCCTGTGATGTCTGTGATTCCTGTGGCGTCCGTAATGTCTGTCATGCCTGTGATGTCTGCGATTCCTGTGATGTCTGTGAGGTCTATGACATCTGTCATGTTTGTCGTGCCTGTACTGCCTGTGAAGTTTGCAATTTCTGTGATGTCTGATGCTGCATTTAAAAGAGTCTGTTGAACTCCATTCAGAGAGTGAAGTTGAGAAAGGCACAAGATGATTTATGACATGGTAGATCAAAAGGTAATACATTTCGAGTAGTGAGTCTTCGGAGGGTTTGATGTACTGCGCAATGGCAGACACAAATAAAGGGTGATCGCTTCTTAAGAGACATAATTACCTGATACTGGTGATTGATGCGCACATTCTCAGCGGCTCTCCTCTGTGGGAGGAAGAAAATGACTTGACTATTGACTTAGCAACAAATTCACAGCCTCTAGTTTGCTGTTCTCTAGGGCAGTGAGGCTCCCAGCACAAGGGAAGGAAAGGAAGAGGCAGAACCAGGAGGTACATGCTGGTATTTACCACTGTAAAGCACTCTTACTTTATCTCAGACTATATGCTTTGGTCAGTAAGAAAGCTGTTTTGTGATTCACAGAACACAACACGTCAATGCCATTACAACGGATATTAGGCAGGGCTTACACTAAGTGATCCGAAAGTCTCAGTTCTCTTTGATTTTGTACTCTTGAAGACATGCTTCTTAATCCATCGGATCAGGTACCATGCCGACTTCGGGCTGGGAATCAGATTGAACGGGGGAGGTAAAGTTCCTCCCTCCTCAAAGTAGCTCATCCATAGCTTGGTTCGTGCAAACTTCCACTCGATGTCAGCATGATCCTGTGAGGCAGCAGTGGAGAGAAATATTCTTAGAATAAAACAAGCAATTCAGAAAAGGTATGAAGAAAGCATTTTCCAGTATATAAAAGGGGGGAAAAAACTGCTTTGTGAGAAGAATGACACATAAGTCCAGGTAAAAAGATCGTACTGATACTCACAGCTATGTGCTGATAGGAGTTGTTCATCATGGCAATCAGCATGTTGAGAAGAACTACCAGGGATATTATGTTGTACGTTCCGAACATGGTGGCTCCCACAAACTCGGTGAACTGATGGTCTGGGTCCACATTGGTCACGTACAGACTGATAAGGCCAAATATGGACCAAAACAAGGACTGCAGTGTTTCGAATAGCCTGGAATGAGAAGAGGAGCTCAGTCATGGGCCCGGGTCGAGCCCAAAGACCCCGGCCCTGTTCCGAAAGCCGGACGCTCACTCACGTGGAGAAGGCGTTGTTCTGCTGCACGCAGCGTATCCCCTTGCAGTTGCCCGTCTTGTTGGACGCCTCAGTCTCGTAGTAGAAGTACAGCTGGTTGAGGCCGTTGGCGAAGGCCAGCAGCACCAGGCAGTAGATGAAGAGGAACTTGAGGATGTCGAGCAGCATGCGGCCCAGCGAGATCTGCAGCGGACCCAGGTGCGAGTTGGCCGTGAAGAGCGAGATGAGCCGCAGCGAACTGAAGATGTTGGCGATGGCAAAGAGCGCCTCTGCTACCAGGGTGGGATGCCACATCTCCCACTCGTTCCGTGGTTTATCTCCGCTGTACTGGTGAGGGAAGTGCCATGCATTTTTGAAAGTGATTATTAAAAGCCCAGTGGCAAAAGAAATATAAACAGTATGAAATGGGCGTTTCTCAACTCTTTGCTTTACATATAAGCAGGAAGAAGCCTTTGTGGTTAATTTTTTAGCATGCTAGGCTATTGCTTATTGCATACCTTTGTGTAAGCTACAATCTTCAGAGATATAGTGGCTAGATATAGAGAATTCATGACAAAATCCATGAGGTTCCACCAGTCATGGATGTAGTCCTGAAAGCCCCCATCCCACATCTGTTTGATCTCAGCCCAGATGAAGCCTGCAAACAGTAACATCAGAACATCCTCAAACGCTCCGTAAGTTCGCAGGTCAAAGGTATTTACACCCAAATCAAGTTTCTAACACTTTATCTGTGTTCCTGCCCACTTGTGCTAACAGCTTTGCCCTCCAAACCCCTAGAGTCTGGCAAGGTGCTTTCTCTGTTCCTGGGCCAGTTTTGACCTGAGCTCCTGCATGGAGTTACCTAGAACCCAGGGGAGAATCATCCATTCTACGGTGGTGGGTGGTGGTCCCTGCCGATGTGAGTCGGTGGTGACGATGTGCTGAGAGGCCAGGAGGAGGAGGAAGAGGAAGGTCAGGTAGGAGGCCGTGTGGCAGATGAACTTGATGAAGGGCTTGCGAATGAAGAGGCCGTAGTGGCTCTTGGGGGCAATCAGGTAGAAAACGGAGAAGAGGGGGAAGAGGAGGCCGATGAAGATGCATGTGATTAACTTCCCCGCCCAGTGGCGTCGCCTCCAGCCCGGGAACTCGTCATACCAGCGTGAAGCCAGGAGCTGTTGACAGTTTGGCTGTGCTACAAACTAACCAATCACAGGCAAAGAGAAAATGAAATAGTTTAATAAGAAAACACATTTTCATTTAATGAACACATTCACAGATTACATTAAATGCGTAGGCAGGAGCACGTTGAGTAATTTAACAGAAGATGAAATCGTAGTCTAAATCAGTATTTGCTTTTAAAGATACAAAACTCATAGAAGTCAGTTCTAAAAGCAAATCGACCATACAAGGAAATCCAGCCACAAAGGCAGTAAATAACAAAGTGGCATTTTAACACTTCAGTACGTAAAACACAAAAGGCTTTACTGACTCCTGCTGGTTCTGATCAGACTGCATAAGAATCTCTTGTATCAGAGTGTTCTGCACCTATTTTACAGTCACATAGCACACAAGAAACTTCCAGTTCATCCTTTGAGATCATCTTGTTCATACACTCAACAAATTACTTGTTAGATCAACAGGTACTCATATTTGAGCTGTGTGTGAAATGACTGTTTAGGTAATATTGAGTCCGTGAGTGTCGGGGGACATTTCCAACCATCTCACAGTAAGGTTTCCTTCATTTCTGCTCAGCTGAAGTCATTAGTGAAGGTCAAATGTGCCCATAGAGGAAAAAAAAAGAGTAAAGTAAGAGTAAAGTCTATATGGAAGGGGAGATTGCCAAAGCCCAAAATGATCCTACAGTGCAGCTCCCTCTGCCAAATATAAACACTGTGGATTCTCTGACACGTGCTTCCCCTCGCTGGCACATGAGCTCCAAGCCAAAAATAAAACGGAGAAAAAAAAATCAGAGAAACCAGAATGATGTTATAACCAAAGACCAAACTAAACCAAATTTATTTGATTTGTTTGCACCTTTTACAACAAAAAGTCCTGAATTAGTGGATAATTTGAGGACATCTGGCCTTCACAAGTATAGAAGTACACATGCACACACCCACATGCATAAACACACTGTAAAAGTGAGAACACTGTGGTACTCACTAAGCAAACTCCAGAACAGCATCCTACATCCACAATAATATGTCAAGTCGACAAACAAACAAAGCTTCCTGCCACATGCACCCAGAATCTAAATAAGCATGCGCGCGCGCACACACACACACACACACACACACCTTGGACCAAGATTTGATCCCCACTGTCCACTTAGTCCTGCACTCATCTCTAGTAAGGCGTTGTGTAAATGCAGCACTGAACGTGTGTACTGTGTTATTCTAATAGATGCATTTTTACAGAGTAACAGGAACCAAATGTTATAGCAAAAGATTCAAAAGATGACATCCTGAAGGATAACATCAATCGTAAAATAAGGCATCTCCAGAAGTATCACAAAAATTACATTAACATTTTTCAGCATTTTAGTTCAGTTACATAAGCCTAACCAATTGGGATGCCTATAAAAAGCTTTGTAGAGGGTGAGAATCTTTGGGGTTTTATCAAACATGGGCCATTACAAATCAAATTGAATATGCAAATATAAATAAACAGCAGATGCTATCATCAAAAGAAACTTCCCAGCTAAGCCTCATCAGTTTGATTCACTACATCCACTTAAAAGCAACTTTACAAATGCTTATCACAAGTGATGAATGTTACTAGGGGCTCACAGTGGCTTATCAAGTCTTATCAAAGAAGTTAGATTTGCCGGTCAACCTGAACACCAGATGCTGTAGAATGACAGAGCTGTTCCAGAATCAGAATGGAATCTCTGTTACCATGGGAACAATGATTAATGGAGATACCTATCGAAGACCCCCCCCCCACCCCTGAAATAGCCATAAATATTTACTTATCCATTCGGCCAACAAGTGAAATCTGACAGCCCTTTGGAGCACAACGCTGTTGTGGAGACACGTTAAGCCAGAGATTATCATCTGCAGGGCCACAATTTTTGTGTGTGGGTGTGTGTGTGTGTGTGTGTGTGTGTGTTGGTGGAAGGGAGACGGGCACAAAGATGGAGGGGCGATTTGATGCTCATGGGCCAAACTCATTCAGGAAGATTTGATTTCACACACCCGAAGATGCCAATAAATTAAGATCCTGCGTGGAGAAATCCATTTGCACTGCTGGAGAAAAATCCACCTGCAGTTCCACTGCATGCAGTTCAAATTGTACAGATTTCAGCTAATTTAAAAAAAAAAACATGGTGAGTCCTAAAATCCAGCACTGTTGATTTTACTGTGTAATTTATTTTTTTCTAACACAATTTGCACAAGGTATGAGTGGATTATCCAGGGTAAAGGACAATTACTTTGAACAGTTAGATATGATAATATTCATAGCTCCAAAGAATGTTTTGAAAGCAAGACGTTTATATTATGACTACTAAATGATATTAGTTATGCTCAAAAATCTGGAGAACATTGCAGAGATGCACCTTTAATGTGCAGAAGGGGGAGACATAGATCCATATGAAATAAAAAGCACTGAATTTGGTGTTTTTTAGCCAGATCATTAGACAGATGAAGAGCATCAGTCCTATATGAGTGACTCGAGCAATCCGAACAAAACCTATCAACACAGTAGCTTCTGAAATTCCAATAGTCTGGAACCGCAGATCAAAATACAGCACATTGTGGTTCCCTGAGTTGGACTCACCTCTTTCTGGTGGTACTTAATAGCCAGCCTAAGCCTGGCCAGGTCATTGTTCCCTTCATCCTCCAGGGGAGTGACATCATCCCTGTAGTTGAGGATGGTCTCCAGCTCACGGGAGCTACGAGTCTGGTCCAGCAGGTCCTTGGCGAACTGCTTGCACTGGCGTGACAGCTCCTCGTACTCTGCCTTGAACTCGTTCTCCACCTTGCTGAGCTCCTGAAGCTCCCAGCTGAGGCGGAAGGCGGTGAGGAAGGGGTCCTCGCTGGAGAGAGCCACCAGCGATGGGCTGGCCAGCGCCCGGTAGATGTTGAGGCGCGAGCGGGAGTGCCGGAGGCTATCCACGTCCGAACCGGACACGCACTCCACGCAGTTGCAGCGGACCTCGTGGGGCTGCGGCATGGACACGCCCTTCTGCACCAGCAGCTTGATGATCTCGTAGTTGTTGGTGTGGGCAGCCAGGATGATGGGCGTGATGTCAGGGGTGAAGTCGGAGAACTGCTTGTCCAGCAGGATGGGTGGAACCTGCGAACAGAAACAAAAACAGAATTTCAGCAGAAGAAAAAATATATTTATTTTTTCTCTATTTATTGTAGGTGTAAGCCCATGTCAATTTCACATCGCGTGACAGAAGTATTTTGGTATTTGCTCAGCCAAGCATCTTTATTTAGACAACAAGTCTACCTAAATGTATCAGTGTAGTGTTTGCCAAATTTATCACAGGGATGGGCCCATCAGGAAGCCACACACACACAGACCAATAGATTTTTATGTATTATGCTCTGCCGGATTGAGGTACTCTCCACGCTGCTTGACTAAAAATGCACTAATAAACGCTAATGCTTTGTTGATACGAGCTTCAAGACTTTTCAAACAAGGAAATATGCAGTTCCAGTCAGCAACAATTAAATCAAGCAAACAATACATTCTCCTGCATCCACTGAGAGACAGATTAGGCACATTTTCCCGCTAACAGCTACTTAATATGACAAATGAGTTCTACTTAGTACTGACATCTGGTGGCACAATTATCAATGTATCCAACCTTCTTCAACCACTTGGGCATTACTTATTAACATTCTCTGCATATGGCACCATTTTTTGTTATGATATTTGTCTTTTTTGAGCAAAGTTCCTGCTAAAGCAGTCAGATACAATGCAAAATTCACTCTCTTAGGTTTCCATACAACAAGGCAGCAACGTGAATTATGAAGGAGCAGCAGTAGATAAATATAATCCCAGAAGTCTGGAAAAACCAAGTCATAATATGTGAAAATTCAGTAAATCCACTCTAGGTTTTCTCTAGGATATAGCATGTGGCCCTATAGCACGTAAGCAGGGCTCAGAAGCTTTTAACCAGTAAAGAGTGTCTTTCTGATGCTCTAAAGACATGACTTTAAGACTTAATAGTACAATGGAACTTTTATTATTGGCATTCATGTAGGGGTTGAGGTGGAACACTGTGTGTCTGTGCATGTGCTTGAGACAGAGACTGTCTTCAAGTAGAAAGATAGAGCAGCAAGACCCATGAGTGTTAGATGCAAGTTTTCCTTTCCTCTTCTATGAGCACAGACGAGTGGAGAAAAGGAAGGTTAAAGACTTAACTTCCCACTGCGTGTGAGACACTCCAGTGTGCCCAAGCTTTTCTGTGCATATACCTCATCAACTCACACAATAACAAGATCTTAAATCAAGACTTCTTAATAGAGTGTGCATAACAGTTCATCCCACACAGTGTTTTTTTTTTTTTTCACATATTCTGGAGTACATGGGAATAAATGGAACATTCTGCAGTGGAGGTGGGACTGAGACTGGAGATGAGGCTTCTCTGCAGGAGATGACAGAGACACATCTCAGCCTGCAGCCCACTCTGGAGCTCAGAGAACCATTGCTTCAGTTAATTGTTGAGTAGCGGTTTGCCTTACATAGTCACTGCTACAGTCTAACTATGATGCTAAATACAACATGACGTACTGAGTAAAAATGTCTAACAGTTTCATACTCATTCAGTACTCTATGTGCATGATACTCTGATCAGAGTATCAGTCCATTGTTACAGGCACAGTAAACCTGTACAGTAAATGACACTGTAACAAATGGTAAAGTGATAATTGATGTGTTCTGAGGGGGTGGTGTCTCAGCTCAGGGGGCGTGGCTGTCCCACCTGCATTCCGCCACTGGGCTTCTTGTGATTGAGCAGGAGCTCCACGGCGCCCACCACCTCCTTGCGGATGGCATGGAGGAGCGCGTCTCCCACGTAGACATTGAAGCCGAGGAGGAGCTCGATGATCTCCAGGTTTTCGTTCTCGATGCCGATGAGCAACGCTGTGCGGCCCAGCGGGTCGATGCAGTTGATGTTGATCTTGAAGTAGATCTCGGCCTCCTCCAGGGCCTGCTTCACGCTGGCGTAGTCGCCCTTCTCCACGGCGTTCAGGTAGGCCTTCTCCTGGGGGGAGAGCTCGGACTCTGCCCGCACGATCCGCAGGGGGATGCGGTCCCGGTACGAGGAGCTGTCAGTTCGGCGGTAGTACAGCTGGGACATCGTTGCTAGGCCATCTTACACTGGGCGGAGTCGGGGGGAGGAGGAGGCGGGTCACACACGGCAAAAGTATACAAACACAACTACTGTGAAACAGAAGGAGAAAGTGAGGAGGAGAAAGAGAGAGCAAACATGGTATGAAGCTTCAGAAGGAAGGATGAGAGGATGTCTGGATGGGTTTTTAATGGATGGGTTTTTAACTGAAGAAATGGCACTTCCTGATGTCACTACTGTGGATGCCACACCCTGCAGTTCAGTTCCAGCTGCCCATTACTGGAAAGAAGAACTTTTTTTTATTCAATTAAGTGGTTTTGTAAAGTGCCAATTGTGAGCAGGGGTGGGACTGGGGAAGTTATTCAGTGTTATTCTGGTAATAGGCTTCACCAATATATAGTCTTTAGAACATTATATTAGCTCAAACTTCAAACAGCGGTTTGCAGTAATAATTTATAATGCTCTAATTGAATAATGCTTCATTTAAAAACTGAAAAGTAATTAAACGCTATAGCAGCAAAAACATAAATATTTACTCCATGAAATAACCAGTATAATGAATAAACAGTGTAAAGGAAAAACAGAGATTTTACACCGAATAACATACAAGAGCCTTAAAACAGGAAGTTATTATTCTAAACTACAATAACAAAGTGGAGGCTTCAAACGTCTGTGCAGTTTTCATTTTTAGAACCTATATTTATAGATTCTGAAGATTCATATGAACAAATAAAACCAATGCCAAAGCAGGGCCACTACTTTATGTAAAAACATTCAATGTACCACATGGTACCTGATGTAAAATGTACCCATTTTATTTATTTATATTTTAAAGTGCTTTCATATGATCTGCCCGATATCAATTGCCAAAAGACTTCAAGCTTCAACTTTTCGTGAATGAAAACTTAAGGAATGTTTAGGTCTTTATTTATAAAAGGATGTTTAGTAAAACGACCTGCTAAAACGGTTTACCATAGCCATTGACTACTCTCACAGGAACAAGTATTCCAAATTGGTTAAAGATTATCAAAATAGTATTAATAACATATATTTCCAGAAGTCTACTAACCTTATTAATTACCCAGTTGCCTTTAGGGCGATGCTAAGCGAAAAGGCAGCGCTTGGTTTAGCATGTCTCGAGGTTGTCACGACGAAGCGCTCTTTGAAGCCTCACCGGAAAACAATGCCCGTGTTTCACGGCCACGGGATTCCATTTGGAATACGGGCCAGTGAGTATCACGGTGACACTCCAATGCCTGTCGACGCGAGCCAAATGTACGTGCTACATGTAATAACACCACAACTGCTTCCCAAAATAAGTGATATGCCGCCTGCATATTTCTGACATCATGTTGCCTAGAACTAATCTTGGCATAACGCTGTGGTTTCTGTTACATGCTGCTAGAAAATGTAAGGTATCAAGACTTTTCAGTATCTTCTGAGGAATCTGTTGAGATTAAGTGAGAAACATTACCTTAATGACCATGCATGGTTTCGTATAGTGTTTCCTTGGTGTCTATTCTGTTTTGATTTATCAGCATTAGTCGTGAGTGACAAATATATGACTTATTTATTTCTCTTTTCTTTTTTTCCGTTACTACAGCCAAAGCAACATATCTGTGTGTCTCTCAGGGCTCAGATGAGACAATCCGTTATGCACTGCGGTGTAACAAATGGAAGATTTGAAGGTTTGTGAATTGTTATGCGATATGACTTCGTGAACCGATTTGCGTTCTAATGCAAAATTCGAAAAGAAACGTTTATGCCTGACAAATGTATTTTAGTGTAACGGTTACATACTGTTGAAACTCGTGAATGCACTGAACTCGCCCAACCAAAGCTCACCTTAAGGTTTCGGGTGTTCTGCATATCCCAGAGTAGCTCGTGACTTCAGTGCTATTTCCTTGGAGGCGCACAACAGGTGTTCGTAAGTGCGACGAAAACCTGCTCGAGAGAAAACCTGCTCGAGAGAAAACAGGATCGGGAAAAAACCTGCTCGTCTTAAATAGAAGAAAGAGAGAAAACACCGCACTCCAGGCGCTGCCACGGGTAACAGCGCTCGGATGCGCAACAGTAATCAAAGTACACTTATCAAAACATTTTCAGCTTCAGTGCATCTCCGGTATCCGTAAATGCAGTGACTTGAAGTTATTTATATGTTCGTATGTTCCAGTAGCTGGAGAAAAAAGACGCGAAACTAAACTGTTGTTTAAAAAAGTGTAAACTACAATCAAATAATCAAATATCAGCTTGAGTGTCCCCTTCTGCGTGCTGGTTTCTGTACATAACTCCAGTTCAGGGTGCGTGTTCTCATTTTGCAAGGGATGATCTCTACTCGTTGAAACGACTTAAGAGTGTGGCAAACAGCAAACGGTTCAGACGTTTATCCGCTCACTTGCTGCCTGTTTCTCGCTCACTCATTCGCACACATGCTCTCTCTCTCTCTCTCTCTCTCTCTCTCTCTCTCTCTCTGTGTGTGTGTGTATGTATGTGTTTGTTTCTCTTTCTTGACGCTAGTCATTAACACTGTATAAAACACCCCCTTGTAAGCGCCCATGTATAAAACACAATTTTGTATAATTTATTACACTGGCAAAATGAATGCAGTCTCGCTACTCTAGCCTAAACCATAAAAACAGGTAACAGGTGACCAGCATGTAGAGGGCTCTAACTGCTTCATTAAGGGACACCCCTGCCTTCATTTTAAGAGAACACTGCAGTAAAGAGACTGTATACTGCTCGCAGCGAGGGGCTTCCAGCCTCTCTTCTCCAAAGCGGCCTTTGATCAAACGCATGAAACACAAATGGTACTTCCCGCTGCTGCACTCGGCGGTAACGACCACGAGCCCATGACCTGGTTTTGTCTTATTTGCAACGGAAACTCCCACAGAAAATGTTTATTTCCCTGGAGCATCAGGGTCTGGTCTAGACTAGGCGTATAGTTATTACATATAGGTAAACACAGTTACATAATGAAACGTAACAGGAATGTGTCATTGTATAGACTAACGGTTCAACGTTAGGGAAATATTGCTTTGCTACAGGAGCGCCCGTGCGACGCTAAACGGTCTATGGATGCCGACGGCCGCAGGGGCCAATCACAGAATAGAACCCCAGGGAGCGGGATAATCCCCACATTCACGTGGTACAAAGAAGAACACGTGCATTATTCATTGAAAAGCCATTTATAGGGTTGCTAACAATGATCAGATGTAACATAGTCAATACAAATAAAGGTCAGAAATATGACTGAACAGTCTCAAGGGGGGAAAACAAGTACTGTGGATTCTCTATAGACTTGAGAGCTCTGTAAGCATTAAATAATTACAATAACCCCTTTACCCATAAGTGATGCAAGAAATAATATTAAAACCCTGTGGATATTCTTTAAATCGAGCCATTGTAGTCTTTGTTAGACATGCAACAGTCTCCTCAAACTGTCCCCCTCCTCTTGATCTGTGATGAGGAATTTTGTTCCATTATGAATAAGTGACTCCATTTTAAATCTCTGTGCAGCAGGGCCCACATGGACTTACTGTGCTGGAAATGCCACACTGTAGGGACAGAGACAGAACAAATTCCAGCAGCTGTTTTATGTTTACATTAAAACCCCATGTGGCTGCAGGGAAGCGTCTGCAGGAGTCATCAGAGTTATCAGCTGGTGCCACACAAGAGCAAGCGCAAGAATCAAAAAAAAAAAAGAATGTATATAAATGTGTTCACACACACACACACAAACACACACGATTGTACACATACATGCACATTCGCAGAAAAAATGATTACCATAACCCAGCTAAAACATCATCCAATGCCTTTGTCCAAGCAGTGTCACATTAAATTATTATAAAATGGACCAATCTCATAGAATGTCAGTATTGATTTGTTGGATGGAGCACAATGAATCAGATTCTTCCGTCTTTTTGTCGTCTGGCGGGAGGGAGGGGTTGGGGGGAAGATTTGTGTACGTGTAAAGTGAAATAAGCACAGTGAAGAGGTTCCCTAAGGCCAGCATGTCTACTGCAGCTGTTTAAATCCCCATTACTATCAGGCATACGGAGACCCGGACAATTAAAATTGATCAGCCCTTATCTCTATGAAACGCAGAGGGTCTGCTGCTGCTCACTGCAGCAGGGAGCATTTCGGGCACAAATGAATATTTGTAAAACAAATCCAATAGACCATCTGAAAAAGTGGTGGAATTCAATGTCTCACTGACGTTATCAAAGAATTGCGTGTGCCAGTGAGACCAGTGGTTTGTCTCACGCAATGCAGTGCTTTTTTTTCAGCTCTGCGCTCTCAACAATGTAACAGTGGCACACAGAAAGATAAGAACACTGACACACAAAAAAAGACAAGAAATGAAGCACACATGAGATCAGCATTGTCTCAAGGAGAAGGAGAAGGGAAAGATCACCTCTAAAAAATGAAAAAAAAGAGGTTAACTGTTTAGATCTAGAACTTATTTGCCTTATGAACAAAAATGAGCTTGTATTACAATGATAGAAAGTATGAAAAGGAATTTCCCATGATTCATGTCCATATTACCTATGTATGTGGTTTGGAAATATGAACTGGCAACAGGGCTATTGGCGCTGGAAAAAGGTAGTGTTGGTTATAGTAGAAGCATCAGAATACACACTGACTGTCTGCATAACCACACACCAGTCAGAGTGTCCATGCTGAGCAGGTGTGTTGGTCAGACTGACCAATCAGACTCCTATCCACCACCGATCGCATGTGAACATTAAAACTGGATCATGAAGCTGTGGAAGTTGGTTTAGTCTTTCTTGTATATCTTGCAGATGGCATGAGTGTCGCTTACCAGGGGGAGAGATGCACTATGGGAAGAAGAAGACCAGCCAGTGGACATATTGTGATGTTCTGGGCAATGTTCTGCTAGGAAACCTGGCATTCGTGTGGGTGTTATTTTGACTGCTTACCCAAACATTATGTTACTTTGTACACCTTACATAAATATTATTGCAGACCAATATCAAGTTCATATTCCATAATGGCAGTGGCCTCTTTCAGCATGATAACTGCAAAAAATGCTTCAGAAATGGTTTGAGGAACATGACAAAGAGTTTCAAATGTTGACTTGGCCTCCAAATCCCCCAGTTTCCATTCCAGTCAAGCATGAATGGGATGAGCTTTAGAAACAAGCCCCATCCATGTCGATTCCTGTTCATAACTTACACAATCAACTCCTAGTGCTTTATTCCTTAGATTTTATATATATATATATATATATATACTATTCCTTAATGCTAATATTATATTATTTTTTTCCTTATATATATTAATCTTCCTTACTGAGTATTAGGACGTCTGACCACAATAGTCATATTTAATGTTAATATGAAATATTTTAATACACATTGAACTTGAATTGCCTCTTGACCTCAGTTGTTAAGTTGATTTGGTGTCAAGTTTAAAACTGAAAATGAAATTCAAAGTCATCTGAATGATTTCAGTGGTGCTCGTTCTTGTACATCTTTGTCAGGCTTTCATTAATGGCCACTGGCTTATTTCATATCTTTCCTCTGAGTGTTGCTAGTACTCCCTCTGTTCAGTCTTACTTTTTTCATTGTTATATCAGAATCCCAATGTTCGGAGCCGCTCTGAGGGAAGATGGCTTCACTTTTTCCGTTCAGCTCTTCTCAGGGTTTCCTCCTGCCTTGTCAGTCTTTCCTTGCCACTGTCACCCTCATCTTGCTCATTCCAGAGTACACTTGGATACCTGTTAAGCTACTTTGTGACATTGTACATTGCAAAAAGTGCTACAGACACTGAATTTAATAAAACTGAACTATACTGAAAGACGATTTTTATTTGAACTTTCATAATTTATAGGATATGTTTAGTTTCAGTTATATAACAAACAGTCAGCATTTGGAATGAAAACAACTAAATAATCACAAATAGTCACGTTTATGCTGTTTGTTAGCTGTAATCTTAGATAAACATTCTATGTTTTTTTCCCCTAAATAGCTTAATTCTTGTCGCTGATGTACAAACCAGGTTTTCAGTTGTTTGCTGAATTTCCACTTTCTTAGGTCATGCAGGATGGGTTTATCTGAGGGACTGTACATTAGACCGTGATTTGATTAGTGCAAATGTCGGATTTCTTGCTGGCAGAGTCATGCCTCTTTCTCAGCAATTCTCACCAGGCATCATTTATAAACCAGTGTAGCGTTTGTAATGTTCTGTCATTAGTATTTGGAGATGCAATAGATTTGCATGCTAACTATTTCCTTTCACAGTGAGCAAAGCCCTGGGGCATCAGCTTTATACAACTGCCTTCTAACTAATTAAAAAATGAAATAAATAAGTTATAGATTTATAGACACACAGTTATATAAACATTGAGTTATACACTTCAGTATAACAGTCATGTGCATACCCGACTAAATACGAATACTCATATAATTGAGGAACTAATGACCAAACTAATTTGTTTAAGCAAGTTTTTTTAGGATTGGTGGTGTACATGAAGGGGGGTTAATGTGAGAAAATGCTGATTTTGCTCACAATACAATACAATGACTTGGAGAACAAACAATGTGCATTAAAATTCTAAAACCTTGAGTGAACATTGATTCGTGTTAAATAGCCTCAGATGGTCATAGAAAAGGCAAGTTTTACTGGTGTAGTGCTTTGGACAACAGACTTCAGTGTCTACAGCAAAAACAGTCCTTTTTAGGTGACATGGTAAATAGATCTTGATCTCAAGCTCCCTGAGATCCTGAAGAGGAATCCATCAGCAGACAGTAAAGGCTTTAAGGTGCATGAAGTTGTGTTTAGTAGATAATGGCTGTATTAGGGTTAGTAAATAAGGTGGTGTTTGTTCTGGAAGAGTCTCATATATTAATGTAAACCAGTGGATATTGCAACAAGTGTGTAATGAGGGCAAGTTGACCAGAAAGTAAAGAGAACAGTAGATCTGTTTTCAAATGATTTCTTCAAACATCCGTTTCAAAATGTAGGTTCAAACAGTCGATTTCCACTCCAAGCTCCACCTGACAGCCATGCCAGCCATGACAGAGGCAAACCATCTGTAAGAGAGCATTCACTGACTCAGACTGTCAGCTGAGTAGCAAGGGGCTGGAATTCAGAACCAGCGGAAGAGAGTAAATGAGAGAACATCTGAGGAAACAAGGAATGGTGAGAGGGAGAAGAAAAAATAACCTGCCTGAGATGTCTAGCAACGCCTTCTGTTGCCTAGACTACGGGTCTCTAGAGATGATGTGATGAGTGCCCTGTGAATAATTGTGTAAATCACAGACTAGAGGGTTGGAACTACCATGTCAGGTAGATGTGACCCACCTGTGTCACTTCTTACTCATTTCCTTTTCCCTCTGATCCAAGGCGAGATTTCCCATACTCAAATTCAAACCTCTGCCATTTTAGGAGAGATGGTTAACAGATCTCCAGTCAGGTTGAGGACACACTTTCTGTCATTGCTATGGTTAGCACCACCAGATGCCACCCACAGGTGGCCTAACTGTGACAAGAAGTGGCACTCTTCCCATGCTTCATAGTTCCAAAAAAACCCCAAATCTTTCCACCAATCCCAGTGGCTGCGCATCACCTCCAAGCTCCAGACTTGCCCACGAGTGTCAGAGTGAATCGCGGAAGGCGTAATCAGCAAAGCTGCCTGGAGGGGGCGACAGAGAGCATGCAGCAACGCCCTGCCAGTGGCCTGCACTTCTCGGTGGATGGCAAGCGTTGCCCCGTGAGGTCCAGCTCTTGTTCAAGGTCAGTGAGTTTCTTGCTTTTGGAAGCGGATGAAGAGAAAGCTTTCCAGCCACTCAGGTCTTTGATGGTTTTAAGGATTAGCATCGCCAAGTATGACTGACTGAGGGCTTCCCCACAAGGCTAGCAGTGTCACTGTTTTGACACCTGCTGTAACCATAATAGTATTTCCTGATGGAGGATTTCAGATGGAGGTAAATACCATTTTTCATGATTTCAGAGGTAACTACCATTTTTCATGATTGTTGCACGTGTATATACAGTAGATTCTCAGATTAATCTATACTGTTCTTGGAAGACATTCCACTCCTTTAAAAAGACATGACAACTCTGTCATGACAACTCTGTATGAAGTTTGATTGTAGTGTGACAGTATCTCAGTCAAAGTTCAGCCAACACTGCCAGACAAAAAAAAACAACACCCTTCTACTCTCCATCATGCACCTTATCATGGTTCCAATAGCCAGAGCCCCCTCACAGTGATTAACCACAGTTAACCATCGATCCATCAATAGAATTACATGGTAAGGTGGCTGATGCAATTCAAAAGACACTGGAACATGTCGATGTTGCACACAGGTATGAAAGAATCAATATTTCCTATTCTACTGAGGCAGCAGTGTCTACCTGTCTTAAGAGTAACTCAGGCTGGTTTACGGTTATTTGTCCCTCAGAATGTATATGATATTACTGTTGTATGATTCTGCTCATGCTATGTGTTCTCATCAATTGATGATTTCTGAGGTCATTTTCAGTGGTGAAGCAAGTAAATGATCAGAAAGGGTTTATTGTCCGTTTTACCAAGTATAAAATAGACAACGTTGGAGGAAAAGCAACGCATAAATAAAAAAAACAAAAAAAAACAAAACAGAGACCCAGGAACCAATTTAATTTCAATCAATTTATCTGCACAAAAACAATTAACATATTTTACGCACAACAAAAAAAAAAAAACTTCCCCCAAAACAAATCACTGTAATTAAATTACCTGCAAACAATTTTTGCCCAACCAATTTGTTAAAAAATAAAATCAAAATAGGTTAGCCATTAATTCACTGCTCATATGGGCTGCACCAGTAGTACATGAGAAAATGATTCAGTAGTTAGTCAATATAGACAGTGAGTCGTTTGCATCTTGCACCAGCATATCCTTCCAAGCGCATCAGATTAAAAAGAACTATGCACTCCGGAGCTCCATGTTCATATGAGCCTTACACACAGACACATCCAGGATTCACTCGCTATAAAGCTCAATGTTTAGCATTTGTTACCAGTAATATTGCTAAGCTGCAAATAATAACGCAAAAGGGCTGATCGGCAGATGCACAATCCCAATATAAAGTAAACTTCTTAATCTTCTTGATGGTGCGCCTCATGAAAAAATAAATAAAAATAAAATTACCACAAGGAAAGCAAATTACAGGATCAAGAGGAGGAAGAGTGGAGCAGACTGTGCATGCAAAATGCAATGCAGAGAGGCGTTTACTCTGTCACAGACAGGCAGTGTGCGAGGTGTTTGAAAGGATCTGATGTCAGGTCTGTTTTCACTCTTTTAATCCTCAGAGTGAGTGGGTGGTAAGCAGCAGACACAACATACTTTTCTATGGTCTGGAGAAGCCCATAAGAGATGTGAAGGTACAGCATATACAGTCCCACTTTAAAGGGCTTCCCAGGGAGAGTCCTGAAACAATAACAAAAGCCATTCTGGGGCTTTACATGACTTGTGTTACCAAGGACATGACTTGTGTTACCAAGGACATGACTTGTGTTACCAAGGACATATCCCCCACACTCCTCATTTTTAAAGAATTTAATTTATGCATATTTACATTTATGACAACCAGTGTATTACTAATTATCTTAATGATCAGCATTTTCCTACAGCGTACAAATGAAATACTCGAGCAAAATTTGTGAATGTAAAAACGATTCCTAATAACATGTAAGCCAAGAAAACATCAGCCGAGCCACATGGTCCTAGTCACTGTCGAGAGGTGTGGAAACATTGAGCTTTATGTAGGGCTCAAGAGTGAGCTCCCATTTTGGCTCCAATTGATTGGGTCCCCTTGATAAGTCCAAGATAGAGGCTAAATCAACAAATCAGATGGATTGGTTCCATCTCAGGGACTGAGGTAATTGGGCTACTCTTGCCTATGGGCATAGTGGAATTGGAAATGGGTGAAAATCAAACAACTAATTTCAGACCTGGAGGTAATAAGAGAAGAGCTTGTTTTTAGGCTTGTAGTGTATCTTAAGCAGTTACCATGAATTTCTGTCTGGGAAAAGAAAGGAAGGGAAGGGAAGGGAAGGAGGATGAAGGGAACGGAAGGCAGGTGAAGGGAGGGAGGGAGGGAGGGAGGGAGGAAGGAAGGAACACTATTTGAGTTGTATCTGTTTGAATCCTTTTATTTCATCAAATCCTAGTTTATTGCTTTCAAGGCTGCCTAGTAATATAATGACTCCAGCTACTGTGTTATCACATTTTATCACAAATCTAGTTCCTGGTTAAAAAATCTAATAAATTCAAATGAAAAGCAGCCATGCAGAGAAGTGCTTCTGGAAGAGTTTGAACATTTTTGTCAACTAAATGGCCCTGACTGGATAGTCATCAATAGGACCTTCTACAGGTGGCTGTGT
The DNA here is from genome assembly GCA_025802075.1 of Tenebrosternarchus preto. Taxonomy (NCBI): domain Eukaryota; kingdom Metazoa; phylum Chordata; class Actinopteri; order Gymnotiformes; family Apteronotidae; genus Tenebrosternarchus; species Tenebrosternarchus preto. The sequence continues at coordinate 3,562,954 of JAOYMR010000014.1, read as the reverse complement.
ATAGTCTACCTATACATAAAGGAAAAATTTTAAACACATATTTTAAAATGTATTGCACATTTATTTTACATATATGCACATATTTAAAATACTTGCATTTAACCTATAAATATGTGCATAAATGTAGATATGCTGCAGTATATTTAAATCTTAGCATATTTAACACTACTTGGCTAACTCTGTACCCAAGAGGAACACACAGTATACTAGCATCACTCTGAACAATACAGGAAGAGAGAAGCAAAGCTAACCTTCTCTCTCAAACAACACAGCCAGTTTCGTTTTTTGAGATACCTTTCCACTGACGGCTGTAAGATATTAACTCATGATTGCACAGCAAGTTGAAACCTTGGACAGTTCCTCACTCATCAAATTAACTGGGCCCCCAGTTGTCCAGGCTTTGAAGACGATTCACCTTTGCCATTTTTATGCACAGCTTTAACGATACAGCTTTCAATTAACTGTTGTAGAACTATTCCCTCAGTTCTGACTACTGTATTTCTCCTGTCTGACCACACTTATCCAGTCGGAATGACATTCCAATGTCAGTGCTGTATATCCTGTTGAGATGGATTAATGAGTCAATGTATACTTCTGGAATACAGATTGATGTAGAGGAGGTGTCTGATGGTTGCTACCTTCCGAAGCCAGTACCTGTAGCCTATGCCGAAGAGCAGCGGAAACAGAGCATCTCCTGGGTAAATCCTGCACTTGATGGTGACTCATGCTTTGGCCTGAAGTTGGCCTCTAGGGGTTGTCTTCCACAGCCCCATTAAATTCTTGATGAAGACTCTCTGAGTCCGGTTGATGTTATACAGCCTCAGGCATTCCAGGATCCATGTGTAGGGCATTGAGTGACTCTTACAGTCTCGAGTGACTGTGTTATCCACCAGTAGCTGGCGTTTCGCACCTCTGGTGTTCTTGTTAATGCCTTTCTGGGCCCAGCTCATGGGCCATAATAATGCCTGACAGGTGCTTCCATATCAGGACTGTTGGGCCTGGGGTTTTGATAAATAAATAATAAAATAACATCAAATGAAGTATAACATTTGCTTTGAATATCTGTTTTCATGTTCTTGGTGTGGCCAAAATGAGCCAGTTACATCCATAGATGGTGCTCACAAAATGGAGGAGATGGATCAGGGACACCGCCCATCCCAACCCCCCACCCCCACCTTCTCCATCTGATGTCTCTGAGGTTAATGGAGTCGATGGGCTGGATAACGTCAGGCAGGGAGGATGTGGTGGAGAAACACCACTTCACTAGTGTCAGTCGCAGCAGCAGAATGTGTGGTGTCCACATGGACGTCTAATGGAGCCCGAAGGGCAAGCGGTGGTTCTCTGGGATTGATGTAATGACTGTGACCTCCCTACACCCTCTCCTACAACTCTGTCTGAACAACAGGAAAGGAGTGGGCTTGTGTATGCAGGTTTATAGGAGTCAAGTGACCAGACAGAGTGGGGTCGCTCAACAGAAAGGAAGAGAGAGACAGAAACAGAGACAGACAGAAACAGAGAGAGAGAGAGACAAAGAGAGACATGCTGGGTTTTTGCTTGAGATAGACTAGCCTGTATATTGACTAAAAGTAAATTCAAAAGACCCTGTGACTACAACCATGTGAGGAACAGAAATAGTTGATGCCAACTGAAGAACTGAGTGAATGAAAACACCTGTTATTTTTGTCACACGGTAGTGTGAGGTGTAATGAGATGCCAGAGAAAACCATATTTTATCACGTGTGGATTTTGATCCTCTGTAAAGATCCTTCCTGTTCTTACTAACATTGAGTCTGGAATATGATATTTATAGGTTCACTGGTGACTGCGGTTAACCAGCCTTAAAAAAAAAGATCAATAGTAACACACACCACGGAACGTCCTGAATACCTGTAAGTGGCCTACACATCCAAATTATGTACACTTCCACATTATGTATTAATTGACTTCGTACTGTAGTAAAACATCTCAAAAACTTCAAGTACCACATCTTCTAAGACTGACACAACCAGACACAGGTGTTGGTGATGGATGGGGTTGGGACTCTGTTATAGAGAATAAGGTCTCTGCTGTGCTGGGGTCTGGCAAATTCTAAAACAGGTGAAAATGACAAGAGTTCAAACAGGTAAAACAGTTCACAAAAAATATAGTTATTACAACTACATCACTCATGTTCTGAAGTTCAATCAATAAAGAGTGTGAACAGTGTGGGGTAAGAAACAAATCACTACCAGTAGTGAAAAAAGTGATGTTTTCTAGATGGTCTGATTTATTGACTGCTGACAGTGCGGATAGAGACAGAGCTGCCAGTGATTTTTGCTTTAAATAAGTCAAATAGTGCATAAAAACCCTAATTTCATCTCTGCAAAAGAACAGTATTTGAGTTTTTCATGATTTGATATGAGGGTATACAATGCTAAGTTGGATCCTGGATCGATCCACTCGAAACCGGTGGTGGTGATTATTGTCTAGTAGCTTCTCGGCTGGTCATCCTGAGCCCTCCAGCTACCTCTGTCTTGTGTGTGACAGTACAGCAGATGGACACATCACTCACAAATACATACTGACCTCTGTCACACAGGCTTTTCCACAGAGCATTGCCAACACATTAAATACATGTTTTTAAATACTGTCCTAAGCTAATTAAACCCATGATAATGGCTCACGATAGCAATGCTAATTACAATATGAGCATTAGGTCTAAAGACTAAGGGTGTCATTCTGTTGTTAGACATAATAGAAATAAGACCATAATCTGATATGTCATATAT
>JAOYMR010000014.1:3456926-3493197 GCA_025802075.1 Tenebrosternarchus preto | reverse complement strand
GCCCCCCCCCCCCCCCCCCCCCCCCCCCCCCCCCCCCCCCCCCCCCCCCCCTCTGTGTATTTAAAGGCAACATATGTTTATTCACAGAAAAGCATAAAGTAAACTGAACCTTTACCAGCTGAACAAACCCCGCCTGTATTCTTCCTACACAATTTATCCACTGCCCTACTGGGGAGAGCTGAGAGCTTTCCACAGAACCTTTATAAAAGCCTGGGCTTTCTCGCCCGCGTTGCTCTGGGGTCTGTTGTATGCCTTCTAGCTGGAGTGGACTACGTGGGGATCAGCAAGGTCGTGACCTTTGCCCCAGGACTGACCGTGCAGACTGTCCGGGTCACCATCCTGGACGACCTGGGCCGGCCGGCGCTAGAAGGCACGGAGAGGTTCGAGCTCATCCTCCGCATGCCTTCCAATGGCATTCTGGGAGAGCCGGGAAAAGCCACCGTCTTCATCAACGACTCTGTATCGGACCGTTAGTGTTCTATCGTCTTACTGGAATTTGTGATCATTTGTGGTCAGAACACAGTGTTTCTATTACTGGTCTTTTTTTATTAGCATTGTTTACATGGTTGAAATGTCCCGATGTCCCGTTTTTTCAGGATGCTTAGACTTCTGGGTTTTAAACAGGCTGGAAAACTTAAATTCGAATATTTTAAAAAAAACGATAGCTGAAACTTAATCAAAACAGTGCATGGAATTTGCAACCATAAGCTTTTTTTTTTTATTTTTTTTTTTTAATTCCAGTTTTTTCCTCTGACCTTCAGGACCAGTGATGCAGTTCAAAGAGGCTGTGCTGGTAGGAGAGGAGAACGGAGGCCTGCTCGTCGCTATGGTCCAACGCAGTGGCGACATCAGCCACAGGTCCTCTGTACGCTGTTACACACGGCAGGGATCCGCTCAAGTGGGCAGAGACTTCGTCGAGAGGCCCAACACCAACGACTCTGTCATCACCTTCTTTCCGGGTAAAGCTTGCGATCAAAACAAAGGGGTTGACGCTCGAACTTTAGCACTGCCTTTAGTGAGGCAAAGCTTCTACCCAACACCCCAGCAGGCAGTAGCAGCCAGAAATGCCTGCAGGGGGTGCCAATTACCCCCTACACTACACACACAAATGCATAAAGCTATGACTCGGAAGTCACAAGAAAACAAAGTCGTCAGCTGAAGGCAATAAATGGAAGACTAAATGTAAGGTCTGTCAAGGTGGCACCAAGGATGCCCCCTGAGCAGAGATCAGTAAGGTGGGTTTGAAAGAGGCTCCATCCTCTCTTCCCAGGGGAGGTGGAGAAGCCGTGTGCATTGACTCTGGTGGACAACTCGCTGTATGAAGAAGAGGAGCAGATGAGGCTCATTCTCGGAAGCGCCAGGAGTGACTCCCAGTATGGAGCATCCGTAGGCAGGCAGAACGAAACCCTTGTCAGGATTACAGACACAGCAGACAGTAAGAGAGAGACAAGTGACACTCTTCTGTTCCTGCCTTGTTGTTTCTGTTGTTCTAGATGATAGAGGCGTCATACTAACTGGATGTTTGTAAGGGACTTACAAACTGACTGCATTCAGGATGAGTAAGAAATTTCAGCTTTTACTCTGGCCTTTTTCTCAGAGCCGATTATCCGGTTTTCCAAGACGAAGTTTAGCGTGAGCGAACCAGGGGAGGCGGGACGGGTGAACGCGGTGAGGATTCCAGTACGGCGGGTGGGAGACGTGTCTGCGACGTCTTTGGTGAGGGTCCATACCAAGGACGGCTCAGCTGTGTCGGGAGAGGACTACCTCCCACTCTCTCAGGGTGAGGAACCACTGGGAGCGCCCAGCAGAAACCCCACATTCCTGCCATCGTTTCTGGAACGTTCCAGAGAAGAACATACCTCGCGGCCAACACTCCTATCCTGGAACCTTTGGACCCCAGAATGAATCTGGCTTCTGCACATTTGATCTTTGGTTCAACATTTCTGGCTCAGGCACTAAGGAAGGTGTGGTCTGTGTGTGTTTGTTGGTGTGTGTGAACAGATGTTGAATTTAAGGAAGGTGAAAGGGAGCATGTTGTGGAGGTGGAGGTGCTCTTCGATGGGGTCAGAGAGATGAGGGAAGCCTTCACTGTCCACCTCAAACCTGATGAGAACATGGTGGCGGAGACCCAGGTGTGGTGACCTGATCTAATTAATCTAGTTAACAGTGGCCCAGAAAGGCACCTCCTTATATTTATGCAATATATTACATTTTACATATTACATATAATCTTTTATAAAATGTTTTTTCTATAAACATTCTATACAATTTCTCAGTAGTCTTAGTTGTTGTTGTTGTTGTTTTTTATTGCCAGGTGACCAAAGCCATAGTTTACATTGAGGAAACCAACATTATGGCCGACGTTACTTTTCCCTCAGTGCCTCGCATCGTGTCTCTACTGCACTACGATGATGTCAGGAACGCTCTCGGCCGTCGGCCGCCCTCAGGATACCCCTTAGTCTGTGTTACAGTACGTGTCTCACCACTCTGACACGAAAGGAAATGAATGTGTTGCATTGATGTTCCTAGTTGCTGTGACACACACAGGCTAAGTTAATAATGGTTTTTTTTGCAGAAACGTTTAGTTAGTTGTGTATGATTCATTAAATGTTATGAAAACAGGTCAGAAGCTTGCAGATAAATGTAAAGGTAGGTTTATTTTGAGTAGGATAATCCAGAGCTGTAGTCAGTACAACAGTAGGAATCTAAACCAGCTTAAACACAATATTTGAGCAAACATAGTTACCGAAGAGACAATAATCAATCTGGGTTTCCACCAAAAAGACATCAGATATACCCAACCGAATCGTTTAGGCAAGGCAGCGCGGTGTACGAGAGAAAATGCAAAGGGTCGAAAACCATACACAGAGAAAACAGGAAACCGCTAAGTGACTTTCACAGATAATACTTCACAGTAGATAGGTGACACAGATCGTGCTGGTGTGAGCTGATTGGACGGTGGTCCTCGGGTTGTTTGCTCGGGATTCTGGGAAATGTTTAGTCCCTGGTGTTTGATATTGAGCAAGATGTCCTATTTAGTCCAAGGCTGGGCTTAAAACTTAGAAAGCCTATACTAATATAACTGCATATCGTAATAGTGAGTGAAAGGACGTTCTGTTTGCATTCAAAATTCAACGATGAGTGTTTCCACAAATGCAGCATCTGTGAGTGTATTGAAATGCTAAGGCCAATTTTGGACCAATAGGCAACTTGAGAATAAAGGCACTTGTGTAAAGGTCCTTCTGAAGAATGCACAAATCAAGCTGTTTGTTATTTGGGGCAGTCTGCAGGCTGCGCTGATGTTTCAAGTAGTTGCTTTTGTGTGGTGATAAGGATGTTCATTATTTGTGAGGTTTTACAGGGCTTCAGTGTGGACAAAAAGCAGGTGCTAAAAGGTTGGAGTGTAGGTGCTCTGTCTCAGTCCAGGGGATGCGGGTGTACTAATGGCAATGTAGCCGGGACAGGGGAATTGATTGTGTGTATGTGTGTGTGTGTGTGGTTTATTTTCCTTGCTGCTCAAAGACTGTTCCTCAACCCTGTCGAGGAGAATAACTTTCTCTACTTTTTTCTCACTCTGCTCCAGGCTTGCAACCCCAAGTATCCAGATTACTCCAAGACGGGCTCCATCTGCACCAGCGAGCGCATCAACCACACTCTGACGCGCTACCGCTGGCTCATCGGCGCCCCCAGCAGGCCAGGCAGTGTCACTGGGCCCCTGCGAGAGGAGGATTTCGACACCTTCTTCACCTCCACCAAGATGATCACCCTGGACTCCATCTACTTCCAGGCTGGCTCGAGGGTGCGGTGCTCCGCCCGGGCCGTGGGCGTGGATGGCGCTGAGGGTCTGGAGCTCAGCAGTCCTGTGGTGTCCATCAGCACGGATGAAGGTGAGGCCTCCGACTCCTTCACTGGTGTGTGCTTGGTCAGCTTTGCTGCCAAGCACAGAATAACATGGCTGGCAAAGCTCCAAGAGTCGTAGATCAAAATCTTACATTGCAGTTATTTTGCTACATACTGTGGTGCCATGTTCCATTAACACACTGCTCAGCATTTACAGAGAAATGGGTAAAGCTGGTGGGAAAGGTCATTATATGGTTAAAAAGTGATGTTTACATCAGAACTCCCACCACTGCAGTTTAGCATTACCGCTGTGGGATATAATAACACACTGCTTCACATTTACAGTGAAACGGATTACACTTCTTATATGTGCCTGGTCTGATAAACCCTGTGATACCTCAATTTACTGATCTTTACATCAGAACACCCACCACTGAGCCCTCACTGTTAGCCCTCATTTGCATATAGTTGCTGTACATCTGTACAGCGTGACAGATGCCAGGACTTTAGCTATTAACAAGCCACATAGTGTGCAGGTTTTCTGAAGGGAAATATTGTTTACATTATTTCTTTACTTAATTGAGAAAAAAGTTTCACAGCTTTTTGTTTGTGAATAACAATATTCTATTTTTTTTTTTTTAATATTCTTCCATACTACTCCCCAAAGATTTAGAAAACATAACTCTTCGAAACTTTTCTTGTGCGACTATCACAGTTGATTAAAAGCGCCGTAAAGTTTTAGTGAACGTGGAGCTGCTTATTTCAGCGTTGAGGAGCAGCGTACTGTCAGCCAGCTCTCACAGTTCATCCCTAGCAGGGAGCGACACACTGTGCGTTCAGGATTGCTCACCATACTGCATCTGAAGTAGCCGACTAATGACTTCCTTGAAAATTCCTTGGCAGGAATATGTCAGCCTCGGACGTCGGGCACGGTGGGTGCCGAGCCTTTCTCTGCCAAGCTCCGCTACGCCGGAACCGAGGACCCGGAACGTGCCAACTTCATCAAGCTTAGTGTCACCATGCCCCACGTTGACGGTGAGCAAAACTCCGCTCAGACTCCGCCTCCTGACCGACGCTTATTCGTAACGCCGGGCGTTTTCTCCAAGCCGCCCTCTGCTAACGCGTTTTGTGTGTATCCCACAGGAAGTGGCAAGTGTTAGCGGTGGATTCGTGTTGTGTTAGCTTTCGTTTTAAAGACGATTTTGGAGACAGCTGAGAAATTGTTTTTTTTGGGGGGGGGGTCACCTTGTCATGGCTCTGAAAAATCAACTTGGTATCCATGACTTTTTCATGCAGCTCGGATCTTGAATGTAGGCCACAAGCGAAACTAGACCTAAGAATAGTTCAGATAATTCCACTTTACTGTACCTCTCTACTTTACAGCTGTTCATTACCTTGTAACACCATGGCAACCAGCAACACGTCCAATTTGCATGCGAACTATAGGCATCCAAATGACAGCGTAAATGTGCCTGGGGAGAGCGCTTTTAAAGCACTGGTGGAACATTGTTCTCTACAAAGTCTAGTCTCTATACATCCTCAGCCTTCTGCTTAAACTTCTACGCCGTATGGATCACGCTGGCAAAAATGCATAAGCTTAAAGTACAGCTTTCAGTTGACACAGCGAAAAGTGATATGCAAATGTCAGTAAATATATGCACTATTATTATGGATTAAAGTGCTGTGATGTGAAACGTGTTTGTGTTGGACCTTATTTGAGGTTGTGAACACATACCAGTGCCTGTCAGGCCTGGATACCTACTGCACTGCGCATTTTGTGTTTTCTGTCATGCCTAAATCGACTCGTGTAGGCTAAACATGTGTGAGCAGACTGGGGAGTTGTGATTAGACCAGCCAAACCTTCATCATCAGTGTGGATATCTGTGCATCAGGCATGCTCCCTGTGATTTCCACGAGCCCTCTCTCCAACCTCGAGCTGACCCTCAGCCGGGACGGCAGTCGCGCCGGCAGCCACCGCTGTTCCAACCTGCTGGACGCGGGCAAGATACCCACTCACCACGGCTTCCTGACCAAGGGAGCGGGCCGCGTGCCCTACCAATACAGCGCCCCCCTGAGGGGCCAGGCTACGCTGCAGTTCTACAGGCATCTCAACCTGGAGGTGTGTCTATGGGAGTTCGTCACCTTCTACGACATGTCAGAGCTGCTGACGGAATGCGGCGGGAACATCAGGACAGACGGGCAGGTGAGCGCACGCCACACCCGAGAATCCGAGTGCACACACACAAAAACCTAAGAACTCCTGGTGCATTTAAGTAAAACTGATTTTATGCAAATTGCATGGTCTACACATCATATGCCTGCAGATTTACAGGGAAATTATTTACTTGAAGATCAGTAAACTTGCCGCTGCCATTATTCAAATGGACCCCAGTGCTTCTGGCTTTAATGTTAAAAACTGTCATAGAAAGTTGAACTTGAAAGACTCTTTGATCTGGGACTGTTTCCAGCTGAAGAACTGTGCAATTCCATGGTGAAATCGGTGCGTTTTTTTCTTCTCCAGGACTTCTCCAAGAGTGATCATTGTTCTCTGATTTACGGACTCCTTTTCTTACTCAGAGAATCGATGCTGAGGGTTTTCATTATCAGGCATTTTCAGCTCAGAAAACCCCATTCTCTGTGCTCATCTCTCTCCTGTAGGTCGTATCAGATCTCGTTGTGATACCATTTTTCTGTCCTCTGCCCTCATCAAAAGTTCCTCTGCACAGCAGAAGCATGAAGTTGCCGTTATAACATTCAGTCACCTGCTGGCTGTCATTTATGAAGCAGATTGTTAGCGGACAGACGCACTGACAGAATGTTGGACAGCACTGTGTTGGTACAGAGAGGCAGTAACTGGTTTAAACGTTGGCCCAGTACCATTTAAGACCTTTAAAAAAAATCACTAATTGTTGGAACTCATGTTCTCCAAATCTGCTCTACTTCTGCCCCACATTCCCTTTGCCTGTGCTCCACCTTTGCTCCACCTCCACACTTCAGCTCCTCTACACCTCCACCCCCTGTGTCTCACCTCCACTTCAGCTCCACGTCGCTTCCCCACTGCAATTCTGCTTCACGTCCACTTCCATCATCTTAACACCTCCACCACTCTGCTCCACCTTTGCTCCATCTCCACTCCTTGGAAATCTGACAATGTCAGCGTCAATTCAATGGTTTTATGATGTCGGGGTAAGAACCCACGCCATCGTAGCCAAGCAACCTATTGTGAACCTATTGCTTCACCGCTATTGTGAACCTCTCTTTCGCAGTCAGCCTTTTGTGTTGGCTTATTTTCCTTAAAGTACTTTCTTAAACGTTCATTCTTCTCCCCTTCTTGAGTTCCTTAGACGTGCCAAACAGTTCATTAGTGAGAGCAGATCAGTCAGGAAGACCAAAAGCGTGGTGGTGACAGTGGTGGTGGTGGTGGTGGTGAGGGTGGTTGTGGTGAGGTGGGTCTGTTTCAGAGTATCTGATCTGTGGTAGTGTTCTGTTTCCCTGTCACCCCTCACTCAGCTAAGGACAGTGTGCCATGTCCTCAGAATATGACCATGTTTTCTTGGGATGGGAGCTGCAGATTTATTTCATGGGGATTTTCTCTCCTCCCTTGAGTAATTCCAGGCTAGCAGGTGTCTGGCCCATCCTCATTAGTAGCAGGCCGATTTTCACTGCATGGTACTTTGATTATAATTGACTATGTAAATGAGAAAATGTTTCTTTCAATCAACCCTAGATTATACGCTGAGACACATAATCCTTTTCTGTGACAAAGTGGAGGCTATCTAATTCATACATTTTTGCTTTGGCAAGAAGGCAAAACTAATAGACGTTCGTTGGTAACAATGTGCTGAGTACTAGAGCCCCCTAGTGGACGATTAGAATAATGGTAAAGAAGCTGAGTTTAAAATACTAATCCTCTAATTCCAGTCTGCATTAGAAAAATGTTTACATACACACAGGGATTTTTATTTACCCCATTTATTTATATTACTCTCAAGATTTATGATCCATAGTTTATGCTGCCTTGTAGGTTATTTTCTGGTGCCTTTTAATTAAAGTAAATTGTGCGTAGGTACTGAATCTGGTCCAGTCGTACGTCACCCTGCGTGTCCCTCTCCACGTGTCCTACGTGTTCCACTCCCCCGTGGGCACCGGCGGCTGGCAGCACTATGACCAGCGGACTGAGCTGCGGCTCACCTTCGTGTACGATACTGCCATCTTGTGGAGAGATGGCGTCAGCAGCCTTCCACAAGCCGACCTGCAAGGTGAGTCATGAAAATCTGTGTGTGTGTGTGTGTGTCACATCAATGCCTGTGTGCATTATCAGTGTTATGTTAATCCGGTGCCCGTGTTGTGTTGTGTGTGTGTGTGTGTGTGTGTGTAGGAGCCCTGTACCCAACCAGTATGAGGGTCAATGAACAAGGCCGTCTGGAGGTGAGCTTCCACACGGAAGCTCGGTTCAGAGGAATGTTTGTGTCCTCACACCCTGGTGAGGATTCTACCCATTTACCGATTTACATTCACATCTACAGCATGTGCCAGCCACTCTTTATGATATATATATCAGCAATACCGCTGTACTAGATGAGCTCCAGGAGCACTTCTATAGGTGTGCAGGTGTTTTGAAGTGCTTCTTTGCATACACTGCTATAACCCAGTCACTTGGATTATGTCTGCAAAAGTAATATCTTTTAAGCCACGGTTTAAAACAGACACCCCAGAAAAGGAGCTGTCATCAATCTGCTGAAGTGGTTTGTGTGTGGCACCTCACAGAACTTTTCCCTCTCCAAAATTACTTTAAAGTGACTTTATCTTTCTTTCTTTCACCCAGCATCTTCTCTGACCTCCGTTGTCACGAGCGCAGGACACCCCGGGCTGACCTTTAACCTCTCCTTGGTCAGAAATGAGGCCACTCACCAGCGTTTCTTGCAGCGGTGGACGTTCAGCTCTGATTTAGCTGTGAGCGACCAGGGTTACTGCTCTCCTGCATCAACAGTAGTGAAAAAGCATTTCCTGTCCATAATCCAATATTCCTTGTGGCCACTCCAGGGCCTTCTTACAGCAGTATTATTAGTTTATTTTCATGCTGCTTTTGGGGAATTGTTTTCCCTGAATGTCTACAAATTTGTTATGAATAGAGCATTTTCATGGCTAGCATCATGAAAGCTGTATATTCAGTTTGATTCATTCCAGTTATTATGGTACAGTTTTAAATCTGTTTGAAATAAGAAGCTGAAGCGATAATGTTAGTTATGATTAGTGTACCTGCTTCCCTCTGCCTCACTTTCTGGCTTCTTGTCACTCCACTTTAATGACTCCAGCCGGACTGTAATTTACTGCAGCCGGATTGTAACTTACTGCATTTCCTCCAAAACATCTTTTAGAAAAGAAGTGTTTTTGTGCTGTTGGAAATTTACTGAATATAGGTCACACTTCTGTTGATATCTGTACATGGCTCTGTACGCATGCATGTATGTGTGTGTATTGGTGCGAGTGCATGTGTGTGTGTGTGTGTGCATGTATGTGTGTGTGTGCGTGTGCATGTATTTTGTGTATGTGTGTGTGCGTGTGCATGAATGTGTGCGTGTGCATGAATGTTTGTGTTCATGAATGTTTGTGTGTGCGTGTGCATGTATGTTTGTGTGTGTGTGTGTGTGTGCGTGGGTCTGTGTGTGTGTTTGTGTGTGCGTGTGCGTGTATGTTTGTGTGTGTGTGTGTATGTGTGTATGTGTGTGTGTGTGTGTGTGTGTGTGTATCTGCTGTGTAGGTGCGTGATTACTCTGGCACGTACACAGTGAAGCTGATACCATGCCTCGCATCGCTGGTCATGGAGTACTCTGTCCCAGCCGATTGCAGTCCCAGACAGCCAATCACATTTGACCTGGTCATTCGCTTCCAGCAGGTATAATTACACAGCTCAGAGAACACTGACCAGCGTCATGGTTCACCTTTCCTAATCATCAACGTACTGTTTTTGAGAGGAATAAATTCATCAGAATTGTCATTTTCTGTTAGTGATTTTACCACCACCGCACAGGACAGATTTATTAAACCAATCATCTTAAAATCGGAGTAGGATAGTATTATCGGTAACATGATTCAGTGTGACATTTCCGGTCTTCTGTCTCGTCCTTCTGCTCTCTGTAGGTGAGTGATCCTGTTGCCGTGGAGTTTAGTCTGAACACACAGATGTTCCTTCTGTCCGAGCGATCCCTGTGGCTCACTGATGGAGCTCTGGGTTTTGCGCAGCACACTGATGCAGCTTTCTCAGAGGGTACGTCAACAAACATGCTCTCCTGTCTTTTTATTCTTTTTTTTTCCATTAATTGGAATTGTTACTTGTGGTGTTGGATGCGTTAACGGGAACCAAGAACCAAGAACTAAGACGCAGTTAAACCTTTAATCCTGCTTTAGTACCTCAAAAAAATAAAAAATAAAAAAACCTGACAGTTGGTTGCTCAATGTTATGAGTAATCACTGCAAAAATAACCAGCAGTAATTTGCATGATTCAGACTTTAAATTGCATTCTGATTATGTGGTTTATTGCCGCAGCAGGGGATGTTTGCGCTTCTGGCAACAACAGAAAGTTCTGGTGGTTGATTATTTCTATTAAATCCCAAAAGGCAAACCTTCCTGTAGCTCATTTTCCAGGACATATCCATTTGCACATGGCCGAAGTGTTTTAAACTCCGTAAAGTAACATGTGTGGTGTGAAGTGTGCGATCTGTTTATTGATTTTCTTCGCCTCCAGGAGATGTGATCTATGTGCGGGTGATGGTGGACCCTGTGCACAACCTGGGTGATTCCTTCTCCTGTAACATTGAGAAGGTGTACTTGTGCGCTGGGGCTGACGGATATGTTCCCAAATTCCACCCTACCGAGCTCCAGTTCGGCTGCCTCACCGACTCCCCCGTCATACTTTACAGATTCAAACTTATCGTAAATATTTCATTCTGCACACTACCATTTTGGGTTTTACATATTATGAATAGTGTCATTTGTTATTTACTGTGATAAAGTGTTGTTTTTGTCTTCTAGCAGATTCATACATTAACAACAAAATGTTTTCTAAACCCTCTAGAATTGTCTTGATTTATGCATGAATGTGTGCTAATATGTTACAATAAATATTTAAGATATTTTACACAAAAAATGCATTTTTCTGAATAAATGGATTAAATAAGTTTTTATTATAGAAATTATCTTTTTACTGTAGCGTTGTTTCCTTTTAAATTAGTTTTGGCTGGACCATATTGCACAATAATGCACAACATCATATTTTTATGGACAGATAACCAAAACTATGTGTTTTGAATGCCTATGTAGTACATCAAAATAGTTACCAAATGATCTAATGGCTATTGTTCTTCTAAAGCCATTCATCTTGTAAAGTGTTTACAATGCAGCATTTTTCTCATTACTCGTACGTGCAGGACAAGGCCCAGCCAGAGACTCGGGCCCTGGCCTTTGGTGAGGTGGGCTTCAATGCCGTGCTGGCCGCAGACGACCCAGAAGCCCTTGCTCTGGTGAAGCAGCCTGGCTCAGATGGATTCAGACTGGACTCTGCTGCTTTGTTCCAGGTTGACCTCCCCATAAATGAAGAACAAACCAAACGACAAAAGCGGAATATGGAAATAGCTAATTGTCATAAATGACATTTAAAAATAGCAGTATTCATTTCGTTTAGAACAGGAGTGCCCAAGTTCAGTCATAAAGCTCCACCGCAACACACCTGATCCACTTTTAATGGATCTTTTAGAGACTTTTAATGGAAATTTCGTATTAGAGTTGGTGTGTTGGATTAGTATTGGATCTGGGACCAAACATGCAGTGAAAAGTACTGCTACACAGTACCACAGTGATGGCAGTGTTGTATTTCTGTCTGTTCTTTAGGTGGCAGTAGGCAGGGAATGGTACATCCACACAATCTACACAGTACGCTCCAAAGACAACGGCAACCGCGGCATCGGAAAGAAGAGCATGGAGAACCACTCCTTTATGGCAGCAAACGGCATGAGTCGTGCCAAACGCTCGGCTCAAGATGCGCCCGCAGCTGCGGTGGGCATCGGCGCCGAGAACAACCGGGGCACCAACATCGCACACATCTCCCTGGACCGGAGCAGATGGAGAGCCGGCCAGGTGGGGGAGCTGTTCGCCGACGCCCTGGACCCGCGCGAGACGGGCGCCCACGTCGGCCAGGGCCTGGCGCTGGAGGTGGGTGGGGCCGCCGTGGGGCTGCTGCTCGCCGTGCTGCTCGCCGTCGTGCTGGTGATGGCGGCGGGGAGCTCGTGGCAGGCGGAGGCGGTGCAGAAGTCTCCGAGGGCCTCCTCCACCGCTTCCACACGCCCTGTTCTGGTGAGGAGCGGCTTTGACTGCACCGATAGCTCCGAGGTCTGAAGGTTGGAAGGTCAGCGTTCCTCCTTCCTGCTCCACTGTTGAGCCCCTGTCGCTCCTGTTGTGGTTCAAGTGGCTCGGACAGTTCCAGTCCTGTAGAGAAGCTTATAGACCAAATCACGCCCAGCCCAAAGGAACATACACCCACATTCCAACTGATCCAAGCTTCAAGTCGAATGGGTTTAACTTCCAGTGTGAGCCAAGAATTGTGCACTACCACTGAAACATTAGAGGGTGTTTCTGGGTAGGCTACAACTATTTGCTCTATAGGAAAATAGTATATTTTCAATAAACAGATTATTAATACGTTACTGTGGTTGTTGGTGAGCTGTATAAGATGAATTTGTTGGTCTCATGATATGGTGTAGTTTGTTTTTATATCATGAGTGTTGGATATTCACAAATGTTATTCAAGATTGGATAGTGGGATCATTTATTTAATGTAAAATAAAAATAGATACTTTACAGATACTTTTAAAAAGGCAAGTAATCCAAGATTACATTCGTTAAACATAAATGCTTCAAGAAAAATAAATCATGGTTGATTCTCCTCTATAGAACAAAAGTGAAAGATGTTTAAAAAATAAACTTGATAAGAAAATTGTTACAAGATAAAACGAAAATGTTAAAAAAACGTTTCTCAAAATCAAAAATCACAAAAAGAAAAGGCAAGTAATTACAAAAAATAGGTATCAAAATACCACAATTGTCTGTGCAACCATTGCTCATTGTAGTAAGCAGTAATGGAATCCGTTTTAAGCTCGGGTCACATAAGATCCACATCTATGATGTCCATAGTGTTACCTTAACTTTTGTGTTCTTTCATTGTTCATATAGTTCCAGAGATTAAAACTGGTCATTGTGCACAGGTACGAAACTCTGGCCAGAGAAACACTGAATACCTGCTGGAAGTGTATTGTTTACATTTCTTGGTGTCACCAGCCATACACGAGGCTCATCACTAGTTTACATCGTTAGTAAACTGCACCATCACCACGTCTGCTGTTGATTTTTTTAAATCGTCTTTATTGTTTTCTTGTCCTTTCGTGTGCCGGTGCACATACGTTATTTGTATGTACAAGAGTATCTGAGTGTCCAAGAACCACGGAGGCCACAGGGGAAGGCTCAGATACTCAGACTACTGAAGTAACTACTCTGTATGCTTCAGATGGCTTGGACCTTGAGTATAGGCTGTATATCATTTAGCTGTTGAGTGTACAAATGGACATACACACAATGCTTCTCTTTTCTCCCTTTTCTGTACATTATGGAATCTGTACACCTGGAATCTGCAACTGTAATATACAGTTATTTATTCTTTTTTGCAACTGTAGGTTATACCCGATGATTAAAAAAAACAACAAATGCTTGTGCTAATGTCAGTGTGTACCATTACTGTCTAAGTGTTCTCACCTATTATTCACCAAAAAGGGAAATACAACTGACAAGTGTTACGTTTGTTTGCATATGACAGTTACTTTTGTTTGTGTGTGACAGTTTCCTTCTTGAAAATACATTCCTTGTATTACACATAGATGTTCTATGCAATACAGTTAGAAAGTTTATCAACTTTTCATATTTACGTATTTGTTTAGTATTTTATTTATGTGCACAGCAAATTTACATAATATAAATGATCACAAGAATATTTAAAACATGCCCTTTTGAGTGTATAAAATATGTTTATGGTACAATGCTGTGTTTGGAAATGTTCACTGTGGGCTTAGATGTTTGATTTATTTTTTTCATGAAAAGTAAAATAAAACGTCACATTGTTCATTCCACATTTTGACATCTTTGGGTGTTTGTATTACCCACATATATCCATTATGTACATGATTTGTTTTACAAATATCAATCAGAGAAGTTTAGCGTGAAGGCCAATGAATTTGTACTACCTGAATTTTTGTTTTTGACATGATCAAAAACACCTAACACCGAGATCCACTGATCACTGTACTGGGTACACCTTTCTAATAGGTGCTTTTTATAGGAACACTAGTAGGATTTACACCTTCTATTACCATATACATAATATCAACCCTTCTGTTCATTCATTATTTTACATGTATAAATTACATCCAAAAAGTGTAATCCAAAGTGTTTTAAATTAATAGAAATAAAAAGACAGTATTATGTGTAGAGGCTGTGTATGTCCATATATTAATTGTTATATAATATTAATCACTTGTCTACAGACATTTTAACTGATAAACCTCACAATGTGTGTGTGCTACTCTGTGTGTGTAAGTCCAAGGCTGCTTTGTGTGTGTGAGACTAGGGCTCCTCTAGTTTTAATGAGTGTGGTTTAAGTCTTATTGTTTACAGACCTTTGAGAAATGGGGATCCAATGGAGCCCCTAAAGGGCTCAATCAGAGATGATTAATCTGCTTCATTTCTAATAATTTTTTTTTCATTATTGCCTGTGGAGCCTAAAATGTTGGGTGGCAAACACCATCATCCAAATGTGCAACAGATAAAACTGGCGTCATTAGGGCAAACAAGGGGTTAACATATGTTCTCTTTTTTTTAAATTATTATTATAAGATATTGACGAAGGCAAATATGCACCTCCACACTTGCCCCATCATCCTCAAGAAAATTAAAAGGCCAGAAAAAAAAAATTAAATAGAAAAAATAGCAAATTACCAGATCTTCATTGCAATCATACCGGTTTACTGGGGGATTTCAACTCCACAAGGAAAACTGCAAATATGTATGACCTTTAAATGTAATATTTATGAGTTCATAAGGTAAGTTCTCCAATGGTCTCCAAATTTTAATACATTTACATTGAATCCAGTTTACACCTAATCGTTCAGAAACGCTTTCCTGATAACTATGGAAATATCAGAAAGGATATAAGACCATTCTGCGGTCACTCTTAAAATATCTATTGTCTAGATTACTTTGAACTATGTCATCGGTTCCAGTGTCCTACGCTCCTTGTGTCATTTCCGTTTTCTTCCCGCACTGTTCGGGAAACTGATAGCTTGGTGATCATGGCTACCGCTGGGGATACGAGGGGAGAACTGCAAAAGGAATTGGTTTGTGCGATTTGCCTCGATTACTTCGACGACCCCGTGATTTTAAAATGCGGCCACAATTTTTGTCGTCTGTGTATTTTAATGCATTGGGAAGAAAACGGAGGCGATGACATTGGTTACCAATGTCCAGAGTGTCGGATGGTATGTTTTGTTTTCATATGGTTTGCTAACTGACGATAGCTAGCTAGCTTTTCGCTAGTTTGCTGTCGTTAGTATGTTAAAGGTGTCTGTACCGTTAATTGTTACTAATTGTAATAGCCACATTTTAACTTTCATAATTAGCTTGTGTTCTTTGCCACCAGTTCATATAGAAAATCAATAGCTTGTTAGAGATAATTGTCTTATTTTTCGTTAATGAGCATTTATAAGACATTTAAACAAGCTAGCATGAAACATAACGGCACTTCAAGCGGTGATGGTCACAGTAGTGTTGGCACGATACCAAAATTATGAGTTTCAATACGATACCTGCCTAAATATACCGATACCGAAACGATACCGCTTCAAAACCCCAAAACATCAGGGAAAAAATAATGGAATAATAGACGATCGAACATGGAACTTAAAAATATGTTAAAAAAAAAAAAAAAAAAAAAAAAATTGTCTTTCATTAGTAATTAAAAAGCCAGAACAGATTAACAATGTGATGTTTATTCTTCATTACCAAAAAGATCATAATCTCTTCTGTTTTGCCAACAAAGATCCCAGGGGACAAATTCACAACACACAGGTGTCAGGAAGATGCTCTCCGGGATCCTGTACTGAGGCACACTGAGGACTGAAATAATTTCCGGTCAAACCTGAGGGTACTCTGTCAGTCAGACTGAACAGAGGCTAATCCTATCAACTGGTGTCAGAAGTGGGATAAAATGATTGGCATAAGGTCGAGTTAGCAAATAGATTGGTCTTAAGGATGGCCTCCACAGATAAGGCCGGCCTCCACTGATGTTTAGACGCCAGTTGGGCTGGGGTCAGCCCGACCTCCTGATAGTCTCACTAGAGAGAGACGTTTAATTCAGAATGAATTTCTGTAACAATTTTAAACGGATGTTTAGAAGACAAAAGTTATCAAAGCCAATGCAGGCTCATTAATAATTAAAAGAAATGAATTGTCCTCCAAAAATCACATGCTTTTGCCATCACACAGGCCTATGTATTAAAAAATGATTAAAAACAATTAGAATAGAAAAGTCCCATTGTTACTTCAGCACTAGGATATCTTTCTACATAGACAGACGGACAAATAGCCAGTAAGTTTATCACTAAGTTAGATGATGAGCTGGCCTACTAGTAGCAGTAGCAACTAGCTAGCTAGCTGGCTAGCTAACTTCATACAGCATTTAAAAAAATGTCTATATACCTAGCTATATTAACACTTTAGAGCTGATTTCTGAAGAAATGGTTTGTTGATTTGCTCTGTGCATCAGTCAGCTCTGGTATGTTCTGTTTCTAGTCAACTTAGATTTCATAAGTCACGTTGACTGCACCTAATCTTAGTGATTATTGTGCATATATCATTTTGCAGGTGTTTAGCAAAATGAGCTTCACAAAGAACTACCTAGTGAAGAATCTGGTGGACAAATTGAGTGAGTTTGACTGTTTGAAGACGTGCAGGCCACATGCGCCTGTGAAGCCAATCAAAATGGACGGGAAGTGCGAAAGACATCACGAGGAGTTGAAACTGTACTGCCATACAGACAGAAAACCCATCTGTGTTGTGTGCAGAGAATCCAGGGCTCATCGGTACGTTTCATTGTGAGCAGTTTTCTGATTGCAGCAGTTTCATTATTTAGTCCTGTGTTTCTGGATCAGCCGAGTTAACCAGTTTTACTGAATGCAGTTTCTCGCTGAATTTATTTTGCATGTTTTCATGTGCAAAATCTTCAATGTGTTTTCAGACACCATGATGTTGCACCAGTACCAGAGGTTGTTGAGGATATGAAGGTGAGGTCCTGTGGCTCACGCTACCAGATTTTCTTTTTTACTAAAGCAGCTGTTATTGCACATATTTAGTGCTTTGCTAACAGTTTCAGTAGTCCTCAGAGGTCTGTGGCAGTTCCTACTTTGTGTTCTACACCATTGTGGTGTGGTCTCTAAAGGCTGCTTCTTAAGCTAGACATGTCCGCTCGTGGCTGACTGGGATGTCGTTCGGTTGGGTCCGCTTTCTTTTATCCCCAGGGAGAGCTGAAGCTGAGGCTCATCAAACTGAACTGGCAGAAGTCCATGTGTGCCAGAGTCAAAGCCATAGATGAGCAAGCCAAATCTGACGTCAAAGTACGTAACAGTTACAAGTCACCTCCAAAACCTATTCTAGATCAGACGTTAGTTTGGTTCTAAAGCCTGTTAACAAAATCTCTCCACTCAATATCCCAGCTGAAGAAGCAAGCTTTGAAAGAGAAGATAGAAGATGATGTGGGAGCTTTGGTCCAGTTCCTGCTGGACGAGAAGGACGGACTCTTGGAGAGGCTGGAGGAGGAGGAGGTGGCGACGACAGCCTTAATAGACGAAAACCTCAAAATGGTGGAAAGTGAGGCAGCTAAAGTGGACAAGGCCATCACTGACATCCAGAACCAGCTGATTGAGGGAGCCAACTTTGAGGTGAGACTATCGCTTGCAAAATCTCTTACCAAAAACCAAATGTTTTATTTTCATATCTTTACAAATCTATTGTAACATTTTACATTATGGCTGTCATTTTTCAGAGTATCAGTAAAGCATACTCAAGGTATGTCAGTTCATTTTATAGTGATGTATAATGCTTTTTGTTTTCTTTGGGATTTTGTCCAAGTATGTGGCATTTGCATAAATGGTTGTATTGTTTTGATGTGTTCTGTCCTTCAGCCCAAGTCATGTGAACCTCACTGTCCAGGCAGTGAACTGTCCTCCAGATTTCACAGAGTTCACCGGCCCCTTTCAGCTCATTCTGTGGAAGAAGATGATGCATGTGCTGCATACAAGTGCGTGAAGAGCTTTTCTTCATGATTCTCCATCCTCAAAACCCACCTGCCTCAATCGCTGTCATCAGTGCTACCATTTATCCTTCTCCACCCAGCTTCGTTTCATAAATAGAAAGTGGCTGGATTTTCTCCATTACCTAAACCTTCTGTCCTGTTCTCCCAGTGCCTCAGAACCTCACGCTGGACCTGGATACAGCACACCCCTCTCTGGCTATCAGCGACTTCGACACGAAGGTGGAGGAGGGCCGCATGCGTTCTCAGGAGCCTGACCTCCCGCAGCGCTTCACGCGCTTCTTCGGCGTTTTGGCAACGGCCCGCTACGCCAGTGGCCAGCACTACTGGGAGGTGGACGTGCGCGACAAGGGTGTGTGGTACCTGGGCGTCACCACAGAGTGCAGTAACCGCAAGGGATTCGTCAATCTGTCGCCCTCTGCTGGCTACTGGAGCCTGTGCCTTCAGGACCGGCTTTACGCCAACGAGGAGGACTCCCGCGTGCCGGTGGCCGACTACTGGAATTCGCCACGCGTCGGCGTCTTCCTGGACTACGACCGCGGCCACGTCACATTCTTTGACGCCGTCACCATGAAGCGCATCTACAACTTCATCGCCTACTTCGACGAGCCCGTCTCGCCCTTTTTCAGTCCGGGCAAGAACGACCCGGGCAGCCGGCTGCAGATCTGCCACTTCTACTGAAGGGGGCGCCCTGTGACGGGAAACCGGAATAAAACCTTAACATTTCCGCGTTGAGAAGTTCCCGTTCCGGGGCGTCGAGCTTCCGGAAGGCGGGAACGCCGCTATGGCTGCCTCCTACTGCGGGGTCCTTTCAGTTGGACTTGGGGAGCACTGTGCCCCTGCTCCAGCCATTGTGTGAGAACTGGAGTAGATTCTCCTCGTTACTGTTGGATTACGATGTAGCCCTACTGAACTTCAGGTAGAGACAAGTTGCAGGTTTTAAGCAAATATCAAATCAAGCTGCTCATGTTTCATAATGTTTTCTTTCACCTCAGTGTTGTCTTGTGTCTTTACGTTTCAAGTACAAGTAACAAAAGACTTTAGTCATTAAAAAGAATCTAATTCTGCTCAATAGCAATGGGATTTAGGTCACTATGTTTAGAAAACTAATAAGGTTTTCATTTTTTTCAAATAGACCTAGGGGTGTTTTAATGTTTTAAACCTCTGATTAAATGCTATGTATTCCAGCATATGGTAAGCTTTATTATGTCAACACATCAAATGCATTTTCCTTTAATATTTTCACATTTTGAGCCTACTTTTTGTGTTGAATATATTTGTACTTTTAATGTAACTAGTATATAACACCTTATACTTAAAATAGCACAGTTCATAGTACTCACAAATTGAGTTTTTGCACTGGCTGCAAACAGGTAGGCTGCTATGCAACTGTAAATGTTTGCACAGTTCCTTCATCGTGATATGGCGTAGGACGTGTTATGACTTTTGTCTTACCTTTTGTCAGAGCCCTGAGTGGGGCACTGCTGAACCTGCACGCTGGCTGTCCGAGGCCCAGCTCTGGGGGCACCAGCACTGAGCTCCGTAGGCGGGCCCTCCGTTGAGCTGGGGCCCGCCTACACCGGCACTGCCTGCTGTTACGGCTGCGCCAGAAACTGGCCTCTGCCGCATACAGACTCCCGAATGTTTCAAGATTTTCACTTCAAAATAAAAGCCTTTGTGGTTTTTTTTTTATTATTATTATTATTTTAAGGTTGTGTGCCATCTCTTTGAAAATCTTTTTTTCTGAAGTCTGTATGCTTCATGAAAGACCTTTTGTTCTCTTTGTATTTTAATATTGAACACTTTCTTTTTAGGTAATTTGGTCTTTGTTGTCTTTTTAAGTGAGGCAAATCGGTTGTATACTGAAAGCTTGGAAGGAAGAATATTTAAATAGAGAGTAGTTTTTCTGTGTCCACCCCATTTACTGTATAACTTGAAACCTTTGGTTCACATCTGTTATATGTATGTGATTATTAAGCTGGACTGTGGTTTTTAAAAAGATCAGACTGGAGGATTTGTCCTAACCCCCCCCCCTCCCCCTCTCTTCCCCCCCCATATCCTTTGACACTGAGATTGTGAGCTGGTTAATATTGGTGTGGTCTGTTTCTGTAACAATTACTGCAGAATGTCAAGATTTTTTTTTTCTTCTGCAGATAAGCTTACATTTGGAAAATAAAATTGGACTGATGTTCTTTTTGTCTGGTAAAGCAGGCCTTATAATGGTTATCTTTATTTTTTTTATATATACACACTTGTCATTGACAAGTAAACATCAATAGACTAATGATATGCATCATATTACACTTCCTCATTGCGGAATGATTAATCTCGTGCCATGTGACCAGTTGTCAGCCAATCACGGCACAAGTTCACACACTGGCAGGCATGCTACAGCTACAGGGTTGTGTGCGGATGAAGCGTCTCCAAGACGACTGTTGACACAGCAGTAGCTGCACAGGGTCAAGGTAGCACACGAGATGATGTTTCCCAGGGACAGGGACCCTTTTCCCCCTCCACATTTTCCTTAAACATATCTGTTAATTCGGAAGCCCTTTCTGAGCCAAACGACATCATCTTGGCATTCTAGGAAACCAGACAGTCCAGGATTTCTGTTTCATTTCAGCTGTAGGCATGTGGGATATGGCCAACCAGCGCTGGCTTGGTTGGGTTAGGAATTAGAAAAGCTAAGGACTACAGACTGTCTGGGTGGATAACTGAAGACTCCAGGACGTGATCTTACAGCAAGTGGAAGTGCTCGGGGGTCGAGAGCTCTGCTCGGAGACGGAGAAACCAACAGTGGCGTTTCACGACGACCCACCAAAAGGATAGTTGGAAACGGCTTTAATCACTGGCCGAATATTGTACAGCATTACAAGTAATTCATTGCTGCAGTAAGTAATGCCATGAACGCTGGTAAGTCTTTATCAACATGCAGAAGTTTTCTCGCATGGACGTGATCATTAGCCATGACCCACCAATCATGAACCGCTTGCAATGTAGCAAATTAGGTCAACAGGCATCAGATATGATGGTAACTATGACACATCAGGCTTGCAGAAGCAAACAGCAGTTAACAAAAATCAGAGTTGAAACTTTGGCTGGTAGGGATTGCAGAGGGCACTTCAATAAACACAGAATAAAGACTGTACAAAATGTGCAATAAATTAAAAAAGGAACACTGCTAAAAAGATGGCAGTTCCTCTGCCATTCAGATATCACGATGATGCACTAACAGTACGAATGAAACTGATTATATACAGGGAAAGATCTTCAATATATGGGAATTAATAGAAAGGCTGTATTTTAAAACCCATTATGATACGTCAGCAAACTGATCAACACAGTATGTATATCGGAGTCATTTTTCTGGTTGTATTTTTTAAAGAGAGTCCCACACAGAAAATATCCAGACAAATTATAAAAATAAAAATTTAGAAAAAGAACAGAAAAATAAATCAAGTCCTTTTGGCTCTTCATTTTTCTCTTTTTTTTAAAAGGGCACAAGTGGGAAACGTTCTGTTGAAGCTCCATGACACAACACACTTGGTGCCCAGGCTGTGCTTTAGCTACACTATGCACTAGAGCTCACTAGAGCTCAAGTCTTACGCCAGACCAGTGGAAACTGACATTAAACATACGTGAAAAAGAAGAAGCCATATAGCCAAAGTGACACTTTTAGAGGATTTTACATATACACACACAATATATATATATATGTGTGTGTATATGTATATATATGTATATTATATATTCACACATATATGCTCATGTATACACATACATATACACACACATATGCATATTTACAAACACATGTTTATATATGTGTGTATATATGTACACATACATACACACAAACACAATACTTTCTTCTGAGAATAAAAGAAAAACCTGGTAAAGATTTTAGTTCAAAGCCCAAACTGACTAAAAAGAAACTAGTTAAGAGAAAGAAGAAAAACGGAAAAGTTGCTCTGTGAAACAACTCTCACTCGGTTTCCATTTACCTTCTGAGTTAGAGGTTAATGCTTTCTGTAGAACATCTGTGCTTATTGATAGGACTGCTCCCAACCCCATTTACACAATCACAAGGTCTGGTTGAATCATTTCAAATGAAAAGACTTCACCATCTCTTTTGGCTATTCTTGTTGGGGGTCGGGGGGGGGCACACGTGAGGAAAGTGCTCTTGTGTTTTCCGTTTTTCCGATGCAGGTTCGATTGTGGCTCGGAGCTGAACTGCATGTGCAAATGTGACGTCCAGAGTAGCGGAAAGCGGGAGAGAGCCAGTGGCCAGCCAGAGCGGTCCAGGGCTGGTTCAGGGGCGGGTCCGAGCCGGTGTCAGGGTTTCGGGGTCGGTTCTGGCACTACTGCAGGTACCGGTAGACTTTGAAGCAGTGGTTCCCCGAGTCGGCCACCACCACATGGCCGTCTGATGTGAGGGCCAGGCCCTGGGGCCCGTACAGCGGGTCGGCCGACGTGTTGATATAGGACAGGAAGGATCCTGAGTTGTCGAACACCTGAGTGAAAAAAAAAATCCAGGCATGGATTTGTAGCACTGAAAAGAACTGTTTAAAGGATTATGAGCAATAAAAAAGCTTTTGCTGTTGTAACAGAGAGAAGGATTTAATGCTGTTATGTGTGGCTGCAGCCTGGACATACACAAATTAAAACAATGAATTAATCCAATTAAGGACTTTCAATTGTTTGGAAAGTAGAATGGCTCTGAGCACCTATTTGTATGACAATGCCCTGACAGCACACTGATGATGTGTTTCAGCTTCTCTGATTGGATACTTTTTGCCTTGCGTTGTTTCCCCACACATCATGACCTTTGACCTCTGTCATGATGCAGCGTTTCTGATGCCGTATATATGGTACTTGCAACTATATGTCGTCACCTGTATCCTACTGTTGCCCCAGTCAGCCACAATAATGTTGCCGTTAGCATCCACAGCCACACCCGTAGGGGCATTGAACTGCCCGTTGCCCTCGCCATGGGAACCGAATTTAAAGAGAAACTCCCCGTCTGCGCTGAACACCTGAGTGAAGAACAGAGGCTCAGCATCGCACTCCTCATCGGACCACGAGGACCAACGTATCCAACCACGTCAACAAAGTCGGTACCATGGCAACATCTAAAACAGGCTTACTTTAACAGAGTGGTTATGGAAGTCCGTCACTATGATTTCATTCTTGTTGTTGACAGCCACAAAGTGTGGACCTGTAGAGATATAAAAGTGGGGAAATTAGCACTTGTGTCATGTGACAGGAACATGAACCTTTGGGTGATCAATTATCTGAAAATATTTTGTCCTAAGAATTTTCATTGCAGACACTTGACGTTCCCTGATAAATTAGTTTCAATCATCAAAATCAATGTAAATCTTAGAATCAAAATAATTCTATGTTAAATTCATTTTAAGTCCTCCAAAAAGACTTTGATTCTGCCCTGTACAGATTAGAATATGAAAATTTGTGACACAGAGTGACCACTTTAGTAGGTACACCTACCCTATATCTGCATCTAATAGACTATTAAATGTATCACAGTCAGTGATACACCAACCCACCAACCCAGACAGTATTACAGCAACTCTGAAGTCAGCTGAATGACTGGATATGACTCTGTATATGTTCTGAATGACTGGATATAGCTGTGCATTTCTGAATGACTGGATATGACTCTGTATGTTCTGAATGACTGTATATGACTCTGTATATGTTCTGAATGACTGGATATGACTCTGTGTATGTTCAGTTAATCTTTACCTGCCTAAAGACAGGCAGTCTATAGATGCAGCTACAGAATAGGTGTACCTGGTAAATTGGCACCTCAGTACAACACTTAAAGCCAGTTTCCAATAATGACAATGCTGTGATCATAAAAGCCGGGCAGCTCCCAGCAGCTGGGGCCGAGCATTGGGCTGCATACTTACTGAACCCAGGACCAGATTTACTAAGCTTCTGCTCCAGAGCAAAGTTTGCAACACTTTTTTCTAAAAGGGACAGGGGACAAAAAAAACAGAAAAAAGGTCAGAAATGAGGTGGAAATGAAATAACCAGGAAGCCTCCTTCTGGAACATTCCAACAAGAGCAAGGAGCGATAGATTGTGGGGAGGGAACCTCTCCACCAGCAGAGCAAGGAACCGGAGAGTGTGGGTGGAGAGAGAGAGAGGCGTTTGGGATCTGCTCAGCAAGGCCTGCCAAGGTAACGAGAAGGGAACATGCCACAGCCAAATGCTCGGTTAGAGGCAGCCAATGAGAAGAGTAAATGACAACATAAGCAGGAAATGACATAAAAAATGGGTTAATAAGGGGTTAATAAGGCTGGGCACAAAGTTGGAAGTGCTAGGAAATGCGTTATATGTTATCAATTTGCTTCCTCTGCATTCAGATAAATGGAGAGCAATAAAATCAAGGGAATCCTTTCTTCCCTATTAAGCTGACAAAATGCACATCAACAGCTAGAAGCTGAGGGTAATAAGATTCATATCAAACGAGGTTTTCAGTGGGCAGCTACGGGGTTAAAGAAGACAGTCAAGCGTAGGAAAGAGGTCTCACTCATTCCTTTATACACTGAAACTGAAGCCTGGGTAAATCTGGGCCATTGACATGTATTCAACTTTAAACTTCAGTATCTCCACAGGTGCGGCCTGGTCGAAACCCGCACTCTATAAAACAGAGTTTGGCCTGAGATTAAAGTTAGTCCTAGGCCAAATTGAACTTGAGATTCTCTGTTAAACATTTTTAGACCATGACTATGTTTAACCCATTTCCATATAAAGCAAACAACATGATTTTAGGAATGTTTCTTCCAGAGTGCAGCTTTGATCAGTCAGTTGAGTCATTTATCTGTACTTCATTCTCCAGTGGTTCTTAAGGGTCTCTGCACTCTCTTTCACAGTTTTCTGAGCTTTGATGGTGTGTGTGTGTGTGTGTGTGTGTGTGTGTGTGTGTGTGTGTGTGAGAAACTGGCACTCAACACCAGAGAAGATCAGACTCTGTGAAACAAGGCTGTGAATCAGGTTACCAGACAACGAGTAGTGATCACAACACTGCAGGGGATGCTCAGCTCCGAAGAGCCTCAACCATTAGTACAAGCGATGCAAAATTACACTCCTATCCAACCCACACCCAACAAACACACTCCCATTAAATACACACACACACACACACACACACACACACACACACACGCACTCTACACATGTACACGCCCTCATCAAACACAAAGAAAAAGGTACTTCCATCTCTATGTAAATATGTAACCACCAAAGCCCCTACAGAATTGAGCATCTTGAGCAGCTTTTACGCGTTTTACTCCAGTACCTGCAAACTGCCTCTCGGAGGTGCCCCTGGCACCAAACTTGGTGACCAGTTTGCCATTGGACTGGAAGATGAAGACGCAGCATGCCTTGTTGTCCACGGCAATGATGTGGCCGTTGCGATCCACGGCCACTCCCTTGGGACCCATCAGTCTACCGGCCCCGATCTTACTCTGACCACAGGGAGACACGGGACGGGGCATGGAGTACATTAATGACAAGCAGGTAACTGTTCACTTCAAATGGTATCACCAACGTATACAAAACCTCCGAGATAAAGAGACCAGATAAACAAAGCAATCTTCGACTCTGAAGGCTATGAAGATCTAATAGTGTAAAACTTCGCTTCTACATAAGAAGCTGCATGGTCCATGTGATCTCACCTGCAGAATCCTAGTTATCTTTACCTTAAACTTTCCATCTGGAGAGAAGATGCTTATCCACCGGTTGTCATAATCAGCGACGATGATGTCCCCGTTCGAGTCTACGGTTACTCCTGTCGGTCTCTGCAGCTGACCAGGTGAACGTCCTCGAGCACCGAACCTCAGTTTGAACTGCCCGTCGTTAGTGAACACCTGACCAGGTAGAAACATGGAGCCTTAAGGGTCAAATTTCACTTTTAAACTCTGTAGATGGCGTGTGCTTCACCAACGCTCCCTCTTGATGGGTAACCTCTTCGAAGTTAACGCGCAAGAGTCACCTGTATACACTGGTTGTTGCTGTCTGCTACCACCACTCTGCCGTTGATCGAGGTGGAGATCCCTTGTAGATTAGTGAACTCACCCTTCTCCCGGCCCCTCGTGCCTGTGAGAGGGACACACTGTGAAAACACCTGCCTCATTTGAACATGTCCTTAGTAGAAATAAAATCCTCCACTTTCTCCCCTGCCAAATATCTAATGTCAAGTTCCCTGTAAAACGGCCATATGGACGCTAGTAGAACCCCCTGAAATCTTGTACTTTCCACACCTGCTTTCTCCAGTGATGGTAAGTCTTACCTACTCTGTAGATGAGCTCATCCTCGATGGGGTTCTCCTTCTTCTTGGTGGTACTGTACATGCTGGAGGGTCTTCGGACGGCCTTCTGCCTGATGTGCCCTGCGGTGCCGCTGGGCGACTTGACCCGCCTCTTCACATCTTCGGGCGACTGGGGCACGTCGGAGGGCTTGACGGCGCGCAGGCGGAAGGGGCTGCCCCGTACGGGCTGGCCGTACAGCAGCAGGGCGAAGGAGTACTCTCCCTCCGCCCGCAGGGTGTAGCCCACCTCGTACGTGCCGTTCTTGTTGTCGGCCACCTCCACGTCGGCGGCCCGGCCGCCATCGACCGGCGTGATCTCGGCGCGCAGCGCCGCGTTGCCCGTGCGCACCAGCTCGCCGTCCCGGTCCTTGGTCGTCACGGTGACGGCAGCGGGCTGCCCCACCACGGCGTGCCGGAGGCCCTCGCCCGTGGCAACGCTGGTGTGGCCCACGGCGCTGGTGGTGAGCAGGGCGCCCAGGTTCTGGATGGAGCGGCGTAGGCCCTCCGTCTCCACCTGGCACTCCAGGTGGGCGTTCTCGTGCGGGCGCTCGGGGAAGTCGTGGCGGGCGAGGGCGCCCACGCGCTCCCCCATCTGCTTTTGCACGAGCAGCACCTCGGTGGCACTGCCGTGGCTCAGCGCCTGCTCTGTGAAGCTGCAGCTGCTCTGGATGTTCTCGCTGCCCTGCTGTAGGACTGCCAGCTGGGTCTGGAGCACCTGCAAACAGAAGGAACAGCCAACAACACGCATGAGCTGAACATTCTGAATTTTTAGGATTTTTATAAGATTACCAAACTCCATACACAGCATGCTGTACATTTCAACAGATGATGCTTTATGTTATATCGAAGCATCTGATATTATATTTGGAAGGGTCTTTTTGTAGATATCTGTGCTCACCAGCAACAACACTGATAAGAAAATTCTTTCCCAATGATAACAGCAATTCAGTGGAAAACAATTCAGTAACTCAGGGACAGTTCAGGGAAAGTTTCACAAACCGTATCACTCCTCTCCTTCCTCTCTGCACACGCAAACATTTTTAAATTGAGACTTAATGAATGCATTAATACTGTAGCCACACACAAAAGCAAAACTGTGTCAAGACATTTTAAAGTCCCCTGAAAAGTGACGTCTACTCCATTATACGACTGTCTAAATTCCAACTTCCTAAATGTAAGTATTGTCTGGATTTCAGTCTCTTCATAGCAAAGAAAATTCATTTCTGAGTCAATCAAGACACAGGCAACACAGCTATATTGATCCTTTTAGATCGAAACCTTTTATAAGGTTAAAGTAATAACTGACCACAAGTTATTTTATTCTTTACAAAACTGGACTGTTGTCTATTTTAAACTCGTCCTAATGCTGCCTGAGAAACGACGTGTGTAGATGCAGACAGTTGCGACGATGAACATGCAGGTGACAGAGGAAGACAAAAAAAAAAAAAGCAATCAGATGATCTGTAGCGACCTCGTTTTGGAACAGCTGAAACACGATAAGAAAGATTCCTCTTCAGGTTTCACCTGTTCGTAAACGGCTGTATCTCTGTTCAGCTTTTAATTAACCTGTGACTGCAGCAGTGGATTTTTTTTTCTGACCCATTCTATATTTTACCTTTTATCTCAAAGTATTTTTAGCTTTTTTTCCCCCCCCATTCTATTTAATACCTATTTTGATCTAAATTCATTCGATTTCATTTCATTTCTGATGAATGTTCCTGTAAAGCACTTTCCTGTAAACCTTTTTTTAAAACCTAGTTTTATTAAACCTAGCCTTGCACAAAGCTGTTAACAAAACCATTTATTAGTCTGACTATTTAAACAGTGCAGTACATTTAGTGTAAATGTATGCGAACATGTTATGATGACTATTTGAACTGAGATTCTGCTCAAGCACAATGCACATCTCAAACAATCCACAAGATGGCGCTCATATACACCAATATGCTTTTATGGTCTGTTTTATAGAAACAATCTCTCCTTTACTAAGAAGACCTACCCATACTAATCTATGACCGGTCACATCCTGCACATAAACCAATCACACATCACAATCCACCACCTAGTCCTCCACCTAGGCAGGGTGGAGAGGAGGGTGGGGTGGGGGACCCCCAGCAGGGCGGAGTCCGTAAGGCTGCAGGAACAACGTTGTTCTGGTGTGAGAGCGGAGATGCACCTGACCTTCTGCTTGGAGCTGCAGATGTTGTCCAGGTCAGATATGAGGGCGACCTTCCGCTGGTGCAGCGCTCGCTCCAGCTCCTCAAACGCTCCGCTGATCTCGTTCACTGCTTCGTTCTTCCGCTCCGTGAGCTGTCTGGAGATCTCGCTCACCAGCTCGATAGCCACCGCCAACTGGGGCAGCCTGCCGAAGGAACGCACACAGGCCCCGCGGGGTTTTAAGAATCCACCTGTTATTGGGTGGTGATATTTCAGGCACAACTGCTACGAACGAGAACCACTACCTGCAAAGCAAGAAGACCTAAGCATCATTTTCACCTGCTTGGCATTTACAGTAACTTCAAACAGTGCTGTGGACATGTCAGCTTTTAGTAGGACACCACAATTCTTACAGATTCAGCGTTTATTCATGGAACAGACTTATTTTGTAGTAATAATGTGCGTGGTACTGAGGGGTGGAGAGAGGGGGATTCTCTAGCTTAGCTGCAAGGAGACGCGATACCTGTTACGAATGGCATCCAGCTGGTTCTTCAGCGCTCCTTTGTGCTGCTCCAGAACATCCCTCAGTGGTACAGTAACATGCTCTCTGTGCTCCCCCTCCGTGCAGTCCAAACACATAGCCGTCTCACACGACTCGCAGTAAAACTCCATCACCTGCAGGGGGCATAAGAGAGCATCCATACTAATTCACCATCATGCGATTGGAGGCAAAACGACCCAAATCAGGGGAGCACTAAATTACATGCACGAGCCAGAATGTATCTTCAGAAATAACAGTAACAGCTGCTTCTAGAGCACGAAGAGAAGTCTCATTCTAGATAGATGAGAAAGCAAAGAAGCAGTTTATCTAGATTTGCAGTTTGGTGATGAATGTTGGATTTGAATATTCATAAAACAGACCATGTTGCTTGGAAAATCATAAGATGTACTTCCTGCATTAGTGTGTTTGATGATTGGAAGCAAATCTATCAGCCTCTTAGATGAGCCGTCCGTCACGTCCACAAAAAGCACAAACATTGTGCCATTTTGGCAAATACAGTTCCATAGATTTGCGAGTTTTCTGTTCAACGTTTGGATTTGGTTCTTCACTAGGTTCTTTGCTGGTCAGAAGCTCACCTTGCCCTCGTGGTTGGGGCAGGAGAGCGGTTTCCCGGAGGCGGCTGCGCTGACCGACTCCAGCATGCTACACGCCTCGGGCCGAGAACATTCCGGATCTCTCTGCAGCACTTCCATCAGGTTGGTGATGAAGAAGTTGTTCTGCAGTGCCGCGACGCCCTTTTCGGGCAGGATGGAGGTCTGCCTGCACACGGGGCAGGACAGCGTCAGAGACTGAGGGGGGATGTAGTTCTGTAAACACCTGCGAGACAAGGGGACAGAAGGAGGAGGGAAAACCGACACAAAACACATTAAAGAAGGTTGTAAAGGAATCGAAAAGGAGTGTGAAGAACCGTTTCGGAGATAGAGACAGAGAGATGGAGTAGAGAGAGGTGGAGAGAAGGCAAGAGTTTGTCAAAACAAAAGCAAGACTAGATGAAGGCAGTGTGTGGACTGTGAAGAGCCAGAGGTGGTTGGAAGAGAAATCAACACATTCACACACAACTGTTCCTTTTACTCCTTCTAAAGAATCAGAGGAATTTCAGGACTCAAAATAAAACACATGGACAATATTAACGCTATTGTAATTAATCAAGTAAGCTAAGCAAATAAACAACCAACCAACCACATATTTGAAATAAATCATGGCTTGAAGCATCTCTGGTTGTAGACCGTTGGGGGTGATGTATGTTTAGATTAGCTACACATGGTGATTAAAGCCTAGAGCAGAACTAGTCTAGACTTCAGCTGAAATCACACCCAGAGCAGCTCATGGTAACCATGAAGCACAGGGCTAACGGGTTACAGGATGCTCTATGCCTCATGTCCCCTCACAACACAGGACACCTTTAACGCGGGCTGCTTTTTTGAAAAAGCGTGATTAACCCGCTAAGCGTTACGTATTTGAAGCGTTATTTATTCGAAAGGTGTTATTTTGAATAAGTCCCATTTTTGTGGACATTCGCACAACATTCAGCAACATTAGCAGTCCAAAAGTTCCCCACTGAGCATTTCTTGAGTAGTGATGCACACGTCCTCTGTAATACTACTGTGGTTTGGTTCGAATAAGCTCCCGGTAGTGTTGGACATCTTTACATCTCTACATATTGACAGCAGGCAGTCTTGGTGATGTGATGTGGCAGAGTGTGTAGGAAGCATTGCAGTACCCTTCACAGAAGGTGTGAAGACAGGGCAGCACTTTGGGGATGTGGTAGTGATCGAGGCAGATGCTGCACACCAGGAACTGCTTGTCTATCTGTCGCACCACTGGACTTGTGCTGCCGGTCTCGCGCTTCGCCATAGCAACAGACATCCACGGAGGTGGGCGGAGCTTGGAACACACCTTAGACTATAAAGACACCCAGACACAAAGAGAGACACACACAGAGTTATGACACAGTCACTCATAAAACTAAAACAACCATAAAAAAAAAAATTTGACCCTTGACCAGTTGGAAGTTCAGAGGAAGAGGTCTTATTTGGGCACCACTACTGCATGTTCAAACGAGGTCACTGACCTTAACTGACCAGAACTCATCAGTATTTATTTGCCTTGTATACCAGATCAGTGAGACCAAACCCATTCATGAAGGCTGCTAAATCCTTGTCAACGGAGAACGTTGAAGTTTCCTCCATCATACGTTCCTCATTCACACTTCCACTTAACCCATGCTAGAATATAACCAGCTTATTATCTCCATTCCTTACGCCTCACGGTCTTGCAACTGGTTGGGTTGGCGTTCACCTTTCCGTGCAGTCATGCACTAGTTTCCACTCAGGATTTGGTTTATGTTTCAGTAAACATAAAGCAACTCCATGAAGTGAGCTGGCGAGAGAATGAGAACAGGCTTGAGTAACATCTCGCTTTATTAGCGCGAGGAGAATAACACTTAAGAGTCGTTTCAAGTTTACAGTCGATCGGCAAGGTCGAACAGAACCAGCTGAAGAATTCGGAGAGGAGGCATATCGCATGCAGATTAAGAGGAAACGGCTTTAGGGAGGTTTGATCAAAATGTTGTCAACATTGCTCACCATTCTGTTCTGTCCTCTGTTCCATTAAGCTTCATCAAAGTGAAACATGCTAATTCTTAGTGGACACACACATCCAATGGAAGGCTTCTTTCTCATGGCATCCGCACGCACACACAGACACACACACACACACAGGAGGAGTCAAAACCACTGAAACACTTTCCCTGTAGAGAACATACAATGCCCTCTGCAATTACATGGATGAGAGGTCATTGGTTCACGTGGCTTGTTGCTGACACAGTGTACCCGGCTCACGTGTCCTGCGGCAGACGTGTGTATCTGGTTCAGAGACTGGGTCTGTGGGACCAGCCTGAATGCTGTGTTATCCAGCTGCTGGTTACGTGCTACAAACTTCCTCACCAGGTCACGGGCAGATTTGTTATTTATACCTCCACCTCTTTCACCCTCACCCACACACAACTATCTCCATCAGCACATCCATCATAGCGTGCAAATAAAGCCTTAAATCTCTGAGTGACAGACAACCTGGCCAGCCCCTTCTTGAGTTCTGCCTTCAGCCCGCCCCTCCTAGATTTTCCCCAATAGCGCACTTATTAACAGCGTCTAGGGCAGCTTTACCACAAACAACCCCGCCCTCGATAACCCTGCGGGATCTAGACACACAAAAAAAAAGACTATGTGATATCCAGCCACCCCCCCCAACTCTTTTGATGCTGCAGGGTAACTAAAATAAGACTTGGTTCTCACGACTTGGGGTTTAGAAAGGGGTCAGATGCCTCAGTAGATGGCTGTGAATTATGGTATGTAGTGTTGAGAGAGAGGATATGGATACTGCGATGAGCAAGTTTCTAGATTAGGCACATGGTGGACCCCAGGAGCCCACACCCAAACAGAGTGGTAGCGTGGCACTGATTAGCTTTACATGTGCACTAAGTAAATTGGCCCAACCAGGAATTTCCAAGTTAGCAGCCCCAGCTTCTTAATAACTGCATGTGTTCAGTTTTGCAGGCCTTTGTTTGAAACATAAGGGTCTTCTCATTCACAGCGGCTTGAGAATCCTTTCGTTTCTGACTGCAGCTTCTGACTTCCACAGCTTCTTGCCTTCTGAACTGAAGCCACCGGCAACTCCGCGCTGTTAGCTAGAGTCCAATCGTTCGGAAGGAGCAGACATACAGAGCAACACAGCATCTACATCCAGCTGGTGGAGGGAATCCTACCGGTCATGACCCAGATAGAAGCAGCAGTCGACATGGAAACGCTGTGCGATTGTTCCGAACGGGAACACTTACTTCGTCTCGCCACTAACTCTGGCCTGCATCCTCCCTTCCACACTCTGTACACACACCACCTGTACGTAATCTCCACGTATCAACAAAGCACACACACACACACACACACACACACACACACACACACACACACACACACGTGTGAATTGCTCAACGAAGCTTAGATTATACCGCAGAAGCACAGTCCCTCCCCTCCTACGGATAGATCATGTTGCCCTGTTAATTTGTTTTTGAACTTCATTTGAATCTGGTCTGGCTCCAAACACAGAAAACACAAGTAAGACAATCCACTCAAGGCATTTCTTCACGCTGGGATGAAACGGTTCTAAAAGCACAGACCTGGTCACAGTAAAGAGGGTAAAGAGACGGTCCCAGAGAAGACGACCTGCAACAAACAGCATTCTTCAGACCTCCAGTCACTGCACTCCACCAAGGCGCAAAAAACACAGACACAAGAAAAGCAGAGACTTACACGCGGCAGCAGTTGGGAGAGATATCAGGCGGGCTTCATTCTCGTTTCCCTTCTTGGGATTTTCAGATGGGCCCAATGCCTGAACAACACCACAGATCCTCTCCCTAGCTCTCTCTCTCCCGCCCTACGCCCCCTGAGCTCAGCTCCGTGCTCCTGTCCCCTCCCTCTGCCTCTCTCTGTCCTCCCTCCCAATCCGAGCGTGTCTCTCTCTCTCTCTCTCTCTCTCCCTCTCTCTCTCTCCCTTTCTCTCCCTTTCTCTCCCTCTCTCTCTCTCCCTCCCTCCTCCCCATGCCTTGGTGCACACAGGCCTTCTCCAACTGACTCTCGCTGACTGAAGCACAGCTGTGACATCACAGAAGGGCTGGAGGCTAGGTTTGAAGCCACGCCCTCCTCGACATTCTATTCGCCGGCACCGAATCCACACCCACTGCACTTCCCTTAAGCTCCCCTCCTATTGGCTAAGCAGCAGAATCCTGCTGAAAGCATGGATTGCCTCAGAGGGTAACAATTCCTACAGACAAACTGGGTGGGGTGAAAGTCTGAGAGGGAAAACGGAGAGAAACCGTTCGGCCCAAACAAAAAAAGAAAAAGAAAAAAATGCCTTGCTCAGACAAGTGATTCATAACAGCATTACTGTTCATTACTATCTCAGCTTATACATGCGTATAGTAAAAGACTGTATTATACTGGTGCCTGATAAACTTGTGATGGGCCCAAATATGGCAGAAACTCAACAGGTTGACAGGTTACAGTGCCAGAAAAATGCCAGCTTCCGTATGACCTCATGTTAGTTCCGTACGTTAGGTACGGCCCAGTGAGGGTAAATGTTTGCAAGGGCACTAAAACCTCAGGGTTAACATCCTGCCAACACCCTCCATTAAAAAAAAAAAAAAATCAGCACAATAATCCCCAATGAGGCTGCGAAACTGTTACTCGGTATAATTTTAACCCGAAGAAGAGTTTACTACCTTAGAAACGTGTGATAATCCCACATTAGTTCTGGACGGTATTTAATCCATCATACAGATGCAAAGATTACATTTGTTTACCTTTAATCTCACTTATAATTTTATTTGATTTTTTTTTTTTAAATCTTGGCTAAACTCAGATCCAACGTGACCATGCGGTTCATTTTAAAACAATTTTTTACTTAACGTATGACGTAATGAGATGGAATACAATAGATTGTTGACATGAAGCTCAGAGTTCTTTGTGTACCTGCCGTATAGACGCTGTAGAGTATACCGCATAATTACGGCTCAGTCCACCTTTGCTCTACAGGGTAATATTAACAGTTAAAAAGGCAGAGGCAGAGTTGGAGTGAGTTAGACAGTGGGCCTGACTGTACTTCTCCTAGTGTTGCATTCCCAGACTCACCCATATTAACAGAGATATCCACACCCGGTCTTATCACGGACTGTACCGGTGTGGTGGCCGGATGGACGGCTGGATAATCCTCAAGATGAACTTTCTGAGATGTTATAGAAAAGGAGGGGAGTGTTTACTAGCAAGGAACAACCCTGACAAACCTGTCCTTACAGGAACTATATGAACAGAGTTGAAAGCAGCATGAACCTCCATTACATTTGCCCCAGGACACACACAGCACTGTTTTTGTGGGGGGGTTTTTGTGCACAATGTATATTCTCAGAGTTTCTGGAGGTTGAGCCTATAGCGGAATTCATCACATCACTGATGCGTAATTACAGCTTACGTCCCGTCATCTCTGCTCAGACAGAGTCCCCAGGTTTCTCCATTTCCGTAACAGCATGCTATGAAGATCGCGAGGGGTGGGGGGGCTGACTCAACTGCATGTAGGATGTAGCAAAGCACCAGACAGAGGATGATGGGTAAGGGGGGGGGGGGGGGCTGGGAGGTGCAGACAGACAGAGTCTGTTCGTGGTGACATACTGCAGAACAATGCAGTTTAGCAGCTACCTTCCACCGCCCTACTGGTCAGAATTTGTATGGGTCATTAAACAGAGCGTTAATATTTTTAGTGATCAACCTCTGATCAATCAAAGCTGATGGATATATTCACAT
Source organism: Tenebrosternarchus preto (assembly GCA_025802075.1). Taxonomy (NCBI): domain Eukaryota; kingdom Metazoa; phylum Chordata; class Actinopteri; order Gymnotiformes; family Apteronotidae; genus Tenebrosternarchus; species Tenebrosternarchus preto. The sequence goes on along the minus strand of JAOYMR010000014.1, from coordinate 3,457,546 downwards.
TTAGTCAATACATCATGTTTTTCCCAGTACGTGATACTTTTTCATAGGCGTATGCTTATATAGGGATAAAAATGAACATCCACGTCATTTTGCAATCGATTCATATGACACTCCTTGGCACCAGCTAAGTATTAATCACAGGCGCCACATCAGTAAGATGGTAAAGGCCACAGAGTAGAACAGGACCTGTCACAGGCTGTGATGACTGACATTGGCTCCAACACCGAGCACGTGGCCAGACTCTGATGCTTGTGCATTAACCCTGTACCTGAATAAGCTTCTGATCAGAGAGAGAGAGCAGTCCAGCCACTGCATAGCATGTCTGCATATCTCTCTGTATGTCTGTGTCTACCTGTCTGTGTCTATCTGTCTGCCTGTCTGTGTCTGTCTGTCTGCCTGTCTGTGTCTGTCTGTCTGCCTGTCTGTGTCTGTCTGTCTGCCTGTCTGTCTGCCTGTCTGTCTGTGTATCTGTTGTCTGCGTTCAGGAACAGTAAACAAGATGGTCCAGAAATAATCCCATCCTTTAAATAGCTCTGTGTGGTACCCGGGGGCAGGGAGGGTTGGGGGGGGGGGTCCAAACACTTAACACAAACAGTAACGGCAAGAGATCGGAAGGGCGG
>JAOYMR010000014.1:3443800-3454337 GCA_025802075.1 Tenebrosternarchus preto | reverse complement strand
CACACACACACACACACACACACACACACACACACACACACACACACACACACACACACACACACACACACAGTGATCTACATTCTATGTGCACAGTCTTACCGCCCTAACAGCAGTACGGCCCAGCTACACCAGCTTTCTGTCATTCAGGAGGGCAACATCCAACCCTCCAGTGCTGAATGATGGCGCTCGCAGGTTATTTACACCTGACAGGCTGTTGACACGCTGCAACAGATGGATGTTGTGTTCTTCACACGTGCCTTTGTCATTTCCCATTTGATAAGACATGGAAAGGGTACAGTTTCTGAGGCAACACATTTTGACATCACCAAGAATGCTTCAACTCCACCCTTGCATTGTATGTGGGTGAAGCACAAAATCCTTTCACAGCTAAAGCATGTGTTCCTGTCAAAGGTCAAACTACACACACTAAAGCATGTATTTGATGTTGTCCTTGAAAAGAAGAACTTAGCAGTTTCCTGGATCTACACTGAGATGCCACTGAATCACACACATAAGCATGCATGCATCATTCCCGTCACACAGACAGAATAAATTACAAAAATACAGAGTAAAATGTAAAAATATCTCTGGAAACACACACAAGTACCACACACGCGCACACTCTCTGATTGGAGTTACCATACATGATAACATTTCGTGTCTGACTTAATATATTAGGTCTGTCACCTGTTTGATTATACTGCAGCATTGTGATGTATTAGTGAACTGTTTGGCAGTAATTACAAAATTACACAAAGGTGGTCATTGTCATTTCTGTCACAGAGATTTCAGGCTGTGAGAGAACATAGCTACAAGTGATGACAGCATCATTCACTCAAACCCCCCCACAAGATCAGAGAAGTGGGTAGAGGAGAACACTGTGTTTACAGGTGGAGACAGACAGGCATACTGCACCGCACCACACACACACACACACACACACACACACACAAACACACTTCCCTCTGCAGACCTGCCTCCGTTTTGTATAAGCAGGGAGAGGCAGCACAGGGTGGTCTGAGGGTGCAGTGAGTCCATTGTATACTGGCACCATGTGTCAGCCAATCATTGCAGAGAGCTTAGAGTCCAGACACTATAGTAAATGATTTATCTCCATGCAGTACACACTACATAGGGGGGAAAACAAGGAAAATGACGCTGGGAGGAGAAGCAAGTTAGGGAGTAACAGATGGAAAAGGGAGGGAGGGAGGGAGGGAGGGAGTAGCAGAAATGACTAATTGCATGGTGACATGATCCAGGCGTTCAGGAGGGAGCATGAGGAAGCTTCCCAGTGCAGTACTCACGTGAGTTTTCGTGGACGGAGAGAATGATGAGAAGAAGAGAAAAGTAAGACAGCGTTCAGGGCAGCTTCATCGTGAACTTCCCTGCGCTCGGCCGCCCGCCCCGACAGCTCCACATCCCAGGAAGCGTTCGGACAGCCGAACTGGAAACGGAGAGAGAAACAAAGCCGAAAAGGAGAGGAGCCAAGAGGCAAAGCGAACAGCAGGGCGTGAGCGAGCGAGAGCGCGAGCGTGTGCGTGTTTGTGTGTGAGTGAGAGAGGGAGGCGAGGAGAGGGGGGGGGGGCGGTGTGTTGAGGAAGTGGTGGGAGCATATTGGCTCTCAGGAGAGGAGGGGGTGTGGACAGCCAACGCTGTAAGCGATGTGCAAAGGAGAAGTAAAATGGCAGAAGAGAGAGTTTCCTTTATGGTGGAGAAATTCCTGCCGCTGGGGGACACGTTCTCCCCCCTTCAGAATTTGCACTGACACACAAGGACTCTGCATCCATCCAAACAGCAGATAAAGGAGGGCGAGGGAGACTGTCCTGAAAAGTCAGAGCGATTCCTCCCTATCACGGGAGACTGGAGGAGAGATCAGCAGCGAGCTGGGAGACGCGTTCGCTCAAGCCGCTCCTGTGACAAATCAATGGCTACCCTTGTACGACAAAGGCTGATAGCATCACCACCACCACCATGTGAGCTGCATTGTGAAAGAGTCTTTTGTTATCAGCAGGGCTGGGAGAGGGGGTTAGCTGGTATGCAAAATCTGACTTGGAAGAATAGATCTTGGGTGGGGAGGGGGGGGGGGGTGCGGTCTGGGGGTCAGAAACAGGAATCCATGGAAGATAAGGGGTTTGATTGGCTGAGCGGGTGTGAGGCAACAGACCAAAGACCAGACTGCAGGAGCACACAGACGGCGTATAGGACAACGGACGTTCAACAAGACGTTCAAGACGAACCCAAAACAGCAACCCCACCCCATTATCTAGCAAGGTGGACATTGCAGTAGAACACATCTGTGCACCCGCTTCCATTCCACCCTTGTGCACAGTTTGAGATGATATTGAAAGCGTCACTGGTGCTGGTAGGGTGAGGACAGAACGTGAGAGGCTGGAGCGGCAAAGGAAAAGCACACGCGGAGACGGAGGAGGGTGGGCGGGGCTCGGGCTCATGCCTGGATTTGATTGCACGAGGGAGCCGTGTTGCCATGGAGACTGCATCCAGTGCAGCAGAGCAGAACCCAGATGGCTGCTGCCTCTTACCCTGCCCTCACTGTAGCCTGGAGCAGTCTCGAACTAAAACAGACCTAAAACACCCACATCTGCTTCACAAACCCATCCCTCCAAAGAGAGGAAGAGAGAGGGAGAGAGAGAGAGAGGGAGAGAGAGATATTCTAGACCACTCCAAAAGCCCTCTGGCTAGTGCAGCAATTACAACAGCCGAGTGCCAGTGTGACAGTGCACTTTCCCAGGACTTTCTCCAGCTCACATCCCACTTCAACCCCCTGTTTGGCAGTCATAACATAACATTACACAGAAGCTACATGTTTTAGGCTGCTTTCCACGTGCATCATTCTCCATGTGCTCATTCTACATGATGATGTATGGACCAGGATTGGTTTACCATTACTTCTATTGTTTTGTCTAAGGACTGAACACTGTAACAGGAACTTCTCTTAAAAATAAACAACAGACATATATTGATAGCTTAGGCAATTTGGCTGAATCGTATTGAACTAGCCACTTATGTGCTTGTTGTGAGGTACCAGTTAAGCTCTCTGACTCATAATCCGCTACCCGAGCCAACGCTACATTACAAGCATCAGCTACATTTCATGACATTTAATGCACTCGCATTAAGAGGTCCTTATTCGACCACTTCCTGGCATGAGAGAGCTCTGCGGTCACATGACGGGTGGAAGGCTGAGGATTGGATGGGTCTGCTGGAATTCCGAAGGAGTCCCGCAGATTAAGGCTCATTTTAAAACCCAGGCTCTCAATCATCTGGGGATCAAAGTACACTCACTGTAGCCAATGCCAAGCTCCATTCAGCCCTGTCTGGATCACCCATGCTGCATTTTTCTATTGACATTCCATACAGATAGATATAAGGAGGGTCATTCCGTACAGATAGATATAAGGAGGGTCATTCCGTACAGATAGATATAAGGAGGGTAATTCTGAACAAATAGGTATAAAGAAAGTCAGGCTTGGCACATAAATGTTTTTTCTCTGATTAAAGAGTATTTCTTAATTGTTACTATATGCATTACTAAACATCTTTTTCTGCGGACAAAGCGTAATACTGAAGGTAAAAAAAAAAATGCATCACATTTTTCTGGTCACAGTATTCGACAATGACTAGTATTAAGTCCCAAAAACGCCATTTACTAAAAAGATTAGTTTCCATCCAATCCTCTTTCAAGGCACGGTCCAGCATCAGCATCAACCATGAATCATAGCAACAGAACCGCTAGCTATTCATGGCTAAAATCAGCTACATCAAAGTCAGAAATGTAATATGAGGGGTGACCAGGTGAGAACCCACATATAGGAGATGCCTTCACTGAGGCATTTCTACTTGTTCCCTAGCAAACAGGAGTCTGGATGCAAAGGCTAAAGCCCAAGCCATTGTCTGCCACCTCCAGGTTCATTTCCATGTCGTTTACTCTAGCTCAATATTGGCTTTAAGGCTTATAAAGCAGCTGATGAATATGCAGGAAAGGGATGATGGCTAGAAAGCCAATCATCTGTAAAAGACGTTTGCCATTACAATTTTTATAGGATTTCATTCAGTTTGGATATCGAGTTTCTTTAGCTGAACTGTAATTAGCATCTAATCTAATCAAGCACACTTCTTAAGGCCCGTACATGCAGTCAACTCATTACACCCTAAGTAGGGATTTAATGATTTAGACACAAACCCCACTGTATAAGGCTGGAAGGGTTCGGACCCTATAACTTACCCAACCATTTTGTTGACTGTGTCAAATGTCACAACTGAGGTTCAAATTCCAATTGGTAAGAAAGTCTTTGAGTGACCTGCACGCAAAAAGGGAGAGAAATAGGAACAGGAATTAAGTCATCAAGTGATCAAAATTCTGATCAGAATTCAGTGTCAGAATCTTGCATCATTTATGATGGTTTTATAAGAGACAGCAGCCTAGTCTAGTCCTGCAGGTGCACAGTAGTTGATGGATTGAGGTTTGCCGGGCACATCATCACGTGATTCCAGTCGCAAACACCATTCCAATCAGCTGATGGTCTGAACGACTCTGGTTAAAGGAACAAGGCTTATTACGTGCGTAAGGCAGCGGATCCGCTCCAGGAACGGGCCTATCACCAGGCAACCACGCAGGCAAGACAGGGAGGCACCCTGCCATGAATAAAAAAACAAAAAAGACAGTTGCAGTCCGACGAAAAGGAATCCTTGTGTAGTAGTTACACATTTCCATGTACAGGGCGATTCTTTTGCAAATTGCTTTTCTCTGGCGACATCTAGTGGAAGATTTGAAATAATGCCAAATTGGCAATCAACCTGAGCAGGATATCTTCGTTTATAATTTATTGTAAACTAGCATAGCTGACGATTTCTAAAGTGCCGATTTCGTTTTCTAACAGCTGATACTGATAATTAGTCTGAAACCGTGTTACAGTCCAAGCTTATAAATATTCGCAATGTATACGCTGTATTTGTTGCTTGGGTTATTTGGTAAACCGAGTTAACATCACATTGCCAGTGGTCATCAGCATTATTAATTTGTGTTCTGAAGAGCGTCATGGGTGGTGTTCCTACTGTGGATCTCCAGTTTCGATCAACACACTTTTCAGTTAGTTTTAGTTTTGGCATAACTCTAAACAAGAACATATGTAAAAAATATTTTCCTTGGAAAGTACCACTGAAACCCAACCCCCACCAGCAAAACATCGAATAATGATCATAACAGATTATTTCATTTCATTTGATTTATATATTTACGTTTAAACAGTTGACCAACGTGCTGCACAATTTAACCACATCAATAAGCAGTGGAATAAGCTACAAATATTAAGTTCAATTAACAAAGGACAGAGCTCGAAGAAAACAGCAAAATAAAACGAAAGTAGTAATAAACGTAGAGGAGCGGCTCTAGTACGGAGTTAAAAGCAACGCGATTAAAATGAGATTTAAACTCAGATTAGGACCAGTCTAAACATGTAAAAGGAGCTCTTCAGATTAAAATTAGTTTACGGTTTACTTACCTCTTATTACGACCGATATGGTGCGGTTTTGTTTGAACTCTGAGGGGGACTCTTAAAATCTTATCTACTGTAAAGATCTTCAGGTCTAATCGAGAGCTCCTGTAGTGCCAGTGTTGAACCACTGCGATACAGGTCAAGTTCCTCTCTCACGGTCATCTCTGCCTCCACCTCCTGACAAACACACGCACTTACATGCCCATCCCCTCCAACCCCCGCTTGACATGCTTCCAGAAGCTCATGTCCCGGGGTGGTGGTTACGTATGAAAATCCTTATGACCACATGCAGTCACAAAAGAAAAGAAAAGAAAAAAGAAAAAAACTGAACCAACACACATTAAACTCAATATGGTTGTCCCGGACCTCAGATAACAAATATAATAAAAAACCTTTACATTGGCATGACATAAAATTGCATTGATATACTAAGGAGGTTCTCAGTATAGATTTCAGGATGTTAAAACAGCAGATTAGAGGGAACAGAACCAGCCTGGAGCCGTTTGTGCACAAGCCGATATAGCAGATACGGCTCTTGCCTGAAAGAGGAGTCTGTGTGCTGCCACTTTTTCCGAGGGGGTATTATTTCACTGCACCACTGGCCAAGTCACATCAAGCTGTAAATAACACCATCTCCTAGGCAACAGGGCAAAGGGACCCAGTTTCTGCCCAACCCATGTTAGGCTAAAAGAGAGAGAAGGGTTGTGTGTTTGTGTGTGAGAGAGACTAGAAAAAGTAGACATGAAGCACAAATAAGAGAGAGAACACTGGAAATAAATCAGGTTATTCAGTGTATCAGGCCTTGACGTGACATTAGCACCATTCCATGGAGGGCAAGCAGCGGGACCCTGCGAGGTAATGTGCAGGACGTCCTCCCTGCAGCTAGGAGAAGGACTGGAACTTCAGTACTGCCAGACAGGGGGTGGTTACCAACCAAAATGCTAATTCTGAACTGAGGTCAGTGTGTGCAAAAACACTGTGAAACTGAAAAAAGACTGAGGTTTACAAAAATTAAAAATAAAAAAATGAAATAATATCTCACACAGTTTACATAAGGGGGAAAATATTTTCACCTATCCAGATTGTGTCATAATACAAGTTAAGACTAATGTGAGATGGAGATAATGTGGATCACCACACTTTATTACATAAAAATGTACAGCATACTTAAAGAAATAGAGCAAACACATCAGTGTTTGCATCACTTGTACAGTGTACAGTATTCAGTAACCAAGTGTAAAATTGTATAAAAGTCAGTGGTCTAAAAATACCACTGACAGTTTTAAGTTAAGAAAATAAACAGAATAAATATGCACAAAGAATGAACCAATCATGAGCTAAGGCAAGTTCTCATTTACCTTTGGTCATATTGGACATTGTGAAAAAGAATTGTGCAAATCACACCACACTAAAATTAGCAGATAAAACCCCTAAAAACTGCCAAGATTCAAAACACTAGTTCCGAGAGTCTAGGTTTTGGTTCGGTGAGCTTCGCCTACTGAAGCAGGCCTGCCTCTCTCACCGAAGCGTCTGAAGAAGGTGACCAGCGCAGAAGGTTCCTGTCTTTTTGTCACAGCAGGTTCTTGTCCGTGCCGTCTCGGGAAGATCGCCCCGAAGCGGAAGCTGGGATGGTCGGGCCCCTCGCCCACGGAGACGGACCTCAGCAAAGGGCCCTGGGCGGGTGTTCGGGAGGAGGTGCGGCCGTACAGGGGAGAAGACGTGGACAAGCTGTGCTCGTAGGAGCGGCAAGTGAACGGCAGGAGGGGCGGCCGGGCGCGCACGGGAGTGTCGGGCAGCGCCCACACGCCGTCGTCGGGCTCGTCGTCGAAGGCAGAGGAGGAGAAGGAGTGGCGGCGACGGCGGCGGACCAGGCTCGGGGACGAGATGTGGGGGCTGAGGACGGTCCAGGGAGAGCCCATGTCGCTGCAGCCACCCTGCAGGCCCGTGTCCGCCTCCCGTGGGAAGGGAGACGAGACGGCGTCCGGCGCGCTCTGGAGCTTGGGGTCTCCGTTCGGGCCGCGGACGACGGTGCGACGGGGTGACACCACAGCTGCCTCGTCTTCTTCCTCCTCTTGGTTGCTGCTCATCTCACAAGGCCCCTCCTCTGAGACGACCGAGGCTTGCCTCAGTACTGCCCTCCTGCAGTAACGGGTCTTGAACGCACTTCTCTTAGGAGTCACCTTATCTTCTATGCTCGGTGCTCTCCTCAGCACGGCCGGGCTCTGGTGACTCTCTGAGGCCCCGAGTTGATCTTCTTCAGTCTGGCAACTCTGTTCTACCTCCTGGAGCTGTTGACCATTTAAAACCGACTCGGCCTCCTCCACCTTGGACCCACAACTTTGCTCCACGTCCAGGAGGAGCTGGCCATTTAAATCAGTCTCATCTTCATCCACCTTAGGCCAACAACTCTGCTCCACTTCCTGGAGCTGTTCTCCATGCAAAATGCCCACCTCTATCTTCTCCACCTTGGACCCACAACTTTGCTCCACCTCCCGGAGCTGTTTGCCATGCAAAACGGAAAACTCTGCCTCCTCCACCTTGGACCCACAACTTTGCTCCACGTCCAGGAGGAGCTGGCCATTTAAATCAGTCTCATCTTCATCCACCTTAGGCCAACAACTCTGCTCCACCTCCTGGAGCTGTTCTCCATGCAACATGCCCACCTCTACCTTCTCCGCCTTGGAGCCACAACTTTGCTCCACCTCCAGGAGCTGTTGGCCAATTAAAACCAACTCTGCTTCCCCTGCCTTGGCAGGGCTGCGGAGGGCCAGCCCCGAGCTCTCGGCCTTGGCAGGGCTCTGTCTGTTGGCGGATGGTTGGCGCCTGCGAGGAGCACGCTCGCTGAGGAAGCTGGTGAGGATGGTCTCCAGCGCAGATCCTTCCGCGGCCGAGCCCGTATCCCGAACCGAGCAGGTGGCGATGGAGCGCCGCTTGGCCACCCGTTCGAGCGCCTCCTTCTCCCGCCGCTGTCTCCGCCGTCGCTCAAGCGCCTCCCGTTCGCCATTCTCCTGCTTGGCACACAGGAGGACCAGCTCAGGGCACAGCGTCACAAGCTAGAAAAGTTCTGAGCACAGAAGAGGATCATTTAATAAACTCCAAACAGAACACAGAGGAAGTGCGTTACATACCCAGAACACACAGCCAGACTAGGACAGGATTAGGACTGTTCACCAGACCGCAGAATAGAAATACACTAGACAAGTCCAATTTCGTTCCCTTAAGTTACACCAATATTCCAGTTGTTGGTGGGGCACAGCCCTTTAATCAGCATGCCCATCTAACCATCTACAACACCTGATGAAAAAGCAACATATTCTAACATTCATTTCTGAATTTGGTGAGCTACACTCATGGATTTGAAACAAAAATGAAACAAAACCCCATAAATATTACTTGATGCATCTTCAGATCCAAGTTGATTCCTCACAGGTGTTCTGACCGCAAACATGACAGGATATACATGCTTCAGTTGATCCTACCCTGTCAGTCAAGCTTCATTGCTCAACACTGCGGATCCGAGACCAACTAATAGTTCTTGCTAACGATCCCTGATGTAATGCGAGGACATAAGAAAAACACTGTAAACAGTTTGCCCTGTTTATGAGCGTACCAGCACAGACGTGGAGAGTAACAGAAGTCTCTTATCAGGCACTCCCGACGGTAGGTTTACTAAGGTAACAGTAACCTTGGTAACGCATAGAATGGCGATGTTTTAAAAGCAATGAAAGGAACCAGTTGTGCCGTGTGGAGCAACAAACAAGGAGAAAAGATTAAAACGACGACAGGCTAGGCTGACCTGGACGGCTCTCTCAAACTTCTCACAGAAGGAGTGGAAGATGAAGCAGCATTCCTCCAACTTAAATGTGGATGGCTCTTCACAGAAGTACTCCGCCACAGTGCCACTGAGGGAGTCCAGCTCCCGCAGAGAGGTTTCCATGTCAACAAGGATGCTCTCAGCCACCTGTGGGGGGAGGGGGGTTTCGTTGGTGCGTGTTCCCTTCTGACTTACAAGAAGAAAGAAAGCGATGTTCATAACAGTCTCACCTGCAGAAAGTCCTCCATCTGATGCTGGAGGTCATGCTGTCTGCTGGTGGAGGCCTTGGCTTCTTTGATTTTCTCCATCTCTCTTCGAATGTCCATCTCCACTTCCTGTTTATGGATCCTGGAGGCAAAGTAAAGGGTGCAGACTGAACACGCGTCACGGCAGCCTGCTCGGCTCAGATGGTGCGTCTCCAAACGCTTGAGCTGTGGTTGGATGGACGTTACCTTGAAGCCTCTCCAATGTGTCGGAGCTGTCGAGCGAAGTTCAGAAGGCCACGGTCAATCTGCTGGGCTTGCTGTGGTTACAACAATGACGAGACACGCAGAGGGGGAAAAAAAAATGTACATACATTTCACGAAACCACAAACACACCGTCAAGTACTCGCAATGAGAAATGAATATGTAAATGCATCCGAGTGAGGGGTGCGCTACCATGGCAACATAGTGCATGAGGTTCATGCCAGGTTTGTTGGCTTTGGTGTCTACTAGCCTGAGCAGAGAGGTCATTCTGAAACCCAGAGCACGCCCAGCGTAGCCTCCCTGAGCAAACCCACACAGAGAGGAGACACACTCAGGCCCAAAACAACACAGCAGGTAGGACAACCAACGTGCTAGGGTTAGGGGTTAGGTTAGCACAACAGCGCTAACACTAACCCAGCCGCACATGGCTGGAGGCACTGAACCAGGGCTGCAGGAAGAAGCAGACAGAACCATATCGGCCCCCACTCACTGCATTCATGTAGTTACCAGCTTTCAGCACCAGATGGATGATGGAATGAAGATCATCACATGCCAGCAGTTCTGGAGAAACAATCAAAAATACTATTATATACAAGATAGAATTGTAGTGTACTGCAGTAAAAGATGTTCTGAAACATACACTGGGGCCCCCCCCCCCCCCCCCCCCCACACACAAAAAAGAAAACCAAAAAAGACCAACAAGTACAAGAAAAAAAAAAGAATGGAATGAAAAGAAAGG
>JAOYMR010000014.1:3413653-3425990 GCA_025802075.1 Tenebrosternarchus preto | reverse complement strand
GCGCCCCCCCCCCCCCCCCCCCCCCACACCCTGCAACATTTGTCAGAATCAGGGAACAGTCAACAATGTAGTGCCCCACTCTGTCTCTCTCACACACACACACACACACACACACACACACACACGGGACCCTCCACCAGAGCAGTTCTCACCCTCCGGCTGGGGGAGTGGCCCACACTCCCTTCTAAACTCCACTCTGCATTTGGAGCCTGCACAGCCATGAGAGAAACACGATGACACACACACACACACACACACACGCACACGCACACGCACCGAGAAAAAAAAACAGAACAATGAATAAACAAAACATGCAACGATAAAAGAAACCAAAAATGCTGGAGTAACTTCATCTCAGCTCTGTGGGTTGCTAGGAGATGAAACCAAGTGTTACATCTCTAAGTGTAACAGAGATGTAACATAAATGTACTACAACACCTTAGTGCTGCTAACAAGGTTTTAATAGCAGTTAACAGAATGATTAATATAGGACATTCGACACTTGTGTAGAAATGTGCTAAATATATTATGAACTGTAAAATGCACCAGCTGTAAAATAATCAAAGCCAGTGCAGTAAAATAATCTCTCATGGAGATTCTTCAGCCGGTCATTAGCAGGTTGTAAAGGAAGTCTTCGGATGAGGAGGGCAGATCGATGGCGAGTTAAACAATAAACAAAAACAAAAAGACAGCACTGATTCAGAATCCACAGAATACAAAAAGCTTCGTGTAGAACTTGGCCTCACAGCGAACAAGTTGTAAAACAAACAGTACTTGGGGGGGGGGGGGGGTGTTTTAAATAAAGCTAAATGCCTGGAGGGTCTGTTTAGCCAAATCTGGCCAAACCAAGGAAAGAGCTTAAACATTTACAGTTATAAGGAAAAAACCATGATATAGTTTACAAGTCCCTACCTCCCATTCATTCCACTGATTACTCACAGAACAAGAGAAAATTAAAACGAATGAAAACAGTTGGAAAAGCAGTTTTCATGGTGAGGTACCAGCTTTGTGGAATAATGAATGAACAGACGCCCTTTATATACGATGGTATAGTCTAACAAATCAATGCGTATTGGCACATCAACGCTACACTTCAAAAGAGCGATCAAACTGTAGGCTGAACGATGTCTTCTAACTTTAGAATGCTTTAGCAGATGGCTAGTCAGGCTCGACTTCCTGACAACAACCACAGAAAGACAAAGGAACTCGCGTCTGCGAAGGCCGTGATTTGCGCATTCGTTCAATTTGTCTGTTCTAACCGAAGGAAAGTGAAGAACACCAAAGTGTCATCTGTCTCCGAACGATCCAGCCAAACCCTTTTTAACATGGAACAGTGACCAGTCAGACAACAGCGTCTCTTATAAAACAAACAAAACCACACAGACACATCTCCAACCATCCTCAAACAACAAAATCAAAATAAACAAACAAAAAAGATACCTTTTTTTTTTTAAATAAAATGATCACAATAACAAAAAAAAAGCTGATCAATGTAGTTACATGAGTAAAAAAATAAACAAACTGCTCTAATGAAGGTTGGGGCTCTGCTTTGGTTCTCTCACGAAGACAATGAAACCTTAGGGCCAAGTGACGTGTAAAGGAAATGTGTAACTACTGATTGCTCAAGTAAATTGCCACCTTGGTTTGCAAACAGAACATTGTTTGCCTGCCGTTCCCTTCCCGGATGTCGAGGCCTTGGAGTCCTTTAAATGAGGTGTGTCCGAGATAACCACACCATTCCTGCTCGTGTGTACCTAAGACTCACCAGTGCGAGAACTTCACCCTCCTTCCTCTTAGCAGACTGCCATTCAGTAAGAGTGTCTCCCATTTCCAGCTCATTGTAAGACACTTTAGCTCTGACAGTGTTCCCTACGAGCTGTAGAGAAATTCGACACTCAACTCTACTATGTAAATCCTGGAGATAAGGTGAATGGCTGGACCACCTGCTGGCTGGGAGGTTTTTCCCAGTAACCACAGCAGGTGGGAGGTGAATGGGAGCTACCCTCACCTGCTCGAGGCCGTCGTCCTCGCCGAGGGTCCGCGTGTCTCCGTTACTGTTGATGGGGATCTCCATGGTGGCTGCTTTGCTCATGATGCAGTCCGTCATGGCAGAACTTTTACTGAGAGAGAAAGGGGAGAGATGAAGAGAGAGAGGAAGAGAGGGAGATTTAGAGACGAATGACTCTAGAATCAACCCGTCTTCATTAGTTTGTGTTTGTCTTTTACTTCAGAGGCTTTTCAGAAGGTAGAAGCAAGGAATTTCATTTCCAGATATTTAGCTAGCAATTCTAACAGCCCAGTCCAGCAGCCTTGAACCTTGACTGCTCACGTTAGACTCCAATAAAGTATAATGAAAGCAAAACAGTTACTGGGGCCATCGTATCAGCCGTAGCAGTAATCGTGAAATGCTTGTTACATCGTTTGAGAAGGTTTACAGCAAATAGGTGCAGCAAAAATGTGTCTTCAGATCAGCAAGGATCCAGGTGAACTTTGTGAGTGGAATCTAACCCGTCACATGAAAAAGAAAATCATCGATTATTTGGCTTGAAGCCAACTTAGAACATCTCCAGCCAGCCCTGATGTCCCTCAGTGTTACTGTTTTAGACTTTGCAGGCTCTTGTGCCATAGTGTCATTTAATTCAGCGCAAACGAGGTGCACGCTGACCACACTCAGCCAAGCTGTTGCCGACTGTGGGAGGAGGAGGAGCCTACGGGAGGAGCACCGGGAAACTCGGCTTTCAGCCGACGGGTCTAAGGCAACATGTGACTCAACCCATGGCAAATAAAGGAGCGTGGGCAATTAAACACGTGCACAGAGCTCCCCGTGCCTCGCCTCCATGTGACTCATCAGAGTCACAGCTCAACATCAGTGCACCAGGCTCTCAATCCTGGGCATTGAGGGACACTTGATGTGGAGAGGGCATTACCTGTTCTTGCTCAAAGGTGACAAGAGTGGCAGACTGATAATAAAAAAAATAAAAATAAACGTTCTTCTCTGGACCTGAAGTGAGGAAGACTGCAGGGGGAAGCAAGGTGCCTGCACACTTCTCGTAAACGGCCTTTACAGACACGGACTCTGTTTACTCAGCTCAACAACTGATGAAGTCTTTGCCATGGGTAAACAAAATGGTGGTAATGGAATTCATTTAAGTAAAGTTTGCGATTTCAAGGCTTACGTTTGCTTTTTTCAGTGCAAACAATGGACACTCCTACAGGTGCTTAACCAACTTCAGCAACGCAAGACTTATGGGTCCAGTTTTTGGGCTGGCACTGTCGCTCTGTTGTAAATAAGGGGCTTAGCTCACGAATTTGGCTTCAGCCTGCTGCTTAGAGAGACAACTGAAAGGAGGCAAAAAAGATAAGCAAAGTAAAATGAAGAGGTCCTACCATCTGTGGCCACGCCACACGGCAACTACGCGACCAATTTAACTGCGAAGTCCCCACGCTCACAGTGCGTATGTAGCACAAAGGTTTCCAAAGGCCCTAGCAAAAGCAGGAATTTAAACTGCAGAAAGGCTCTAAACCAAAACACTTAATGCAAATATTCGTTTATATATGTACTATATATAATAAGATGATAAAAACGATGCGAAAGAAGCAGCAAAGATTTTTAATTATTTTAAGCACAGTCGCCGAAAGAAGGAATGTGCGACAGGTGCGCAGAGGTTGTGAGCCCCTGCCATTTTGCCTACGACACCAACTAATCGGCTATAGCTACTGTTGCCTTGGACACAAGAACACCTTACGTTTAATCACACAAGACACTTAAACCATCACTTTTGCAACATATTGCACGGGGACGTTATGTACCTGGCCAGCTAGCTAATGTATTGAATTTATTATATTTAGCTACGCAAGCGACAATATTTATGACAACATACAAGAAGCAGCGTTTGGGAGCGCTTCGATGTCCTGCGCAAAGCATCCATATCCAACAGTCGCTCCATCCCGCCTGAGGGCCCTCCATAAAATCTCTATTTGCGAATGCATCTCAAGATAACTCGAGCACACCGGACAAGCTAACCAGCTGACACGTCGCTCAGATTTATATCAGTTGGTTTTATTTCTAATGGTCACAAACTGAATATTTTTTTCGAATGATTTTTCTTAGAAGATGCTGAAACAGAATAAAATAGTAAATAGCTAGTGATCTTACCTGTGCGTTTCCTATTCTAGGGTTAGCTATTTGGCAAGCTAGCAGACTAGTTTAAACCAGTTCATGCGCAAAGTACCGTTGACAGTCCAAAATGAGCGCGGAAATAATAAAAACAATGCATTCAGGAATGTTAGTTAAGTGTGGACGATTTAATCATTAATGGGCCTTTCTCATCTTCAGCCGTTTCTTCTCTCTCTAGCGGCTTGTTTGTATCATTCGGTTATCCAACCCCCCGCAGCCCAAAATGCTTTGCGAAACTGACGACGACAGGGCCGCTTTTCCTCTGACAACGTGGAATGCGCACTTTGCGTAAAGAAGCAGCCATGTTAAGAAGGGCAGTCAATGCTTTTAAATAAAGTTATTATTATGTTTTTAGTCATGTGCATCCTATCGATAATAATGATGATGATGATGACGACAATAATAATAATAATAATAATAATAATAATAATAATAATAATAATAATAATAATTCTTTCTCACAGTCAGTGTGAATCACTATAGAATATTTCTAGCATTTTATATGATTATAAACAGCTTTGTATTTGTCCCATTTTGTATTTGTATAAAACACACTAGTTATTTCATACAGGATCACAAAATGTACTTATAAAGGTATTTTGTACTTATTCATTCTTCTGCCTACAGTTTGCACGCAAAAGCAATAGGCTATTTCGCATAAATCAGTATGTCTTTGCTCTCAGTACATGGAGTCTGAGCCTGGTCCACATAATTAAACAGAAATGGAAAGCAAATCTGTACGTGATGTGATATAAACGTTTGATAACTGATCCGTTTATGGTCAAACATTGTATGAACATATACATTCAATAATAATAACAATAAAACGTTTAACGTGTATATGGTGACATTCATTTGCATATGTCCAACTGGCTGCTATACAGACACATGGGAGCGAATAATTCTTATCACTCCTCACTCTTAAACAATATGTTACCAAAATGCGCGTGCTTGGAGCGCTGCCAGATCTGAACAGATCAGAATACAATTACCATCTCAACATTAAAGCCAGCGATTTACGGCCACAGGTCTACTTTATCAACTCTGCCAGCTGCTTGGAAATAAACGACTTGCGACATGTGGTAAAATGTTCACACGCCAGCACTTTTCTATCAGTTCAGAGCCCTTAGCGTTTCTGTTTTCTGATCAGCAGGTGGCGCTATAAATCCAACAGTAAAACCTTTTTTCGGTCCAAGGCCGGTGAGTCATTCAGGTGAGCAGTTTCCCGTCTTTGCAGTGGCGCCTGCGTTTTGTCTTTCTTTATTTCCTCGAAGCAGAAGCACTAGTTCACACGTTTAATGCATCTTGATTACTATTAAATCATTTTATCTCTCCCCTTTAACTCCCCATAAAACGTGCTTCAGTATGTTCAAAACTGCCAGCTGCCGAATTATTTACTCGCACAAGGAAATCTGTCTATATCTGTCGTCTTTCTTCACTAGCCAGTTCTCTGGTTCCCTGTTCAAATTCAAACCTCCTTATGAGCCAAAATCCAATACAAAAATCCTTATGAGCTTGTGGCTTCTTACCTCTGAGTTTCTTTTTCCTGTATACCAACCTGCATGCTCTTCTCACACTGGTGTTCTATTGGACACCATCCCTTCCACAAAACACCTGGAGTCAGATTCTTTAGTGTATCACCTCAATACCTCCGTAACCCAGGCACCTTACCATTCAAGTCCAACCTAAAAACACACGTTCACTCAGTGCTTTCTGTCTCTCATACTACTCTAACTAACCACCTGTTTCATTTATATTTTGTCATGGCATTTCATCACAGAAAACATGAAAACAACATGTAATCTAACACATCCTTTCACAGTCCCACACCTCTTTAAATGTGGTGGTCCAGACCATCGCCTGATGTGCAGATCTACTACAGACTGTGTGAATGTGTGAATCATAACTGCTGAACACCAGGCCAGATTGGGAACATCATGTTGTTTGGGAGAGTAGCTGGCATTGTCTTGGCTTTGCAATTCCTGTGAGCAATATCAGAAAAGTGCTGAAGAAGGAAAACAGCACACAAGCTTTTGTGAGATTCCTTAATCGCTTCTACATGGGTAAAGTCACACAAAAACAACCTGAAACCGTTGACTATGTCTTTACTCACAGACAACTAATGATTTCCTTAATGTCTAAGGATACAGATGTTGGGTAATTTCATTTCCCAAGAACCTTGCCTCTTCATTACTCAGAGATTTCCATAAGCTTCATCACTGACAGAATTTTGCTGCATGCACGAACAAGCAAAAGAGACCGAGACTAACCTGTCCCAAAAACGTTTTGTAGTTTGAATGTGTTTTACTTCACTTCAAGAGCAAGAAAAGTTGGTATATGCACTCTGAGATTCAGTGAGAAGAGCATGTTCAGGAAACAATAAAGTGTATTATGTGTAGTTTCTTAACAGTTATAGTTTCTGGCTCAACTAATTGCCCTAATTGATCATTGCAATTTTACCATGCATGCAGTCAGCATTTTTATGTTGGTAAAAATGCCTTTAATAGTCCTATAGGAGTCCTCGTTTTTGCCATCCTCTCTCTGTATGTGTGTGTGCGCATTTGTGCGTGTGTTTGTGTGCGTTAAGGAAAAGCATATCCACTTCTCCATTAATGTGCTATTTAAACCAAACCACTGCCTTCCATGGCGAAGCCTGCATGCAGTCATTATACAGGTGGACTACTGTCATTATCCTTCTGTTAATAGATATGTTTTGAATATCTAAGGGATACAAAACACTCTATAATACATAAAACCCAGAAGATTATAATTATAATAAGAGAGGTCAGTTTGTGTCAGTCTTGCTGAAATGAGATTCCATAATAATTATTTACATTGGATTTTATCAGTAGGTTTAGTTATTTTTCAGTTGTTTATGATTCACATTTAGGCACATAATGCATTCTTGTGGGTAAAAAGACTGTATTTGCATCCACGGTATGCATGAAATATAGGTTTTTGCATGGAACTAGCATAGCTGCATGAAGCTAACTGATGGACAAAAACTGTGTAACTCCATAGAGATGGATATTGTGCTTTTTCTGGCTACCTATTTTAAAGCTTATTGATAAGCAATAAGAGTAGTTCCAATTGTCAGCAATGCACCCTAATCACAGAGCAGAACCACAGTTGCAGAGCAGCCACAGTCCTAGGGTGTAGCTCGATTGCTATGCATGTGTGTTGTTCCAGTATATGTGAAGACCCAGTGATTTAGAGCTGCTATAATCGATTCTGAAGTTCATGCTAACTTCTGCAAACTCAGCACTAAGGGCCTCTCTTTCCCTTAATCCTATGCCAACCATCCAAACATTCATCCAAAGGCCCTCCCTCTAATGCTTTGTACTCTTAGCACATAGTCTACTCTTGAGTGTAATGTGTGCAAAAGTAAAATAATTGTTGGCCTGGAAGGAACGCCTTTTTAAAATTAAAAATGTTCCAAAAACTCAATTTTTTTTGTAAGTCTTAGTGTGAAAGCGAACCACTATAAATCCACGTTTGAATATAAGACTTTTTTGTCTTGGTTCCTCCCCAGGTTTCTTCCTCACACTCTTAGGGAGTTTTTTTTGCCACTGTCGCCCTTAGCTTGATCACTGGGGGCTTGGATTCGGACACTTGTAAAGCTGCTTTGAGACAACATCCGTTGTAAAAGGCGCTATATAAATATAACTTTATTTGATTTTTCTTGACTTCACAAACACGACGTCAACCTTTCTCAATTTAACACCTAATATACATAAACTGGGTGTAATCTGTGGTATACACGACATCATTGTGCCTGCATCCACTACACACACTCAGCATAAATTTACGCTCTCTCCAGTGTTTAGTCCGTGTGGCGTGAGAGTGTAATGTCCCGTTTAAACTAACGCTCTTAGTCTACGGGAAGCCGTTCCAATTATTCTTAATACCACTGACTGGAGCAAAAGGACAAGCAACACAAACAAACAAACAAGCTAACACCCCACTAGAAACAAACAAACAATCTGAACAGATGTAAAACGGAACGTTATGACCTTAGTAATTACGTGAAAAAGCGTTTCTTAATTTGGTGTCGTTTTTGGCCACCTGCAGGAGGAAAGCCGTTAACATCTCCCGCAGCTGCCTTGTGAAGAGGTGTTTTTAAAAGATTTTCTGTTGCCAAGCTTTGATTTTTACTGTTTTACGTGCTCCTGTTTTCCATTCGTTTTTCATGACAAGATGAGTAATGTGCTGCTAGCACGCGTTGATTTTTCAACCACAGAGGAGGCTAGTAAAACGCTCACACGCACAAGCTGACGTGACTGAAACACACACACACACACACACACACGTAGGCCTTTGAAGACAACCACAAACAGACTTCTTCAAACCATGTCTGGCCAGGACAAAATCAATACACTACGAATATCACAGCCTAAGATGAGAATGTCCCAATAATGACTTAAAGCCAATACATTTTGTAAAAATAATACAAAATGAACGAATTAATGAAACAAAACTTTGTCTTGACACAGCCTACAAAAAATCGCTTCAAATAATTGCTAAATAATTCATCTGTGTTGCATTCATTAGCTAATGATTTTGCCTACCAATAACCATATTTTCTGAGAAAAAGAAGAAGCTAGCTATAACATATTACAGTAATCCAGTATTCAACTGGTTGTTTCTATGTTCCTGTTAAATGGAAAAGTTTTACAGTTTTAACACTGTAAAAACAATTGTGTATGTGTCTGCATGAGAGAGGGCGGGAGGGAGGGAGGGAGACGTTGCATTGTACTGCTATACAACCATACCTACATACACCACATGGCAGTGCTATAAGCTCTCGTAATGCAATGACAAGCGTGTTACTGAAACGGTGTAACAATGAAGGAAAAAAGAAAACGTAATACACTTTGAATGCATTTGGAGATATAGGTTTTACAGCTTAAGGTGTTACAGGTGTTACAGCTTAATTCAAATCGACTTATTCTAAGTTACTGTATTGCCAGAAATTCGGATAATAAATCCATCCAACTTTGTAATACTGGGGAAGTTAATAGACAAGCATAGAAATCGTCAGAAATGAATAAAATTCAATTCATATCTTCATATGACACGACTTCAATGCAAATAAAGAGAAACCGTGTGTGGGACATCTATATTGCAAATGCATTGTTCCCAATGCATAAAACATGTACGCATTCGACACGTTATCAAAATGGAAAGTCATTTTCCTCTGTAGACTGACGTTTCTATGAACTCAAGTGCAGATGATTTCCTGTATTGGTCCCAGTATTAGCAGAAAGCCTCAGACTCCCAAAAATCGCTCAGGTCGACAGGCAGCATTGGCAAGCAAACGCCAAATGATTTACACGTCTCCCCTTGCAAGCGGTTTTACGTCTCTGGTTATTACGGCCGATTAAACCGAAGGGGAAAACTCAGTGAAGTAACCAGACACTTCAGCTTCAATGTGAGCCCTGTAACGCTCGGGCAGATGCTCGCTGGTCCGATGCGCTAAAAAGATCACAGTGTTTTAAAACTGGATTACGGAGTAGATAGTCTTCATGTAATCAAACCCGACAGTTAACGTTTGAAGTAAGAGTTGACTGTTTACTAAAAAATGCCTACCTTGTTATTTTTGACAGGTGAGACCTACTGACTCAGTCTGTAGTCACTACGTTTACCGTAATAGCGTTACTCATTACCCCCTAAAAATATCAACATGCAGAATCATTTATACACGAAAAATGACTATTAGAATGCAAAGTCGCTGTATTACAACCTAGTTTCCTGAGTACATGGTCTGATATAAAGATTTATTTATCTCATGGGAAAATGATAAGCACGTGAATTTAGCAAATTCTGGTCTGCAAGGAACCTTTTCGCTTGCGTCTGGCTGTATCACTGGTCAAAATAAGCCATCCGAACATGCAAATGAGCTTATTAAAACTGAGTGCATGGCTGGCGTGAACTGGACCAGCACCACAGCTCAAATTTTGGATCAAGACACGCCGTGAAAGCTCGTGGCGTTCCTGAAAGTCTGACATCACCCATGGGGCGTTGCAAGCCAGCCATCACACACGTGGCGTTTCTATGATGTAAAACGTGCATGTGCACGTGTCCCCGTGCAATGCGTGTGTGTATGTCTGTGTGTGTGTGTGTGTTTGTGTGTGTATGACCATACACAACCAGAAGCAGCTGCAGGAGGGGTGGCTCCCCATGTTTCCCAGCCTTCAGGCGAAATCTCTCTCTAGAGTCCTGTGATGAAGCATCAGGGGTTGCAGCCTGATTCAGGCTAGCTCCCTGGGGATCCCACTGTTAGTTTATCTTCATGTGTCACAGAAGACCAGCGAGTGCCCCTTCGTGCTTTCTCTGTCTGACCCGGCATAAGCCCCCAAAACCCTGGACGGCGTGAACCTTCCAGCAAATGCTTCAGTTCTTTGCACGATTAAGTATGATTATCACTACAAATTTCTATGATTATCACTACAAATTTCTATGATCTAGATTGATATCAGTAATGGATTAAGTAGTAGACTACATCTGTTAAAGTTACTATTGTCTGTAACTGTGAACAGACAAAAAAGTCCTAAAATATCTCACTAATAACAACATTATGGCTTGGAGACACGGTGTAATTAATACTAATAATAAAAAACTAATGTAAGTTTGTAAGCTCCATAGTAAACAATTTGAAGTATCACAGGGAGTGTTGTACCACTGTGTGTGTGTCTGTTTTCACAGGATCTCAAACCTGAGGGTGACAAATTGCTCACACGCAACATGGCGGCCAGCTGTGAAGACTCTGCTTGTTTTCTCCATGAACATGCTTCTCTCAAACCAAGAAATCAAAATGTTCCCCTGATTCCCATTTTACAGAGGCCCCTAACCCAACGCCACATGGTTCGATGTGAGCAAGGCTTTGAATACCTTTAGAGCAATGGATGGAGCCTTAAAATGGATTGATGTACTGAAGTGCAGCCTTCTGATTTTGCAAGTCTGAGAGAAAAAGTGGACGTGCATAAGTGCCTAGCTGTATGTGTATCTGAGTGTGTGTGCTTGAGAGAGAGAGAGAGAGAGAGAAAGAGAGAGAGAGAACAACTTTACAACTACAGATACAGGTGTCTCCTGAGAGACTCATGAATAAAAATCTTTTAGGAAGCTTTAGCATGAAAAGGAAAAGGGAAAACAAAGTTCTTTGTGTGTTTTTTTTTTCTCCAGAATATATAACCCTGCCACTTAACCCTCATCAAGCTGTGTTTTGGGTTTTACAAAAACTAAGAGTCTTAGTTTGGAAGTGCTTTTAGACATGTAATCTTCTGACAGACACTTCATGTGTGTCACATCCAATCAGATGTCTTACTCCCATCATTACATCCTCATCTTATATTTCATGATTAGATTTTTTTTAAATCTTTTTTCTGTGCACATAATTTATCCAAACTTGAGTCTGCAAAACACATGGTTTAAAATGTACTGTGTAGGTGTTAAAGGTCTCTTTGTGTTACGTTCTGGAATGAGAAATGCAAAGACAATCGAGGAGGGACCAGTTAAAGGGGTCGACATATTCCACATTCAGTGCAGTGGAAAATCAAAAGCTGGGCAAAAATGAGACTATAATGGATTGAGTTACACCATGATTCTTTGTGGTTGCCTTTATTCCAAATGGACAGTTCCAAGAAATTGGGAATCTGAATGTTTCACTACATTCACTAGAATGCTTTGGAATCACCAACTGCAACATTTGAAGTGAGGGTTGGAATTGCCTTGCAACTGATAGCACAACACCACCCTGCTTTCAGGGCCAAAGTTCAAGTTTGAACCAGAAACATCATTAGCACTGGCAGAAAGAACATTTGGGGAAAAAAAATTGATTTGAGAAAATATTGATTTGGATTATTAAATGGCAACGTCATTAAAAAGGTGAAGAAAAATTCCCCAAAGCCCTTTGTAAAATGACAAGCTTCTAACTTTCCACAAAGAAACTCCATAAATGCTGTTCCCTGATACCTGATCTAGAACTGCCTAGCAAAATATATACGAATAAATAAATGCAATAGGTTGACTTTTGACCCCTGTGAAATCATGCAGGGATTTGAAGGCCGGAAAGGGGGGGGGGGGGGGGGTTAAGGGTGATTGGGACAACCGAAAGGAACCAAAATGACCTTTGGTGAAGAAACCAAGAAATAAATGATTTTA
>JAOYMR010000014.1:3402926-3413643 GCA_025802075.1 Tenebrosternarchus preto | reverse complement strand
TTACTCATAAAAATTTTATATTAAATTTTTTTTTTTTTTTTTTTTTTCCTTCTTTTTTTTATATTTGGTTTGTTTGTTTTGGTGGTGGGGGGGGGGGGGGGGGGCCCCGTCCAGGAGGATTGAGACAACAGAAAGGAAGCACAATGACCTTGAGTGAAGACTCCAAGAATTCAATGAGTTTACGTGCTTCGTGTTTTGCTTAGTCATATGCTTGTGCCAGATATCCTTTGCACACACCTGGTCGTGCTTCATGGAGAGCATTCAAAACCTCTGGCTTCAGTATTTTGGCCAGTTGGAGCGCTCACTTGTATCAGGCCACCGGCACACAGTCGGCACAATCTATTCTTCGGCTCATATTCACATCCTTTTTGACTTCTTCTCACTCCCTGTTTTATCCCTCTGGTCTTTTTACAAGTAAACAGAGAGACATTTGGTCCTATGGAGAATGCTGTGCAATGCTGTGGTTGACATTAGGAGTACAATGGGATGAGAATGTCTTGTCTGAGTAAATCTAGTGTTTTTCCGTGCTAGTCACCAAGACAGATTAATGTTTCAGCCTGCTGTTGTGTTTGGCCTCAGAACGAGAAGGACCGAGGTGGATAACCGAGATCTCAGCCTGCATACATAGCGAGAGAGTACATGCAGTCATACACTCACATTATTTCGCCAGACACCCCTGTGTGGAACTTTAGTGGCTGATCATAGCAGCATATCACCTAAGTCTCATATGCAGAGCTGAAAGGGATGTCACCAGATCTCAAACGCAAACCAACAGACTTTTTTTTTTTTTTTTTACCATTCAGTTGTCGTAAATCGTCAAAGATCACTTGCTCATGATGTGTTGCTATACGCGGGCGGTTCATTCTAAAGAAACTCACACTCTGCTCGTATCTCCAGCAAATATGTCAGTGGGGCAGTAATCACAGTTTGCGTGTCCTTATAAGGGCACAGAGAGCGTTTGGTTTATGCTTGTCTCCAGAAGCTCTGCGCTCGTGTCCATATTGTTCTCCTCCACTCTCTTTCTCCTCTCCTGCCAGCTAAATTTCTCCTCATGGAAAGGCCATGCACAGCTTCAGAACAGAGAGCCAACATGCGCGCTTATCCATCTCTGCATATTGTAATATACTGTCCTCTCAACAGTGTCTTAACCAACCCGTCACCTTAGAGGCAAACGTACAGAAAAAAACTTGGTTTTAACGGCTTTGGCGTCTTGTTTCCCAGTTATTCTATCAAACACTAGCAAAACACACTGAGGCCATTTCTCAAAATTCAATTTAGCATGAAAACTAAGTAGACAATGTTCTGCTTCATCTTGCAAGATATTCTCGCAGCGCCAGGTTAAAGACTCCTGCTGCCTTGTGTGTGCCGCTCGGCAGTAATGAAACCGCTCACGGTCGTATTTGCACGCTTTCGATTTCCGTTCTGACGGGCTCCGAATGTTTTCCCTGGCTTTTTTTTTTTGCTTTAGTGTCTTTTAGAGGTTTCTAGTCAGCACTATCTCTGTACACCTGACACCAGGGGTTTTGTGTTTCTCACTCACAGTCCCGTATTAATCTCTCATCTCATTTAACTTCAGAAGGCAATTTATTTGACATAACAAAAATACCAAATTACGTGCAGTGTGAGAAATGCTACAGTGTTTAATTAGGTTAAGTGTTTCTGTACTCTAGTATAACACGAGGCAGGCCTGGACTGGCTATTTGGAGTGCCGTGAGTTTTCTTGGGGAGCCAGGGGAGATGATAAACTAAACACACAGCTTGTGAACAAACACCATCTCTGCAGGACTGTTTCACGATTCAAGGTATCCGCTAACGGCATTGTGAACAGCTTATAACTGATACGACAAGATGGTGCGGAAAGGATAAAAAGAGAAGAACACTTGAATACGTTGCTGAATATTCAGAATTTACTGATTTATTCAGCAAGAGAGCGACTGGTCTGCCATGTAAAGACGATTTTGTTAATTTAGGAGTTTGTAGTTGCATTTTGTAGTTGTTCACAAATATTCACTTTGATTGTTCAGCCCATTCAGAAAATATAGATACTCTTACAAATACAGTTTTCCCTATCAGAACACAGCTGTTTGATTATTGGTTTCTCTTCCAAATATGTCTTAATGCTTGCAAGTAGCATGAGAAAGAAGCGTAGCATGAGAAAGAAGAGTGTTTTCCAGCTGAGGCACAATTGCTCATTCATGGATGTTTCAAAAGCACAAGTTTAGGTATAAGCAACAAGTTTGGATTTGATTTAGATGTTTTTTTTCCCCCAATAAATCTTGGGCTGTGAGTGTGTGTGAGGCCTAAATCCTGCCAGAATTTCCAGCCTGAACAACTATCCCAGTCCAGCTCTGTCACATGGTGTGAAAAGGGCATGAGGCTACATGTGATGTTTTTGTGCAGAACGGAGAGTAACGCTCAGTGAGG
Organism: Tenebrosternarchus preto; assembly: GCA_025802075.1. Taxonomy (NCBI): domain Eukaryota; kingdom Metazoa; phylum Chordata; class Actinopteri; order Gymnotiformes; family Apteronotidae; genus Tenebrosternarchus; species Tenebrosternarchus preto. Next base: position 3,411,219 of record JAOYMR010000014.1, on the reverse strand, counting down.
CATTCTTTAAACATGATCGATGTTTTTCTGTTTACCAAAACATACCATCTTAATATGCACTGTGTTCAAGATTTCTTGCAGTTCGGTTTACAAGCACCAAACTGTTTCACCTGCTTGATCAGTCGATCGGTGACTCTAGCATCGCCTCCCGGCCTTCAGCTGAGTTCGTTTATGTGTGGCTTTTCGTGACTCTGTGCCAAACTAAGACCTCATGGCTTTTGGGAAGCCCCACACCCCTTCCAGCAACCCAACTTAAAAATAAGGTTCCCTGCCTCACCATGGCATGAGAAAGCCAAATCAATAAACACGGCGATCCACATCACCTCTGTGATGTCTATTTATGACACAGATGGATCTTATTTTCCTTTAGCTCACTCAGGCCTTTTCTACTCATGACTACTAGACGATAGGATCGGCGTAGTCGCTTTGTTGTAGTCACCGTTCTTTAACTGATCTGGGACAACCTTTTATTGCCTCAAGGCAATAAGCAGAAATTACACATTATACAAGTAAACGTTCTCTTCCACTTTATTTCGTTCAGAGTTCAGAGTCTTTGTTAGTTTCAGGCCCGCTTTCTCAAGCACAGCTTCCTGAACATTACAATACAAGATGCGAACACCCTGATGATGTCGTTCTTTATGTTGCCATGTTTACAACCCGGCAAACTGACCTGAAAACGCATTTCTGCGGAATGGCCCTCAGACACTTTCATTACCTGTTCTGGCCAAGGGCCCGGCTACACCACCGTATCTCCTCGTGGGCCACATTTTTGCAGACAGGACAGCTGTACGGGTTCCAGCGTCCCGTTCGATTCGCTAATCTCGCTTTTGCAGCCTCGTGGCGCTGCCTTGCTGCAGATTATCTCAGCCGTGTGGAGAGTGGGCCTGGCACTCACAAGGAATTACGTCCAGGAATCAAACCTCCGGTGACTAACGCGTCCAGGGCCTCGTCTAATCTCCACGGCAACCCGATCCGCTCGCGATAGTGCGGAGGAGGCCTGGCTGCAGCCACTCGATACCTCTCCCGCTCTCCTGGGGGAAATCAGTCGCACGAAAGAGGCCAAACAGACAAATAAATACATCGGCGGCTCAACAAATCAACTACCCCTTCAGAGGAGGTGCCCTGCGCAGCCATGGGGGAGGTGGGAGGAGAAGAAGAGAGCGTCACCTTCGAAAAAAGGAGAGGTCTCGGGCTCATCCCTTATTCATGTTAAGGCTCCACCATCTCATGGCTGAATCCCTGGAGGCTAATGAATAAGGTTGGTGGTGGGACTGTTTAAATTTGGGGGCCAGGATATTGTGGGGGGGAGGGGGGGGGCGGGTCTCACATCAGCATCCTTCTATATCATCCCTGTCACAACGCAGCAGACATCTTATCAGGAAATTCATCACTTTTCTTAAACCAACACCAGTGTCTGTTAGTCGCTACTTACTTGCTTTCATTCCCTGGGGATGTTTCTGTTGTCCTGCAAATATTTTTGAAATAATCTAAACCTGATGTTTTCACAAAAGCACAAATAAGTATCCATTTGAACTTTGGTATTAGCTTTAGGTTGGTAAAAGATGGTTAAGTATAAACTTAAATCATTTGCCCCAAGTTTAACGCTTCAACTTTTTCGCAGAAGGGAGAAATAAACCAATAGAAATAATGTGCTGGTGCTTTTGGCAGCTGTTGCTGATCGTATGTTACATCCTTTTTCTGTTCTCCCAGTATCTCAGCCAAGGGGAGCGAATTGAGCTCCACCATCAAGCCTGTTCTGCATGTGGGAAGAAGAGAACTGGAAGTCAAAGGACAACATATACGGGCAGTGGATACCAAAGCCCAGAGCAGCCTGAGCAGAGTGAATGGAGATGACCAGTCATCCCTGCGTAAATGTTTGATACATGGGTGAGGGCATGCGGTGGCCAAATCCAACGACCCCGATTCACTCCTAGTCATCTGTTAAGGAATGCTAAGCATATTTTTAAACTGGTGCTTTTTATCATTTTTATGGCCGAGTGAAGATGTGAGTTTATTGCATGTCACTATATATTTCAATATAGAATTTCAGTTTGGGCTCCTGCAGGAATGTCAAATCAAACAGATCATCCAAATCAGGGCATCAAAGTTGTGGAAAACAGTCAGTCACTGTTAGACATGCAACCATATCAGGAAAGTGCAGAAGGAGGGAGGGGTGGGGGTGTGCAAAAAAGCAGGTATCATACCAAAGACAACTCCCCAAAAATCCTAACGTAAGATCCACTGGCTGCGTGGAGGACAGTTTTATTCATACCAGCAGGAGATAGAGCAGCCTTTCACTTCAGAGCGTACCTGCCAAAGCCTGCAGTGAAGGGGAGAAGAAAATAACTTGAGGTAGAGGGGGCTGGAGAGCAGTAAAAGTGTTCAGGAGGAATCTTTATTTAGGTGTGGGATCACACTCTAAAGTGAAAGCAGATGGGGGCCGTAGTCTGGAATAGTTTCCACTTGAAGTATTCAACTCTTGTTTGCACTACGCTGGGTCGTTTGGGTCAGTTCCAGAGATTCTGTGGCCCAGATTCTGGGGCTCAGATGGGTTTTGATGCCTGCGTCTCGGACAGCGGTCTGGCTGAGCCAAGGTCAGCATGTATGAAAGGATGAGAGGATGGATTTCATATGCAAAGCACTTCCACGCACGCCGATCACGACACACAACGGCACAGTTAAAAGCACCATTATATGAGAAGTTCAGAGGACCTAGAAGCAGCTACAAAGCTTCATCTCACATGAACAAGACTATAAGCCATGGATCAGCAAAGCAGTTCATCTGCAGGGAGCAGCAGTAGTGTTGAATCATATGTTGCTGACTGTATCAGTCTCAAGCCAAAGCCCTGCTGGAAGGGAGTGGTGGGTGGTGTTTGTTGTGAGAGTAAACCTTGGCACCTTGTGCTGAAAACACTGCATCAACCAAGGACTTGATGTAGCTGAGTGCAGACGTTCGCTTTAGGTGTGCTTTTCTCAAGAGCTTCAGTTTCACTGAGTCCCTTTTAAGGTAGACATTAATTTGATTCTGCTTCTGTGATGCTCTCTGTGATACCTGAGAGGTGTTTTTGCACAAAGGGAAACAAATCAGGTCTAAAATTTTATGTGGATTTCAGACAAATATGATAACAAGAAATAACTCGATAGAGAGATGAGTTAGAAAGGAGTTCACATATATGTGGTAGAAAGGAAAATTACATTTTACAAAAAAAGAACATTAAGACATTTTTAAAATACCTATGTTAAAGGTATTTAAATATCCTAATTAAAATAATTAATTAATTTTATTACCCTGCCTCCATGTAGCCGACAGAACAAAACCTTTCTAAACAGCTTCTCTTAAGTTCTCTTATGCTGAGATATGGAGGTGAAAGTTTGATCTACTATTTATTGACTGACTTTTTTTTGTTTCAGTGTCAGTGAACTGGACAATATTCTTGAGAAAATGAATCTAGAATGTCTGTCTCTGGTACTTCTGGAACTGGTACTACTTGATACTTTACCATAAATTATCTTATCTTGAAATTTAACTGCACAGACCTGAGTTGAATGTGCTCCAATCTGGTCCTTAATACATTTTCCAGTGCTGATAGTGCTGGTGCTTGAACCCAAACCCAGTCCAGGATTATTATAACATCTGAGCAGTTGCATCATTCACTGGCTTCCACACCTCAGGTACAGCATTGTGGAAGATCTGCAGGAACCAGTCCTTGTGGACAAAAAATGAGCAGCTCTGTTGTACAAAGTACTTGAATTGGAATGCCCACATTGTACCCATGAGGACATTAATCTAACTCTTAATGGCCAGGATCAGTCAGCAGTCTTCTCCGTGCAATCGCTCCTCAGGGACACTCCAAGCCTACTACAAGTCCCACTTGAGCACCAATTTCTTTAAAGTAACAAATCCAAGAACAGGACCAAAGTAGGAGAAACCCCTAGCAGATTTTTTTTTTGGCCCCCATGGTAAATAAAGCCTGAACGAGGGGAGCTGATGGGTGAGGGGAGGGGACATGGAAGGGGGATGTGGGTGCAGCTTGTTGTCGGAGTTATGGATGGTGCATATTTCCTGCTGTCGACGTGGACCTTGGCAACGCTGGAGTGAGAGCGAGATGATTCTCACTGATACAGTAACAGAGTCCGCTAGAGTCTCTTCTCCACTGCAATTCATCTCGCTCCCTCACTCTCCATTATGGCTGATGACTGAATTTGCCAGAGTGCTGGCGGTAACACTTGCGATAGGCAGAAGTGTGAGCGGGAACCACAGAGGGAAGTATTTACACTAGACAACAGCTGGAACTTAACAAGTTGTTTATATATGCAGTTGGATGAGCTCTGTGGGCAAATCATGTTTTTGTGTTTGATTCAGGGCCACAATGAAGCCTGTTAGTGTGGATGGGAATTTCCACTGACAGGTAGCCATGTATGATGTTCTCATTGAAATGGCTTTGCATGTGATGTGATTAGCAAATCTTGCCACAAAATCTGCCTCAAATTAAGATATTTACAGAAAGTAAACAACCAATAAAATTAACAAGGAAATGTTTTGCTTTCTAAACCTTTCAAAATGTTTCACGTACCATTGGAGTTCTCTGTTGGAGAACATATGTAAACACCCATTTAGACACAAAAACAGTTTCAGTGAATGTATGGTACAGACTCCTGTAATAAACACTTCTATGGATACATAGCAACCATCTTATTGTTTAGAACAGGTGTTATATATGCTGTGAGTGTGAGTTTAAACTGAGTATATTAGGTAGCTTGGGAAGTTAAGAGTGAACTGAAATGCAGGGTTCTATAAAAAACACTGAGATGTTTCTTAGTAATGAAACAGTGTTGTTTACAGAGGTTGTATAAAAAAACACTGATATGTTTCTTAGTAATGAAACAGTGTTGTTCACAGAGGTTCTATAAAAAACACTGATATGTTTCTTAGTAATGAAACAGTGTTGTTCACAGAGGTTCTATAAAAAACACTGATATGTTTCTTAGTAATGAAACAGTGTTGTTCACAGAGGTTCTATAAAAAACTCTGATATGCTTCTTAGTAAACAGTGTTGTTCAGAGACACATCTTTGCGTGCATTTACTACCCTTGTATCAGGATGATGTTCAGCATCAGATGGTTTCTGGTTCAAGCCCCACCCTGAGCAAGGCCCTTAAACCTCGGTTGTTTAAGATGTATCCATTTGCAATTGTAAGTCACTTTGGATAAAAGCATCAGCTGAATGGTGTAAATGTAAGGACTTCTAATCAGCAAAATGAAAACGCATGCAGTTAACCGAAAGTGATGACAGGCTTTTTACTTCTGCATTGATGCTCTTAATAGTTTTATGTTGTATTTTCACACACAAAAAAAAAAGTTTACAGTGTTAACGCTTCTTGGTGGTCGGAATTAAAAAATGCCTAGGAAATCCAGTCTATTTCGATTCATTTCTAAAGTGGTGATTTTCCTAGCTGGGAATCACTTTTGAGCCAAGCCACAATATCCCACTTTTTATTTCTCTTCTGGCACATTACCAGACATCTAAGGAGTCATCAGGACCCAGGGGCAGAAGGGGTAATTATAAACAGACGCCAACGGCCTCTGACTCAGCTCTAACACACATGAGTAATGACTCAGCTGTTGAACCAAAATAACAAGACTGGTTAAACTCTTTGACTGTGGTGCATCATTGGATTTAGTGACTTAGTGGACAGTGATCCTACCTATTCATTTTCTTCAAATCAGAGTCAGCTATAACAAAATATGAGGGACCAGGAATGGTCAAAAGATTTACCCATAAATATAACACAATGACAAATCCTTAAAAATATATTGAGAAGATCAGCCACATCAAAACAGAATCAGCAGTTCAAATAAAAACTAATTCTCAGAGTTCTCAAGCCTGCAGGGCAAATCTATTATTTTACCGTGTTGTGGATGAACTATCCTGATACAATCTCAGTTTGGGGAGATCCTGAAATGGCCCTGAATGCAGAGGACCTTCATGATGGAACAGTCACTGGAACAGTCACTCGAACTAAAGCACACGACTATAGCTGTATTCAGGCAGCTGATTTAGTCCTACAGACATCTTCATACAGTCTGTTCTCTATGACTCTGTTTTCACGACCCCTGTACTCTCCCACATACCCTAACTCTACCCAAGCCCCAGGCGTGGGTAGTCATAAATTGGGAGGTGCTGATGTGGTGTGACGGGCGTGTGTGGTGGAGATCTACCCACCTCCGCACACTGAGTGCCTGGACTCCCGCCGACCCTGGGAGAGGGCACGGACTGGCAGCCTGCCTCACTCCAGCCCATTGCTCACCACTCATGACGCAAAGTAAATATCCCAGGCCAAGAAAAAGCTAGCCTCTCTCAGTACAGGCAAATCTTTCATTTGCTATGTTTTTTTTTGTCCCACAATAGCATGCGCTACTGGGAAGTTTCACCTAAGCTTCACATGCTATAGTTTGATGATAGAAAAATAATATCACTTTGAATTCTAGATATTTGTATGCTAATGTGACATCATTTTTATTTCATTATTGTAAATAAAACAACAAACAGCCTGTGCATAAAGCTGCAGATTTCTATATTCCTCTTTACTCTTAACATCTGTGTCAGTTTTATCATTCTCACAAATTCATTTTTTACACCTGAAAGTAATAATCAAACTGTGGTAACTGTGTTTTAGCATTAATGGTGGATTTCACATTGAATCTGACCCGGTTTTGTGATGCAAAGCCATTGAGGCATGACAGTTATTTTCATGACATTCGCTCTACCAATTTGCTGCACAGCAGTTTTGGGAAACATTTGGCAGTGAAATAACAGGAGATCGTATACAGCTGACTGAAACCAATAATCCTTAATGCAGATAAGTATTACCAAGACATTAAATTAGACCTGCATTTGCTAAAATACGGCAAGCAAGTTATGGAACATGATACAGAATTTACTTAAAACTGAAAGGACCAACTAGATTGCATGAGAGCTATAATGGTATGAACCTCAGGATGAAAATGTGTGCAAATCATAATTATGAACATTATCATTGAGAAAGTTCTGGGAAAATGGATACCAAGCAGTGTTTTTGGCATCCCTTGTGACAGGAGCTGATTTTGAGGGTTGATGATGAGATTTTGAGCAGAGGGTTCAATAATGAAAATAAAGAGTGAAGGACCCATGTTAAGAAACACACAGAACGCGCTCTGCTCTTTGGCCGTCTCAGATCTGGCTTTCATTACCAGGTCCTCTTTAGGGGGTGTTATCAAGAGGAATTTACTGCATCTCTGGATGATAATTAATGACCAAAGTGCTTGGGTTAAAAATGAACGCTCTTCCTTTTATAGCAGACAACACACTTCAGATTTCACATAACACCATGGTCTTTGCGTTTGGTCTTCACACTGAGTGACTGAGCATGTTGAAACCAAATATAAACTTAAGTCTTTCCAGAAAAAAATCTACAGACACCTTTACCCTGAAGAACTCAAAACATTCATCTGAATCACAGGGATAACCTACAGAGCATTATAAACAGAAATTATAACTGTGGTGTTTAATTTTGTTTTATTTGATGTGTTAACAGATTTACTCATGTTTATTTTAAACTTACTGTTCAATATCAAAATCTAAATGTCAACTTTTTACAACCCTGGCACCAGTGGCCTATGGCTGAGGATACCTAAGGAGAATGGAACGCATGGAGAGTCTTCACACACTGCAAAAAATTAGATAGCCCTTATCTACAACATCTTTGGCAGATAAAGTCTGATATATGTCTGTCACTGGGGTTAGTGATCTTTTTATCTGTCCTTTATGTGTAACAGAGTTGAATACCTGAGAGGAGAATATCTGCGTGGTTAATGCTGGATCATGGTATCTTTGGATTACTTGGTTTTACAAATCAAACATGTGCGATCGTTTCATTTGCTGGCTAACAGAACAAAAACGTTTTGTACCCTCTGAATTCTCTACACAATCCAATTAATTTACCCCAAATGGACAATGGATAATGTTAACTGTGTGTGCTCATACTCTTCCTTTAGTAATGATCGAATGTGACTGATGTGATTCATTTTCTGGAGGTGAATGTGCTGCTCTCACTAACTGTTGTGTGAAAGTTTGAAACAGCTGCAGACTCTCTGAGAAATGGCCCAGCTCTTATATGACGCCACTCCTGTCTATACTCATGTATAAAGAGAGAGTAAATAATCTGCATGCAGCCACAAACACATACACACACACACACACACACACACACACACACACACACACACACACACACACACACACACACACACACAC
>JAOYMR010000014.1:3387604-3402542 GCA_025802075.1 Tenebrosternarchus preto | reverse complement strand
TGTTCTACCAGGCAGAAGCTCAGAAAGTAAAAGTCCTCACCTGGATTTTGCTGATCTACCAAAACATTCATAAGATGCTGACAGCAGGTATTTAAAACATTTGAAATGTTTATGGATAGCACCAACCAGCCAATTAAAGCTCAACTTGACACCATGTCTAACCTTAACCGTTCTTTTTCTTATGATATTGTTTTTATAATTTTCACATTTTGCAAGATCACACAGGAAAACTTCAGACAGAAGTGCACATTCCTGGTTCAGAAATATTAAAAGCCAGTAGGTAAAATTAGTTCGTGGAATCGTGAGCAAAATCTTGGCGAAGACTTTTACATTTGGAACCTGGAATATCCACCTCTGCTGCCAGGACTTGTATAGTAGGTGTTAGTAATGTGCACTACGTTCTGTCAGGATTTGTACAGTGTGTGCTAGTGGGTGTTCCCTTCCCTCATCCATATGGAGGAAAGCAGTGTAAGGAAACTATAACAGGAACCTCAAAGCAACATTGGGGACCTTCTAAGAACAGCATTCCATGCTCCAACATCTCATGATGCTTTATTGCAGACAATCTATCTGTTTGTGGACATTCAGCAATTATGATTACATGATAGTTAACCTATGTAAAATAAACATATTTTAAAGAATTTTTAACAGTAAATGAATGGACTCAAATGTATCTCTGGGAGAGATTAACACTGCACACACACACCCCAGGAGCTGTAGGGGTTCACATCAGCAAGGCTTTCCTGTGAGGGGCTTCTAAATGGTTGATATGGACTGGGGCCATTTCCCATGATGCACAGCAGATATGTGTGTGGTCAGTTTGTGTTAACTAAACTGGGTGTTGATTTGTTGAAACAATTACAAGATCCATAGAACTAATATGGTTCAGTGTATACTGTGATCTGTATCCAGGCACTAAATCAACATACCCAGGCATCCTTTGGCAAGAAATGGGTGCACAGTAAGGCTGGTGCCAGCTTTGACTTATGGTTTGATAATACTCCTATAACGGTGGAGTGGTATCCTAGTGAACCTTTCAGTTATAATCTTCACAAAGATTAGTAATATTATTATAAGTAGTAATTAATATTATCGATGACAGCATTCAAGATAATACCTATGAAACTTTTAAAGCCATAGTATCTTAGTGAGTTTCTGCCACCTCTAACAGTAGATCATTTGCTTACCTTTATGTTATAGAGAAGTGAATCTGTTCATGGTGTGCATGTTTTCCTAATTCAGGGTTTTGTGCTCCTGTATCTCAACTGGTAAACCAGGTAGAAGATAGCGCTAGTAATACCAAAGTCATGGGTTTGAGTGCCAAAGTGCAAATGTACTGTCATGCTGATAAGGCATCACTCTGGATAAGGCTGTCTGCCAAACTCCGTAAATATAAAAAAATACAGCTACCAACATTAGAAGAAACTCCTCACCTTAGTAAATATTAGTTAAATGGAAAATTCAGTCCTTCTCTGGGGCAAAAGTTTAGAGCGTAATAAATTCTGTTTTACACATGGATAATTGTATGTTCATAGCCAGGAAAGTTAATCAACATTATTTTTCATCCTAATTATGACCCTGATTAAAACAAATTAATCATTCATAATTCAGGACCTGGGGTGACCTGTGTGAAAAGGTCAAGCAGCAGAACTAAGGTCAAGTGGCTAAACACATCCATATGTAAATGAGAACTAAGAGCAGTGTAAACCCAAGCTCTTTCATAAAAGGGTGTAACTTCAATTAAAATAGTTAAGCGTGTGGGTTTATTTACTTATTTATTTACACACCAGTTTCATACCAAATCTCCTCATTCTCCTCATGGATCAGATAACCCCATGCTACTACCTTTTGTTATAGATGTTTATGAAATGCTCACAGTGAAAAAGTGAAGCACATATATTGTTGCTGTCAGGGTTGAGTGTGTAAATCTGTGAGACATGAGGCATAGCAGTGGGATGCTGGGAAGTTGGGTTCCTGCCAACAGCAACCTCACAGCATGGGGGCGAGACAGGTTTAGGACAAACAGCTGGAGAAAGTGAGATAGAAGAAGGAAGGGAGGGAGAGAGAGGATATAGCAGTGCATGGATGATCAGATACGATTATTGTCTTGACTTACAGCGTGAGCTCCTTAGAGAATCAACAATGCGACCCTCGTGTGTCTCTGATCTACGGAAGAAAGCTCTCACGCTTCACCACCATCGTGAACAGTGCAACGAACAAATCGAACATGCAGTTCTCTTTGCTACACCTATCATACATCACGGGCACTTTAAAGGCAGATTCTCTGTAGACTTGTAGATTTTAACATGCGTCCATTTAAACAGGAGAAACCTTTTTCCTCCTAAATGGATCCTTAGGGTCCTTACTGAGAGACCAGGCAGACATAACAAGAATAACAACAGCACAATGACATTTAAAGAATTCAGGAAGGTCTTGTGCGAGTTATAGCAATGGTACCATGACAATGTATTACTGAAGAAGTAATACTAGATGTCAGGGAAGTCAGAGAAGAGTAGGGATTAATATGAACATTTCTGCAGTTTTACAAGCATACTCATACTGTAATGAAAAGTGTCCATTAAGGGGTCTCCATCCAGCCTGTTCAAAGGTAGCAGCTGATGTCAGCAAAGACATTTTTGTTTTGAAATGATGTGAAGTTACCATCAAAATGGTGCTTTCAAACGTCCATAAATTCAGATATTCAAAATAAAGGTCCAAACACCAACAAGTGTTTCTAATTTTGCATAAATACCTAAAGGAATCATGTGCATTCCCTCATATTCCAAATATTCCTCTTAAAAACAGAACAACATATTCCGTATTGCTCTGTGGGACATTAATGGAGCAGAAATCCCTGCACAGCTATGCAAACAAACCTGGCGACCATATGAGATCAACATGTTGCAATTACACAAATCAGCATTCTATGCATTTTAGGCACTGTATCTGGTGAGATGCAAGTGCAGTCAAATACATTTTTGTTCACTGAGTTCACACTGAGTTGTGTACACCCCAGTATGGGCAAAACATGGAGACTTATACTGCACATGGACTTTATTGATCTATAAAACAGGACTCAACAGGATATCCTTTTGTTCATCTCTGATGTCTGATTAGATTGCTATTAACATGACATGTCTCATGCATTTGCAATTACCGTAAAGAGTGTTTTTGTAATGAATACATGTAAGTATCACTTGATGTATTTGATGGTTTTGTGTAAGCCCTGGACACACCCTTAGCTCTTGGCTGTATACAGTTTAAGGCCAGAACTGGTCACAGAAACATATTATTTCCAGGCAAATAGCTTTTTAATGAAGGACAAATTTGTCTCTGACCTCTGCAAATCACTACTAAAAGCCAGATGATTAGAGTTTGCATGGGCTTCAGTTGCTTTGTATATGCCCTGCCAGGACTCCTGTCCACAGGAAAAAGAAGAAAAAACTGAACAGTCTGACAAAAGAAATCAGTAGGAATTTAATAGTTCCTTTAAATATATGTACAGATGATTTCTATAACTCTGCTGCCAAGAATTTGGCAACTGTCTTGTTTCAAACTTGTTTCAAAATGGATTCTTCCCACAATCCTAGACATCACAAGGTCAGCTTTTAGATTTATTTGTATTAAAGAGCATCTAACAATTCCACACCTTTTCCCCCTTTTATCTGCATCTGCGTTTTAACATGGGCTTTTCATCTTGAGGCAGTGTTCATATCAGACATGCACTAGAGGTAGCCAGTCAGGATGACTTTCCAAAGACAGGTGGACATTCATCTGATGTTACTGTCAGCTACATAGAGAGGAGTGTACAGGGACAGAAAAAAAGATGTTTCTAAAGCTTTTTTTTTTTAATGTCCAAAAATTATGCAAAAGCATCTGTTTTTATGGGCTCATAATCACTATTGCAGTAATTCCAGCATCATTGGCCACTACTGTAGCAGACAGCTTCCTTGATGTTTGTGTTCAGTTTCCTCAGTAACATTCTGGTTAAATATTGGAAGCACTTGTCTTGTAGGTCACACTGTCACCCACCCAGGTGTTAAAATAGAGCAAATGGACAGTCAGACAGTGAGGGCATCTCCATTTTTGTTGGCACTGCACACGTCTCTTCTCATTTTCACCAGAGCATGAACAGGCCTCCAGGTAAAGCTTCAGATAAGCCTCAAACAATACGGCAACAAAAGCCTTTTCTATGTCATCTCTGCTCTCATGCTGGAAGACCTTGTGTTTAACAAAGTGATCAAAAGTAGAAGAATAGTACAATATAGCATTAAACAACATGGGCCTCAGTATTCCCATGACTTGACTTCATATAAATAATTATCAAAACACAACTCTCCAGTCATTCACATCACTCTGATCAAACAGCACACAACTAAAAAAAAACACAATAAAAAAATTAATGACCATACATATATACGGTGATACTAAACAAACACTATACAACGATAAGGCATATACACTATCATCAGCATACATACAAATATACAGAAAGTAAATGCAGTGAGCACCTCTTATACATTGGTAAAGGTTTTTCTTCTTCAGCAACAAGATGTGCATGAGACATTATGGACTTAAACAGATGAAAAATATAACTGAATATATAGTGAAATCTCTTGGTGCCATTTTAGAGTTCAAATGGGGTCCAAAAAATGTGGTTATTAGCAGCCAACTTGGACAAACTCTGCAAAAGACATGGAGTTTCAAAGTTATCAGTCAATATCAAAAGCAAAAGAGCACCAAAGTGTTTTCTCCCTGGCCAGCCAGTGAGGGGACACAAAACAACACGTAAATCTTCAACACCCAAATCTGCATTGCTTCTGATGAAGGGCATCGTCATTTCACAGCAGTGTAGTGGGGTTTTTAATTGTTTAATTAACCCTTTCAGTTACCAGAGACCTGTGTCACAAAGATGGCTTAGAAGCGAATCCTTCTATTTTCTTTTTATCATTCAAGGTAAAAATTAAAAACAAACAAACAAAAATTCAAGGCTCCCCACAATGTGGAACTGAAAGTAAAGTTAGATCCTCATTTCTGCCTCATCGCTGGGCTCCAGGGAATGATCTGTGGTGCTAATCATGGACGTTGAGGGGCCTTGTGTGACACCAAAAGGAGAGACAGCTGGTGATCGGGCAGCCAGAGGTGACAGGGATGGTGAGAAGCTGGGGGACATAGCAGCTGATGAGATAGAACCCTCGTGGCTTATAGGAGAACGTCTGAGGGACGCTAGGTGTGGAAACGTCCGTGCAATGGCAGGCTTTGGTGGGACAGACTTGGCACCAGGGTGAGCTACTGAGGTAATGAGTGGGGGTGGATCAATTCTGGGTTTCGGATCTGTCTTAGCTTTGGGTTGGAAGGGTCGACGTGGATTGTTGGGGGGTATACTTTCATCTTTCAATCTAGCGATTTCTGTAAAAACATTAGCAAGAGGCTGGAACTGTGGACACCAGTTGAGAAGGTAGTCCCAGTTGTAGCTCCCTCGCAGTTCCTCATCACTAGCAACAATGGCTGTGAGGGAACCATCTACAGAAGGTTTGCCATCCTCAGGGAAGGCATAATCCTTTGAGTGGGATATGTTGAGTCCTCTTCCCACTCCAAGGTAGCCACCACCTTCGTCTCTGTAGATCGGAAGCTGGCCAGAGAGTAAGGTGCCACTTAGACTCCCTAGCTTCTTCCCTTTGAACCACTGGCTAGCATCCAGAGCTCCTGGTTCGCAGGAGATATCAGATAACTGGTCTGCATCCTGCTGAATGCCTGAATCAGGTCCTCGTGCAGAGATGTGCTCTTGCATAGAAGAGGTAATGCTAGCCACTCGCGGATACTCGTTGATCATCCGAATCTCATCATCCTCTGCAGCCTCGGCTGACCCTCTGCCACTGGAGTGTGATGGATCCAAGGAACCTCCTCTGGTGTAGGAACCTCCACCTCCCCCTTGATCACTAGCAAACCCTGGAAGAGTCTGGTGGTAGATACTCTCCCCACCAGCAGGCTTTGCTTCATCCAACTGCTGCAGTGCTGTGCCTGAAGCCACAGAACCAGTATTCTGTCCTTTCTTCCGCCGTCTGGATTTTACCAGATACAGAGCCACAGCAATTATGACCAAAATAACTATTACGCCAAGAGAGGCTGCAATAATACTGACCAAGAGAATGTTAAAGTTGTCTGAAAGCCCAAAGGATGTGTTGGTGACATCAATAGTTAGTTGGGCAGTTGCGACTCTGGAGGTTTCTAGAGGACTATGGGCTGTTACATCCATCGTCAGGAGGCGGGTCTCCCTTTTGGAGCGTCCCCCTCCATTGGAGCTACCAGAGCTGTCCATTTTGAGGTATATTACACCAGTGGTCTTGTTCACATCAAAGAATGGAGAGCTGTTGGGCATAGAGTAGAGCACGACCCCATCCACACCACCATCCTCATCAACAGCCTGCACCTGTCCAATGCTCTGGCCCTTCTTGGCTCCCTCTGGTACCTCAAAGGCGAAAGCTGAGGATGTGAAGACTGGGTCATATTCATCCTCGCCTGTGATATAGACCTGAACGGTGACTGTGGCAGAGTTGTTGCCTGCATCCACAGCCAGAGCCATGAAGTGAAAGGAATTCACTTTCTCAAAGTCAAAGGTCTGACGAGAACGCACCTCCCCTGTGTTCTGATCCACCACAAAGGAGTCTTTTCCCTGACCTGATCTATCCACTATGAAATACTTCAATTGTCCGTAGACACCAGTGTCATGGTCTATGGCATGCAACACCATGACTGCTGAATTAGGTGGCTGGTTTTCTCGAATGCTTGTAGTCATGGTCTCAATAGGAAAGTAGGGTCTGTTGTCATTAATGTCCTTTACCTCCACATTTATAGGAGCTAGAGCAAAATTACCATGGCCATCTGAAGCTTGAACAATGACTACATGGGTAGGCCGAGACTCTCGGTCCAGAGGCCTCTGCAGTCGTAGCGTTCCAGTCCACTGGTCCACTGAGAACAGCTCCATCTCATCTCCAGAACTTATGCTATATTGGATCTCTGCATTAGGTGCTGAATCTGAATCACTTGCAGACAACCGTAAGATCTCGGTGCCGGCTGCAGCCTCTTCACTCAGAGCCACTATATACTCAGCACGGCTGAATACTGGAGGGTTGTCATTAACGTCAATGACGGTGACGATAGCAGGCACGCTAGAACTACGTTGGGGTACACCACGGTCTGATACAACCACGGTGAGGTTGTAGTGAGCCGTCGCCTCGAAGTCCAGCTTCTCTGCTAAGATGAGCGTACCTACTGTTTGGAAGCCACGGCCTTCTATGAAACGGACGCTACTCTCGATCTGAAAGGCGTTCCCGACATTCCCACTTGCAATGGCAAAATCGAAACCTGAGTTTTCCTGGGAGAGATCACCATCCACTGCTTCCAAAGTCAGGATGGTGGCTCCAGGAAGTTGGTCCTCAGACACGGTGGCTCTGTATTCAGACTGATGGAACACTGGGGCATTGTCATTTACATCTGTTAGCTGAACTTGGACAGTGGCGATGGAAGACAGTGCTGGCTTTCCTCCATCACGAGCCTCAATTACTATTCTCACGGAGGGACGCTCTGGGTCAAACTCAGCTTTCTGAGTAATAAACAATGTTCCTGCAAAAAAAAAAAAAAGCTTAAAACTTCTGATTGCTTACATATTAATATTACATTATTCCAATTCCTTTAAAAAGTACTAATATACCACTAAGACAAATAACTTCAGTATAAAAATAGTAAGTGGCTTTGTACATTTGAAGACACTGCAGAAGAAAGAAATAATATCAACTCTGTACCATTATTAGGGTCAATGTAAAATCCCTCCCTGGATGATGACCTCACACGATAAGTGACCTTTCCGTTCTCTCCCGAGTCTCGATCTGTGGCTGTAACCGTGACTACGGGACTGCCTGGCGGGGAATGTTCTGGCAGAGTCACCTGGGAAACCACAACAGAGCAGTTACTCGCTATACTGTTTTCCAGTAGAACTTGACTTTCCTTACTCTTTTTCTCCCTTTTCCCTCTAATTTAATAGCTCCTTTGTAAACATTGATGTCATTTCCTTAAACACCACAGAGTAACGAGTTTAATGAAACCTCTACATCCATATTCATTAAACTATTAAAACTTCAGTGGCTGTGCATGTAATTTTGTGCTTAAGGCAAATTGATTTGACCTGTCTATCAAATTTAATAAGGTATGAAAATCTGGGAAGGTCATCGGTCTGCACCTGATGAATAAGTGCAAATTCATTTTTATGAGGAAAATGTGGCTCCAAATTTTTAGAAATCCTTCAAAAAAGTTTGGGGAAACTCCTTTTCTCATCTCTTCCTGTCTTCCTCTAATTTTCTCTTACTAAAGGTTCTGCAGTGCTAATACATGTCTTGGATAAAAACACCAAATTTAATAGTTACACCTGAAAGCAAAAATGTAGCAACAGTTATACTGAGTCATCCTTAAGCAGTGAATAAGAAGATGTGATCCATATGCTGGGGTTTACCTGGTATAGGTCTTGGGTGAAGTTAGGCACATTGTCGTTCACATCCTCCACCAGTACTGTCAGATTGGCCTCACTCATGTGCTTCGAGTCTGAGGCTTGGACTGTCAGTGTGTACCACGTCCTCTCCTCAAAGTCCAGTGGAGCAGTCAGAAACACTTTGCCGTTGTAGCGGTGGATTCCAAACTTGCCCAGCGAGGGAGTGTCCAGACGGAGAGAATAAGACAACGCTGGGCCCGAATCCACATCGTTTCCTGTTACCCTGGTAATCTCTGTGCCGACAAGCGAATCTGGGGGAGAGTGGAGACATAACACAACTGGTATATTGGGAAAAGAAACAGGCGAATCACAAGAGTGCGGCTGGCAAGGAATCACACAGCAAGACAAATGTGGTTGTATTTAAGCTAATGAGAGGTAAAGGGCTGATATGATCCATGGAGAAGAATCTAATAGCTGATTTACAGCATCAAGCTAAAAGACAAAGGTCGCTTCCCACTCACTTTCTGGTACTCGCACATCCTTGGGCAGGGGGATGGTAGGACTGTTGTCATTGAGGTCGACGATAATCACTGTTAGAGTGGCAGAGCCTGCGAGTTTGGGGCTGCCACGATCTGTTGCTGTAATCACGAGCCTGATGTAAAAAAATAAATAAAAGATCAGACCACAACAAAATGGCTCTCTCTATACCCAATATCCTGTTTTGAATAAGATATTGTGTCAGTTAATATTCCTTTCTCTACTCTACTAAGAAAAGCAAAAGACATGGATTCTACTTTCAATATGGACAAATGGTCATGTTTAAAACTCTCCCTAAATCATAACCAAAGATGCGGGAAATGAAAGGGAGACAAGGGGAGTGTGTGTGTGTGTAGTGAAGGGAGTGAGAGGAGAGTGTGTGTGTGTGTAGTAAAGGGGGTGAGAGGAGTGTGTGTGTGTGTGTGTAGTGAAGGGGGTGAGAGGAGTGTGTGTGTGTGTGTGTTGGAGAGCAAGCCTGTAAGGTCCAGAACACATCACACATAGCCTGATAACACTGAACAAGAGGAGGATGAAAACATTCCACAGAACGTGAGGAAATAAACGTCCCACAGAACTTCACTGCCAAACACAGCGTGCACACACACACACACACACACACACACAAACACACACACACAGTCAAGCACACACACACAGACACACACACATGCACATGCACACAAACACATACTCACACACGCACGCACACAGTCAAGCACACAGACACACACACACACAGTCAAGCACATACATGCATGCACACACACACACACTCACGCACACAGAAACACACACACACACACACACACACACACACACACAAACACACACACAAAAAGAAATACTCACTTTGTCTGTATCCAGATCTCTCGGTCCATGATGGCTGCTGTAGTAACACTGCCAGTCAGAGGGTCAATCTTAAACAGGCCACTGCGACTGGACGACTGGATTGAGTAGGTGACCTGCCCATTCTGGCCTTGGTCCACGTCCTCAGCCACGACCTGACGTCATACAAGCATTGTGATGTCGTGAAGAGCTCCACTGATGTCATAAGTAGTACTTAACACGTTTCCATTAAGTATGAACCACAATGGCATAGTTTATTAGACGTTTTTTTCTTATGTGGAATTAAAAAGATTAAAACACCTGAATAATAGGTGAGTCGTAGCCTTGTGCTTCACGTATGTATGCAACATAGTTCTGCAGCTGAAACCGGGGCAGATTGTCATTGACATCCTGAAGAATGAGGTTGACGGCCATGAAGGAGCTGGAAGTTGCAGTTTCAGCCTTCACCACTAGACGGAGTCTTGGATTGTCCTCAAAATCCAGGCCACTGGAGCTCTGTACCCAAATCTCACCTGTGTGTTAGAAAAGGGGCGGTACACTAAATCAGATATATTCCATCAAAATTCTGCCTGTGTATATGCTGCCAGTAATATAAAATTTTTCATATTCATTATAATTCATATTAAAATGTCTTATTTATTATAAAATGTGGTAAGTGAAGATTAGACTCACACAGGCCTATATACATATTTGGCATTTTCACAAAATCACAAATTGCAAAAAAAAAAAAAAACATAAATTCTGAAGCCCCCAGTCATGTTAATGTGAAGCCTAATGACCCAGCCTGGTGTGGCAGTGATGCTTGTGTGGTTGCTGTGGTAACGGCTCTAACCCGAGCTGGAACTGATGCTGAAAGCCTGCTGCCGGTTGCCGCTGAAGATGCTGTACGTGATGCCCCTGCGGGTCCCATCCGGGTACTGCGCCTGTGCCTGGGCCACAGTGGTTCCTGAACAGGAAAAAGGAGACAGGAACTCAGTCCCGCACACATGGTCCTGCATGCAGAACCCTGATAAAATGTGTGTATAGAACCTCTGCTGGAGAATTACAGTGGAGGTTTCAAAAACATAAATAACATTTGAAATGCCATTGTTTAGTGTTTCTTTAATGCCATTTGAAATGCCATTGTTTAGTGTTTCTTTATTTCCATTTGCATAGAAAATGATTAGCTTTCTTTAGTAAATTTTTAAATTTGATTGCTAAAATAAAATAATTAAATGGCAGATTTATGGGTATAGGATTTCAAAAGTACTAAACGAAATATGAGTGTTTGCCTATTAACCTTGGGGTGCATTCTCCTGGATGCTGACATCTCTGGTGGTGCGAGAGAAGCGGATGCCCTGGTAATCCTGTTCTTTCACGTAGATGATCACCACGCCCAGGGAGGACTGAGCAGGGCTGCCCTGATCCATGGCCTCCACAATGAGGGTGCGCTGGGTCTGGGTGAGGCTGTTCAGTGCCTCCGTGGTCTGGATCTCCCCGGTCAATGAGTTTATGGAGAAGCCTCGCACGGGCATGGCAAAGCGATAGAACACTGACCCGTTGGCCCCAAAGTCCTTATCTTCTGCTCTCATGGTGGCGACCACCTGGTTGGTGGAAACACTCCTGCTGGACACGTTGATGATGAGAGGATCCTGGATGAAGAAGGGCAGGTTGTCATTCACGTCCAGGACCGTGACGGTCACCTGGGCCGTGGCGTTGCGTGGTGCAGCAGGCGATGAGTCCACTGCACAGACCTGGAAGCTGTAGGAGGCCCTCTTCTCTCGGTCCAGCGGGGAGGCTGTGGTGATCCGACCCGTGTCAGGGTCCACCGTGAAGGCACCATGAGCTTCATTGCTTAGGAAGTACAGGATCTGGCCATTTTCTCCTTCGTCTGCATCTTTGGCGGTTACTTCCAGCACCAAGGACCCAACAGAAGTGTCCTCTAAAACATCTATGGTGTAGGTACTACTGCTGAACTTGGGGCTGTTGTCATTGACGTCCAGGACTGTGACTTCTATGGTGGATGTAGCGCTGAGAGAGGGACTGCCATGGTCTTGGGCCACCACTTCCAGAGAGTAGGTGGACTTCTTCTCTCTGTCCAAGGATCGAGAGGTGGACAAGGCTCCTGAACTACTGTCCATCTGGAAGTCACCATCTGGATCTCCAGCTGAAGAAAAAGAAAAAAGAAAATCAAAGTATGCAAAAAGATGGAAATGTTTAGAGTGATGATCAAGCGGCAGTTGATTAAAGTAAACATTTCTCCACTGCATGCACATTTTATTAACACTTCTCATGTATGAACCACCTCAAAAGTGATGTTTTATTCAGTCCATCATGCACAAAATACAGACTGGTTTTTCTGCAGGACTTGGCTTGCCTCTAAATGATCTAGAATGTTTATGTTTTTGTGGAGTATACAAAACCTACCGGTTATCCTGTATTCCAGCCGGCCGCTGTCACCACTGTCTCGGTCAGTAGCTTTGACAATGAAAAGCTCTAAAGGCTTGAGGTTCTCTGGAAGCTCCAGACTGTACTGCTGTCTCTCAAACACTGGAGTGTTATCATTCTCATCCAGTACTCTGATATGCACCGTGGCCTTGGCGAAGTTAGGGGGCATTCCTCCATCTATGGCGTAAACTACATGACATTGAATACAACAAAGACGGAATCAGGAATCTGCAGTACGGTGATGAGGGAATTACATGTTACTGCAAACTAGGACAAAGGAAAGACAGGATTACCAGTGACAGTGTAATGATCCTGCTGCTCCCTGTCTAAGACTTTGGTCAGTGAAATAACACCAGTGTCAGGAGAAACGGTGAAGCCATCGACAGTCACACCTCCATAAGTCACGTGTCCATTAGTGCCTGGAACAGAGTCGCGGAACAGTCTAATGGACCAGCCAACGAGACACTTCTGAACTCTGAATTTCAACTCTGCAGTGAGCCAGAATTGCTAAATATGACCACGAATTTGCAGGTGAGAAATTGAAGGAGAAGCTGCTGCATCAGTGAAGTCTCTGTCTTGGCAATTTTTCTCTGCCAGGGCCTGCGGGTGGCAGAGACACTGCGGTGGGAGCCGGGTTGGCACCTGCTAGGTTCCATAATGACTCTTGGAGGGAGTCTTTACAGGCTCTGTGCTGCGTGACCTTACCCTCGGTCCAGGAGATCGAGAATCAGGCCCGCAGCCTCTCCAGCCGAGCGTAACTAAAAACCAACACTCCACTGACTGGTTCTTTTTAATAAGGTGTAATGGAACTGTGAATTGTTCAAACATTGGCAGTAAATGCGGATTCCTGCTGTTTAGCTGCTTGCGTTCACGTGTGGCAAAATTGATAAATTAAATTCAGATTAGGAGACTAACTAATGCATTAAAACAGATCACCTTTAATCCAATAGGAATAAGAGCTAACATACACATGAAGAATGTCTTACCTTGGTCCCTGTCAGTGGCCGAGACAGTGAGTATGGTTGTTCCTGCTGGCTTGTTCTCTCTGATTTCGGCCTCATACTCGCTCTTCTCGAACCAGGGTGCATCATCGTTCACATCGATCACCTGGACAGACAACACCTGGGTGGTGGAATGCTGAGGTGTTCCGTGATCCTCGGCAACAATGGTGAGGTTGTAGCTGTCTTGTTCCTCACGGTCCAGAGCTTTGAGAATGGAGAGGGAACCTGGAGCAGACAAGGAGAAACCAAGCATTGTCAAAAGTCTTTTGTATGTGGAAACTTATTCTACTGTGAAACACGCCAATAAAATTGCAAAAAGTTTAAGTTAGGAACTGAGCACTTTCTTATGATGTCTGACAGATATTTGTTTTATTTACACCCATTTAGTGGTTAAAAAACCCAGATGCACTGTCCCACCACCAAGTAATAGAAGTGCTGGCCATTCCCTCACTCATATAGCCGAACAGAAATATTTCCCACTCAGCGCACGCACAAACCACATGCACTATGAACACCATGCAGGGGCCAAAAGACTTAAAGGATTGATTTGCTTAGATTTCCAGGATTCTATTACTGCTGAAAAAATCAACCACAGAAACCATAGTTTTATTGGCCAATTTTCTCCCCTCTCTGTTTTTCTCCTTGATAATGCCTCTGGATTCCACATGGAATGTCAAGAAAGTGCCTTTGGCCGGCATGTGGGGCAGGAGACCCCCCGATTCCCTGTCGTCTGCGAGAGAGTTGAAGGATCACACTCCTGAAGCTGACCTGGCAGCTGAAGCTCTCACCTGCCTGCCCTGCGCAGGGAGTTCTGCGTAAGGCTTTCCCTGCGCTCAGCATCCGGCTACCACCACTCAACGCATCACCGCCTGCTTCAGCTCTCCAGCCGAGAAGCTCTGCTTTAGTGCTTAAGTCTGACGCCAGACTGTTTCTTTCACACTTAGTCAGAACCTTGTTAAGCCACACTCCCTGAAGTCTGGTCATTACTGCTGGCAGAGATGTAAACTGCTGCCTATACTTTTTGCACCTCTCATGCAACACACAAAGAAAAACTAAAATAAAATATCAGGTCTTCATGAATTCATATGGATAATTCAATATTTCATATGAGTTAACCCATTCATTTTGGGACCAACCTCCCTGATCATTCTTCTTCACTGACCATATGGCAAAGTGCCATGGTTAGCTAGGATGTTAACCCTTTTATCACTAGTCCTGAACCATAGGTGGGTGTAGCACATATAATAGATCAGATATGTAGCACATATAATAGATCAAATATGTAGCACATGTAATAGATCAGATGTGTAGCACATGTAATAGATCAAATATGTAGCACTTGTAATAGATCAAATGTGTAGCACATGTAATAGATCAGATATGTAGCACTTATAATAGATCAAATGTTTAGGACATGTAATAGATCAGATATGGAGCACATGTAATATATCAGATATGTAGCACATGTAATAGATCAGATATGAAGCACATGTAATAGATCAGATGTGTAACACATGAAATAGATCAGATATGTAGCCTTTCTGCAGGTTTTTGCACAGTGATTTGATAGTTTCAGCATTTTCTGCACAGGACTGGGTTCAATGGTTGGTAAAAATATATTGATAAGAAAATTTTTTTATATATA
>JAOYMR010000014.1:3369013-3386517 GCA_025802075.1 Tenebrosternarchus preto | reverse complement strand
ACAAACAAACAAACAAACAAAAAAATATATATATATATGAAGTAAAACAACCCCCATTAGGCAACCCCAAAGATGGTATGTGCACAGTGTTTCTGTTTTATGCTACTGCTGTTCTGCCTCTGAGGTCAGTAAAATCTACCACTTCTGTCTAGAAAAGATTCTCAACTTTTAGAACATTTGTTTTTTAAGCTTCTCTCCCACCAACCCTCTTTCTGTCTCTAAACTAATCACAAAATCCTCAACTCTGTCTCCCCAGCTCCCTCCTAAGAGGTTGTGTATCTCTTATCCTGTCTCTCATCTGACAAATATGTTTTTAGAGTCTGGCTTTCAACCACTAACTCTTAGAACTGTTATGTTTATATCAGTTCTCAAAAAAAATGTGGTCTTGATGCATCCTCTGTTGATAACTATAGGCAAGTCTCCAATTTTCCTTCCTAACGAACGTGATGGAAAGGGTGTTTGTTACACGACGATACGTTTTTCTGTCCGAATCTACATGAACCCTTCCGATCTGGTTTCTTAACCCTACACAGTACTGAGGCTGTTCCTTTAAGGCTTGTTATCATTCTCATTCTTTCCACCAGTACTATAACAGTTAATGTTCTCTTACTGCTCATTTTAATACTATAAATCATGTGTCCAGTCTCTCTGTCTAATCTCTCCTCTGCTGGTATTATACGTTCAGTCATTGCCTGTTTTATATCACATCCATTGCTAGATGACTTTTATTACAACTGCCAAATCTTCTGTCCCTACTACTGAAGGAGTAGATCAGGGATCACTTCTGGTTACCTTCTTTTTCATAATGCACGTGATCCCTTTTGGCTGGATCAGTGTCACCAGCTTTCACTGTTAGTCTAATTTTTCATTGTTATCCTTGTAACATCCTTGTATGTTAGCAGTATTAATTCAGGCCATAATATCTGTACCAAGTTTTGGTAGTTGCCCTTAAATTCATACTTGTTCAGTATATTATGTTTTAATATCATTACACATGGTGTGATTGATAATCCTTTAAACGTTGTCTGAAATCTTGGTGTTTCTTTGGACATATCACTAATCTTACAATAATTAAGCCTTACAATAATTCCATTATTCACAATATTTCTCACCACTGGCCTCTACCTTACATAAAAGATTCTGAAATATCGGTTCATGTCTTCCGTACCTTAATCACCCTTGCATTGGTTTTCTGCCTTAAAAGGTCTTTTTTCAAATGACAACTGCATACATTTTATTTACATACATCCTACACAAAACTACCACTCTAATTCTCTATCATCAACCGTACTTATCTTTTATTATAATCCATGTTTTCCACTGTCAGGGGCTTATATTGTCAAGCCCTAACCTCTTTATTTGGGTTCAGTTCTCTGTATATCATCAATGCACTCTCCTCACGCCTTGGACTCTTTTTCTGCTGTGTCACCTAAAATGTGAAACTCTCTAGCCCAAATATATCAGTCACTTCCATCTCTTTTTTCAAACTGAACTGGAAACATTTCTCTTTATTTCAGCTCATGTGTGTGAGTGTGTGTGTGCATGTGTGTGAAGTGACCTTGAATCTGAGAAAGGCACTACACAAACAAAACATCATTACTGGTATTATTATCATAAACCAGTTTGACATTAATGTAAGAAAAATATCTTCCAGCTGGCAGTTCCATTAGGTGTCTCAGCCGTTTTAATCCCTTTCTGAGTAAGCAATGAGTAGGGACTGCATTATAAGACTTTGATGATGGAGAAATTTCAAACTAATGTGTACATGCTTATAAACTCAAAATGGCATGTTAGACCTAATCAAAATAAAACTCTGCTCCCACTAATAAAGCTTCCAAGTCAAAAAGCCCATTTGTGCCTAGTGACGTTTTTGGGTCTTGGCTTTGAATGTTAGGAGTCATAATGATGAGTGGGAAGAGATGTTAGAATGTTCTCGAGGCTTACCGGTGTTGGGGTTGACACTGAATCGCGCTGCTGCATTGCCCGACTGGAGGCGATAGGAAACTCGGCCGTTCTCCCCCTGGTCTGCATCACGGGCCATGACGTACAGCAGCACGAAGCCCACTGGTTGGTCTTCCATCACGCTGACAGAGGTCGGGGAGCTAAAGACCGGAGCGTTGTCGTTTTCATCTGTCACGAAAATCCGGGCTGTGACCGAGCCCCAGAGCCTCTGGCTGGGATCCGCAGCCGAGTCGATGGCACGGACCACCAGGAAGAGGCTGGGGGTTTCCTCGTGATCCAGCTCTTGGCCCAAGGTAAGCACACCAGTCACTGGATCCAGGGACAGCAGATCTGAGCTGTCAGGCCAGCGGTGGTGGATAGAGTAGCGCACCTCGCTGTTGGGACCACTGCCGTCCTTGTCAACGGCCTGGAAGGTGTAGATGGAGGAGCCGGCCTGCATGTTCTCAGGTACAACAATGGTAACAGGGTCTTCAGGGAACTGAGGAGCATGGTCATTGCTGTCCTGCACGTTGATGTCCAGGTGGATCATGTGACTACTAGGGTAGGCCTTCGAGAAGTCGTCCACCTCAATCTGCAATGTGTAGCGAGCTCCTTTTTCATAGTCCAGCTCTCTGGCCAAATATATGTCTCCAGTGAGACGATCAACCATGAAAGTGCCGTCCTGATCTGTGCCACCTACCACAAGATAAGTCACCTGTCCATCAAGTACCACATCACGTTGGTCATGTGACCGCACTGAACCAAGGATGGAGCCTGGTTTGGCCCCCTCCACAGAGTTCAACGTCATGGAGAGAGTGTTGGGTTTGGGAGGAGTCCTAACAGAACCAAGAACCTAGACACAGAAGCAAATACTGTGAGAGTTTGTCATTTAAACAGTCATTGGACTTTGAAGACTTCCAAACATTTGGCTTCATGTTACCTAGCCTTTTACAGTCATAGCCTAATGGCTTAGATATCTGCTTTCATGGTCTGATACAAAACACATGCCTGTCCACAAACACTCAAAACAATTGACTTAATAGATCAACACACTCAGGGATTGACGTAAAAAAAATTTTTAACGGCCTCTGTGGTTTCTTTGGTCAATGTTTACGTACAAGCTTGTTGGTATTGGACAGACTTGTCAGATGGTTCTCTAAAAGTACATCTTGGATTCCTTGCAATTTTTGCATTCAAGTGGCAAGGCAATTAGGGACTGCCACAGCAATCACACAAGTAGCCGACAAACCTACTCTGAGGAAACCTTTTAAAAGTACAATTCCTGTTTTATGAGTGCGGTCTTGTTTGTTGTTGCTTTTGTAAACTGCTTTTAACTCAGGTCCAAATTCAAATTAACTGATTGGAACAACAAACACTGTGTACTGATGCAAAAAAGGAAGAATTCAGATCATGCAAGAGACCAACTGTGCAAGGGCCATTTCAAATGTTCTCGCCCAAAGAACCCATTTACTGTGAAACTGCCTGTGCTTCTCGACAGAGTCTGTACTGTAATCCAGAGCAGGCAATGATGGGACATGAAAGCACCATGAGGTCATTGCCAAATGTCTCTATAACGATAACAGGTGAGAGCTTTCGTACTTAAATCCCCATGAAATGCAAAACAGTCTGCGCTGGTTGCACAAAACATCAAAAGGGCAACAAAAAAAAAATGCCTGTCACTGTCCTTCTTAGCGTTTCGCTAAAACGCAGAGCACTAGACAATCCCAGTGTTCCTGGTGTTCACTTGACCATTATTCGTTATGTTATCCTGATGCTGTTGTGGCGAAAGGCTATCTGGGCCGAGCGTTCCCGCGAGTGCTACCGTGTGAGGGGGCGGAGCAAAGCGGCTCTCTCGCCTCCCGATCAGAGCGAGACGCAGCTGGGGCCCATCATGAGCCATCTGGGAACACTTGATTCAAAGATGCCTTTTCTTCTCATCCTCTTACTCTCCCTGCCTTCGCTCCTCTCTGTGAGAGCGGAGATATGGCAGGCAACTGAACGCTACACGGCTCGGTTCTCGCTCCCCTTTTTGGAATTCGCATGTGAGAAGGAACGAGGGAACTTCGTGTTACATCAGGAGCCAAGTGCATGCCAGAAACACTTCCATTCAGCACGTACTGTGGGATCTGGACGCTCCTGGGCGGATATGAAAGTAAACGTATCGCATTGTACAAAACCATGCAAGATGCACATGTTCAGTACATGTTCAGTACATGTTCAGCCATACAATACTAGAGGGCTGAGGGATGGTGGTAAAATTGAGTGTTTTGAGTTCTTTGATTTCTTTAACAGAAGCTTTGACTGATTTCATGTCAGTTCTCTCAATGCTCTGCAGATACCACACATTAAGACTCCAGTATGATGTGTTACACACCTCTGGCTTATGCACGGATTCGTTCCAGTTGACAGAAATAAAATGAGACAGGGACATGCTCAAGTCAAGTGCTCTCTTGGAGAGTGCTCTCCTTACTACGAGAGGAAGACAGCCAATAACACAATCTGATCTCGTGAGTGGGTTGACCTGCGACTCATAAACTCATAAAGCCTGGACGTGTCACTACTGCATGGGTGTGATGACCAGTTCATATGAGACCGGTACCCAGCAGAACAGCTAGGAGGTTCTGACCCAAATGTTGGGTATTACAGCTGCCCTTTGACCCCAGCTCAAAAAAAACCCCCCGATGGCCTGGTGATAAAGGTCGCGGAGTAGGGTCACGGCATGGGGACTGACCTGGACGCGCAGGACGCTGGAGGAGCTCTGAGGCGGGGCACCTTGGTCCGATGCGGTCACCGTCAGACTGTACTCTGCCTTCTCCGCCTTCCTCAGAGGGGAGGAGGAGCGCAGCTCTCCCGTGGTGGGGTTGAGGGTGAAACGCTCCGCCCTGGAGCCTGATGGAGTTTACAGGGTAAAGGGAGTTACAAAGACAACATAAATAACAAAACGGCATTTTTTAAAACTCGGGTGTGTGTTTATTTCTTTTGCTGTTTTCACTACCCTCAACAGCAACAGCCATCAGGAAAAAAATGTGGTAAATCATGGTAAAATTCTTATTAAAATGATTCCACCAAAATGTACTTTGTCTTTATGAGGTGTTGGGTTTATTTTAGCATTGTTAACAGCTCTCCTCAGGTAATTGGGAGTTTTTCACTCTTCACACACACAAAGCTTTGCTTGCTTTACCAGTTAGAGTGTAGTGGACTGTGCCGTTCTCTCCCTCGTCTGGGTCTTTAGCCTGCAGCGTTCCCAGCACAGAGCCAGCAGGCAGGTCCTCCTGCACCTGAGACACACACACACACACACACACACACACATGCACACACATTAAATACACGCACATTAATACACACGCTTGATTATTCTTCACGTTTATCAGTAATGATGATTCTCGGCCTTGCGGCTCTCACCTGGATGAGCAGCTCTCTGCCAGGCAGCGTGTGGCTAAAGACCGGCGCATTATCGTTCTCATCCAGCACGGTGATGTGGGCGGTGCCTGTGGCACTGCGGGGTGGAGTGCCTCCATCCTGCACCACCACCACAAGCTGATAGCTGGACTGGTGCTCACGATCCAGTGCAGCCCTGGTGCTGATCTCACCTGGAGACGTGCAGAGGGAAGACCAGAAAATGAGAGGAAACAAACACAGGGACTTCATGCCCATACTGGGCCAATCATAGCCCTGAACTCTACAGACTGTTCCTGCTCACCTGTCTGGGAGTTGATCTGAAAGTTGCGATCAGTGTGTAGCAGTCTGTAGGTCAGCCTGCTGTTGAGGCTGGCGTCACGATCCGTGGCCGTCACCCTCCCGAAGCCCGTCCCTGCCGGAAGGTTCTCCCTCACCGCCAGGAAGACTCTTTCCTGGGAGAGGCGCGGGGAGTTATCGTTCTCATCCGTGACGGCGACCCTCACGGTCGCGCTTCCTGTTTTCTTCATCTGTCCGCTGCCCGAGGTGGCCAGCACAGTCAGCAGGTAGATGTCCTTGGCCTCCCTGTCCAGCGCGCTCTTCACGAACAGCCAGCCGCTGTCTGCGTTAACACCGAACCCGGCCGCGTCTCCGTCGGGCCGGAGGTGGTAGGATAGCGGCGGGGCAGGGGCGGAACCTCCGGCGGGGGCTCCGTTCCCGCCGGCGTCCCTGTTGAGGGCGCGGACCTGCAGGAAGCGCGTGTTGAGGGGCGTGTTCTCCTTCAGCTCCACGCGGTAGGTGACGGTGTCGAAGACGGGCCCCTGGTCGTCCTCGTCCTGCACGTGCACCACCAGGGTAAAGGTGGCGCTGAGCTGTGGTACTCCGTTGTCCTTGGCCAACACCCGTAGGTCGTGGCGGGGCACGCTGTCGTACGACAGGCCGCCGATCAGACGCACCTCCCCGCTGCTCCGCTCCACGCTGAACGTGCGCTGGCTCCCCGCCGAAAGCAGCTCGAAGCTCAGCTGGCCGTTGGCTCCCGAGTCACGATCCTCTGCCTGCACACGGTACACCACCGTGCCCACCCGGGTGGCCTCAGGCAAGAGCAACGACTCTGACGAGGAGGGAGCGAAGACGGGGGCATTGTCGTTCACGTCGGCCACGCTGACGAGCACCCGCGCTTGGCCGAAGGCGGGAGGTGAACCGCTCCGAGCCTGAACCTCCAGCTCCAGGGAGGGACGCGTCTCGTGATCCAGTGGCAGGCTGGTGCGCAGGGCACCCGTCTCGGGGTCCACCGTGAAATAACCGTCTGGGTCACCAGAGGAGATGGTGTAAAAGATATCCTTAATAGCTCCTGAGATGGGAGAACGAAGGAGACAGAAAACGATTGACAAGAGGAGAGAGGGAGAACGAGAGAGAGAAAAGAGAGAAAAAAAACAAGAGGAGAGAGAGAGAGAAGAGAGAGAAAAAAACGATTTCATTGTCTCTTAATGTCAGTAAAAACATTGCAAAAGTTGTTCATCATTCAGCTCGAAAGCACAACACCCCCCCCCCCCTCCACCTCCACCATCAATGCCAGAATGTAAAGTATAAAACCACCACAGTGGCAGCAGAATGGAATCCATGATTGATGCGAATGCTTAATGAGCTTCGTGCTGCAGCTGTTTTCCTATTTGTCCAACTGGCTCCGTGTGAGTGAAGATATTCAGTATTGGACCTTTCGTCGGGTCTCATCTCTGGACCCCTGCTGCTGCTGCATGTTTAGAAGGCTGTGCGTGCAGGCTGGGAACGCCGCGACTGTGAGCTACGCATTGGGACACCGCAGCCGAATACCAAACTCATAAGAATTCTATCAAGCGTGAGGCAACAGGCTGGATTTCACATGGGAAAAGCCCCAAAATGTCAGCCATTCGTTATATTTTACATCGGGTTCGAGCACCCAGGTGGAGGTAGAGATGGTGGAGAAGGGAGAGCACCCACCGTTTCTGCTGCTAGCACGCACCACGCCGACCTCGGTGCCTCTCAGCACATCCTCAGACACGGCGAAGAAGTACTGCGCCTGCTCGAACACGGGGGGCGCTACAGAGCCGGCCACCACGCTGACGTTCACTCTGGCGTTCACCGGCGCCGTGAGCCCACCCCCATCCAGTGCCGTGATCACCATGGCGATGACGGAGTTGGCCTTTCCGTGCAGGGAGCGAGAGAGCGAGATCACCCCTGCAGGGAGAAAAACAGTGAGAACCACACCACGGCGCGGTGTGTTGGTTCCAGCTGTGTATACAGGATACTGTCTACACATCTGGAATCAACGGATGCACGCACTAGTACATTTAAGTGGTGCGTACCGCAGGGGTTGGTAACCACCATGAAACAAGTACTGTGGCTTACACATCAGCAGCATCTCTCACACACACACACACACACACACACACACCTCATACACACGCACACACACACACACCCACCTGTATCTTTATTGAGGGTGAAGAAGTCAGAACCTCCTCCCGGGACGGTGCGGTACGTCACCTTGCCGTTCTCGCCAGCATCAGGGTCGTAGGCCGTTACCCTGACGACGGAGGTGCCCGGGGCGCTCTGGGAGCTGAGGCTCACGGCGTAGGTCAGAGGGTAGAAGGTGGGTCTGTTGTCGTTGATGTCCAGCAGAGACACGTTCACGTAGGCTAGCGAGCTCAAGCCACCCTGGGCAGAGGAGAAGTAACCATGGTGATGAAGAACAGGCGAGGGGTTAAAATGACCCGTCGCTTCGGCTCCCATTCAAGCGTCGTTTACTTTTATAATGGACATGGAGAAATACTGAGAACTGCCACCTGCCTATGGTTTACCTGTAAAATCTTTTTATCTTTATACACGCACAAGAAAGAAAGAAAGAAAGAAAGAAAGAAAGACAGAAAATAGGAAACTGGACAGTTTGTGTGTGGGGGTGTGTGTGTTTAACAATTCACTACAGGGACATTATGTTTTACAGCCTTTTTATTTGGAGAACCCAATCACTCTTTCTGCTGGTAGTAAAAAGCATGTGTTGAGCAGAGGTTCTCCGAGCTGCTTTGAGGGACTGGAGACTGTGTGAAAGAACAAATATCTCTTTGTCCCTACGCAGCGTGTCTACTGAGCCCTAACTGGATTCTGCTATTTATTGGCCAGACAGTTAAAAAGGCCAAAGACTTTCTGATTAGTAAGAAAGCAACCAACGTTTTAGACCATTAGAATAAGACCGTTCCTAAGAAGTACAACCATCCAACGCTCAGTGAAGAATCCAGCGTTAGGACTCTTGTGTCTGTGCTTGTCTCTCACCCCATCAGCCGCAACGATGCTGAACAAATAGCTGCCAGGTCCCTCGTCCCGGTCCACGCTGCCACTGGTGCAGATTTGGCCCGTCTCTTTGTTAACGCTGAACAGCGAGGGGGGAGGAGCGCCGGAACCCGTTCCGAAGGAGTACGTGACGTCACCGAAGGAGCCTCCATCAGCATCTCTCGCCGTCACCTGCAGAAAACAAAGATAAATCACCGTTCGCTTATTGTGGACTGGGAATCGTAATGAGCTTTTTTCGTCTTTGGTTCTTCTACTGCAGGCATTTGTCTGGATGTTATGACCTTTTGATCTTATGATGATTGGTTTGGCCACAGTGTTGAAAAGCACTCAATAAAGCGAGAATAAAGCAAACACTGTAAAAAAACTGACAGAACTGAATCCACAGATGTTAAGATACTGAAGCAAAAGACTGCGATGCACTTTCACCACAATTTACAAGCTCTTCGGGGACGAGAAAGCAGTTCTCTGAATCTGTCATTCGCTGTGAGGAGAGAGCGGAAGCAGACGTGCACGGGAGAGAGATGTGCTCGTGAAGGATGAGTCGGCGTCTGGGAGCTGTCCGGGGTGCCTGAGTCATGCCCGTACGGCTGGGCGCGCTGCCACGGAGACGAGCGCGCTGCCACGGAGACGAGCGCCGCTCGCGCTGGCGCCCACACAGAACGGGAGGGAGGAACAGGAAGATGGGAAGAACAGCCGCAAAGCTGGAGCTCACGGCATCATCCAACGCCAATCAAGGTGGATACGATTTTTACTGCAGGCATGATTGAAGGCGTGCCTGTCAGATATACCATGACTAATTTATTGTAATAATAAAAGGTAAAGAAAGGCAGAACGAAAGACAGAACAAAAGGTGAAACCCAGTGCTTGCATGTAAAGACTTGGTTGCTGCTCAAAAGAACTGAGGACAGTGTTTTGGATCAGGGAGCACCGGGCTTCACAAATCACAAAACCATTTGTTAGCCTAGCCACCTCCAAAACGCTCTGACACCCAGACAAAACCTCAGTGATATTTTACATGATACAATACGCAACATAAAAATACATGACAACCTGGCACGGTCCAATCAGTCACTGGCTGGTTTAAAGATAAATCTGTGGAGACTGGAACAAATGGACGTTCAGTTGTATGCTTGTCTTATAGGAAGGCAACATTGTTTTTAAGAGAGCTGGGTAGTGTATGTCCACCTGCTGAGAAAGAGGAAGCCTATGTTTACAGCTCAGGTCTGATCAAGTTTGCCTACCAGACATTTTCTTATGCAACTAGAAGGAAATCCCTTTATCTCCAGTTGACAGTCTCAGAGGAAGCTTTTCCTTAACCAGACCTCTGTCCAAATGTCAAGCTGGAGAACGTCTACAGAATATCCAAACTGGTCCCAGAACAGCAAGCTAGCAGATCACCCTGGTCTAGAGGGTTGAAAGAACAGCTTAGCCATTTTAAGCAGACTGAAATGCACTTTGGTGCAGACCTGTCACCGGTGAGGTGAAGCTGACAAAACACATCATCCAGCTTTCAAAATCCACAAATCAACAGCTGACTCACATTACAGCATGGACATGGTAACAAACAGAGCCAACAAACCTCAGGTGCCGTTCACAGGATTTCTACAACCGGAAAGGTTCTAGCCATGACTTCTCAACTCCTCTTTTAACCTCTCTTTCCCCAAGTTTCACTCTGTAAACAGAATTGCACTGGTGGTCCCAGGAACCCCTCATTCATCATCTCCATACATGCACGCAGCCTCAAAGGCCATTAACCCAACAAAGAGTTCCCTGCAAAACATTAGGGGGATATGACCTTTGACTCTGCAGGGTCTGCTTTTCAACAAAATTTTTATATGCTTGGCTCTGAAAGCGACCTCATAACCTTGCATGGTGCCATTTACAGCAACTATAAAAACTGGACTTTTCTATAAGATGCCGTCGCTTTGAAATCTGGCAAAAAAAAAGATCTAGCAAGTTCTACCTGGCTAAAAGGAACACCCCAGCAGTAAAGCGACAAAGAGACGGCCTCTTTGTGATTCACAGATCTACTCATCCACTGATATTTCTTTGCCTTTATAGGCTAAACTTTGATAGAAGAGATTGGCTGATGGTCAAATTACTCTATAACCAGTCATGAACCTACAGTATCACACTCTCAGAGGTTTACTCTGACTGTAGGAAGAACACAATCTCAGAGCAGAAAATGGAAACTCATTATGGCTGCATTTTTACACCTGCTAAAGTCAGAGTGAGTTTTAGTTCAAAGTGGTCGTTTGGAAATAATGTCTCTCTGTGCCTGGTTGAAGAACCACTGAGAACAAAGAAGGAGGCAAGAGAACTTTTGTAACACTTTGATCACACGACTGGTTTCAACACATTCTAAAGAGTATCAAGAAAATGTAGTAAAGGTACCGAAGATATCACCATGTTAGCCAGGGCTAACAGAACATGCTAGATCTCAGCAATCATAAGCCATTGAGAAAACCCTCTCACAAGTCAAGTGAGACCAACATCACAGATAGTTGTCCCAACTGGAGATGTCTTCAGCATTACCTTGTCGCCTTCTTTCCTGATGTGATTGATTTGGATGTAACACCCATCTTTTGGATGGATTTGTGACCTTATGTTTGCCGTGAGTAATTAGTTCAAGAGAGGCTAGGCTACAGCGACATACATTTGTCTCAGGACACTGACCAGGCCAGTGGGATCACCCATTCTCATAAGAGAGCCTCTGGAGATATGACTCATCACTTCTATGCACACCAAAACATAGTACATAGAACAGAACACAGCAGAAATGAGGAAAAGGAATAAGCAAAAGAAAAAGGAAGGAGGAATGAAAGAATGAGAGACTGAAAGTTGGAAGGTGTCAACACTAATACATCACAAGGACACTCCGATAGGTGGAGGAGATCCAGGTGGGCGTGACCTGGTCAGGTTAAGCTGGCTTAGATGGCGTTGGTCAGTGGTGGATCTGAGCGCGGTCTTTAGGCCTGCAGAATGGAATGGGGTGCAGATGTGAAAGGCATTAGGGTAGCTGGCTGCAGCACTAGTAGGGGCCCTTGGGGGGGGGGGGGTTGCTGGGGCGGTGTACAGAGGGCCTCAGCTGCAGGGAGACCAGGCTAAATCTGACAGGGGGAAGGGGAGCGTGACACTGATTCTTCACACTCTCCAGGAGTTCAGAGGCTTGGGTGCATAAAAACCTGCACACTAGGCCTGCTGTTATAAACACAAACAGGCCATTGTCTCCAAAATTCCCATGAAGTCAAAGCCTTTGGTTAAAACTTGGAACAACTATAAAACAAAGGGTATCAAGGCCGTGACACAGCAAACAGTTGCACGTTTAATCAAAGTGTATTTATATAGCATCTTTTATAACAGCTGTTGTCACAGAGCCGATCTAAGCCCCCAGTAAATCAAAGGTGACAGTGGTGAGGAAAAACTCCCTGAGACTGTGAGGAGGAAAACTAAAGAGAAACCAAGACTCAAAGGGGGGGGGGGGGGGGCTGCACATCCACCTCATTTTGGCACTGGACAACATAACAATATTAACAGAATTCAGTAATAAGCCAAGAAAACAACAGAGAAACACAACAAAAAAGGACAAAAGAAGAGGGGGGGTGTGGTCATACTGACACTAGCATTTCTCCAAAGTCCTCTAAAAATGGTATAGTTTACGTGCTGTGAGACTGTAGGGTCACTGTTCAACCGCTAAACCAGATGTTTGGGTAGACAGAACATTGTCCAGTCTTGCTTTGGTAGATTAAGAGTGTGTCATGGTTCCAGGACCTGGCGTGGTGCAAAACCAGTTCAGGAAAGCTGAGGATTTGTATTATAAGGTATATGCAAGCAAGAGACCCCATGGTGGGAGAGAACCGACCAGTGACAAGTGATCAGGGAGGTCTGATCTCAGCTGAACTCACCTGTACCGAGTTCAACCAAAAGTCAGACAACTTTTCAGTGGGGAAAGAGATTCAAAGATTACACACACACACACACACACACACACACACACACACACACACACATACATACACATATATATTTACAACAGAAACAAGAGAGACTAGATAGGAGCATAATTCAGACAGATACTGGTGTGTAAGGTTACAGTACTGATGTGTAAGGTTACAGTACTGGTGTGTAAGGTTACGGTACTGGTGTGTAAGCTTACAGTACTGGTGTGTAAGGTTATGGTACTGGTGTGTAAGAGGAGTGTCAATTCCATCTGGATGAAGGCCTACACATGCCTTTAAAACCCATCCATTCCTGAGATGAGGTTATCCTGCTAGGAAATCCTACATCCTACACTGTGAACTATAACTCACACCTCTCTCAAACCATATGCCTCACAAGCAAAAGAAACCAAGGGCCACAGGTATCAGACTTCACCATAATGACTTCATGTCTGATTTGACTTGTCATATCTGGCTGAACACCACTTACATCATCCTACTTTAGCAGTATTATTCCAAGAGATTTTATACATATGGTGCACGACTGGTGAGAGGTTCAGCCCACTTTACCCATGTTCAAACCAAAAGATTCTTACTGTAGAGACTCTATATATATATATTCCTAAAAGAGGAAGAAAATCGAAAACACAGAATAATAATAAAAGAGATGTTTCAAGGAAAAACTAACACTCACTGAGAAAATCACAAACACACGCTCAAAGTAGACAAAAATTTGCAGAAGAAGATTTTCGGCGAACTTAACAGTGGGCTATTAACACTAAGAGACCATGGCAATTTGATAACAGCAAGAATGAAGAAGCAGTTCTTACCATCGTTTAAACAGCATTTCTGCACCGAACTACACGGTCGTTTCCCAACAGGAAACATCATTTCATTCCTGCTCAGAGCAGGTTCAAAGGGAAGGCTAGTGTGAGTGATTTTATGCTTCTCTCAAGTTAAACCAATTTAACCACCAGCGCATCTGCCTGGGTTCCAGAAGTCATTCTGGCTGAGAAACACATGCTACGTGCTCGTGTTAATGTTATACAGGCACAAACATGATATAACGACCTGCTGCCTCCCTGGGTGACTGTGCGTTTACAAGTGTTGTAAATGGTTTGTTAACGGGCCTAATATATGGTCTAAATGATTAATCCTTGGGTTTATCTCTTGCTTGCATCTAATGTCAAGAGCCTCAATGTAAAGTTTTGCTGTTTTTAACAAGAATCTTTCCTGGCCCTAAACAGTGGGTTTAGGGACACATACACACACACACACACACACACACACACACACAATGTTGGTATTTTTCCAGTAAGGATCTTGTGTCCCAGACAAACCATTTTGTCTCACATGGATTCACAGGTTCACAGGCTCAGTTACTAGTTGTACCACTGCACAAACACTGCAACTTAATGCTTAATTCAGCTCATCTCTACAGTCTAACTTTAGTTCAAAGAAAAGTTTACTCTGCGCTTCAAGGCACTAGGCAGTGAGGCTGAACGAGGTGATGGGGATTCTCCACCACACTGACACCTCAGGCCTATATCAAGATAAAGGGAATTAGTCCGATTGTAATTTCATCTTGTAAACTCCCAATGAGACCCGAGCCTCTACCACAGATCTATTTCAAAGCCTGTTCCAGAGGTGAGAGCAGGCAATGTCTGCACACTTAATCAGACATGACACTGGGCCTATTTAAAAAAAAATTAAAAAAACTCTTACACATTTTTAGCTTGTTATATCACTGTCATCACTGACCTAGCCAAGAGATTTTAATAATATACCCACAAGAATTCTTTTTTTTGTCTTACTGTGTCTATAAAAGAATTCTAGCTAAGATAACCACAAATAGCAACTGTGTTTTTGTAAAACCCAGTCAGCAAATTCTGGTAGAACATTGTTAAATGTCTGCCGTTCTCTGGTATTGATTATTCAAAGATGGAACAAGCACTAATCTTGGTTTTGACAGCTTTGAAATAAATATTCCATTTATTTTTATGACAATCAATAATTATCACATCACTCCATCTATCAAGAATCAGTAAGAGCTCATAAATCATGCTGACTCGAAGATCCCTACTGATGTTGGCAAAGAAAATTTGACAGAATCCACTAACAGCTTTCTTCTCTTTTGTCCGCCTAGTGGCTGGAGGTGCTCATTTACACAACCTTCATTTTGCAGCAATAAACCGAAGCGAAAAGGTGCTTTGGTTTGTAGCTTATCGTTCACCTTTCCATTATCATCTGGTGCTTTTGAGGGACCTCTGCCTTCCCTGCAGCGCTCACCATCGAAAGATCGAAGGCAGTCGTTCTAGCGAGGCACGATGTAGGAAAACTCATTTTCAAATAGTTTATATAATCATTGAAATCAAGCCCAAAATTACTAATGCAATGTCACGCCAAGATGCTTGTAGATGTGCCAAGATATGATGACAGATCTTTTAACAGTGTGGTTGTACTGAAATTCCAATAAGTATGGAAAATTATAAATTCGGCAAACGCAAACAGGTCACTCCGTGACAAGACCAAGAGAAATTCTAGCATTTCTTGCAGACATTAACAGATCCTTTGTTGAGTTGAAATTCATTACTGCAGAATTCAGATCCAGTTATTCAAGTGCAGTAACTCATGGTTGTTCGCTGTTTCGGAAAACAGCAGTGAAACGGAAAAGCGTCAGGAATTGTTCGAACTGGGGCATTTCAAAGTGAAAACTGTGGTTCATCCCCGCTGAAGCAATGTCATGAGCGCTAGAAGCTGAGCTCTGGATATACGCTGCAGTGTGTTATTGTGTAGGAGGGAAAAGAAGATTTACAGTCTAAAAGTACCAGTGCAGGTCAGCACTGTATATCCTATGTGTAATGACATTTTAGTGGCTTTCTTATAAAATAACAGTATATAGTGGATGGTCCTACTTCCCAGTTCTTCTGTAAAGATGCCAAAAAAAAACGGACGCTTCTGTTTTATGGACTTGTTTGGCCTCTGTCGAAAGACAGCGTTTCCACTCTTGTGTTTTGGTTTGAAGTGCAGTCAAGAGCTTTACTGTTTCAAATCCGTATTTCAAGGTAAATGCATATATGCAGAATGTTGTAGATCAAGTGAGTTAAAGATAACTCGGTTTGCTCATTTTGGCATTTGAGGTTTAAATGTTTACAGGTTTTGTTTACAGCCACTGTGTTCCAACAGACATTCCAGAAGCTAAGCAACAGGGCTCCAGATTGGAGATATTCTGCATGTCACTGCAGTAGTGGAATTAGCACAATATGTTTGGCTGCCATCTGAAGAGGGCTGTTATTTCTCACCTTTCTGTCCTTCACAATAAGGCATGTGCACAATCCAAATGCTTGTCTTCGACAATGAGAACCTCATGAACCTCCTGAGGTTCATGACGTTCAGGCTCCATGACAGGAGGCTCCTGTCACGCGATCCTTCTCGATGGACGATTGTCTCCTTCTCCGTCATGTTCACTACAGGCCAGAGGCATGCAAAATGGTGCTATTTGAATTGTTGCGAAGGGCCCTTGGGGACCAATCGGGCTAAACGCAGGCTGATTAACGTCCCCTCCAGGCCCCTAATGAAACTTTGGAAAGAGAAGAGAAATCCTTAAAATGACTCCTCCTCCCTGCTATCCAGTCTGTAGGAGGACACTAGTAAATCCCCCCAGCATCTGTAAACTGGGCCGTTAACCAAATACTGCATACCTACTATCACGCAATTGAGCACGGGAATGTTTTTATTCTTTTTGCTGAGTGTTAAGTGTTGTACGTGTTCTTTTCACCATACCACGGCTGCAGAAACGTCAGTACTGAGCGAACGGCAGAGGTCAGGTTTTATTTCAGTCCTATCTGGAATGTGTACTCCCTCCCTGTACCCTAGTGCTGTGCTACACAAAAACTGTGCTGATCAGTACGTATTGATTGCTGCTTCAGTGAGTCTTAAGGTAATGAAGGGGTGGAATCGGTGGGCCTGGTCAAAACCATCCATCACGCTCCTCAGGCTGTTTCAAGCTCCTCTCACCTACTTAGACATAGTCCTAGGCTCAGTCCTAGGCTCAGTCCTAAGCTCAGGTCTTTTTCTCCAATATAATAAATGAAAAAAAGAAAAAAAAAACACTTAAAAAGTAACATTACGTTGCATATGCAAAGTTGCCAGATATAACAAGCTAAGAGGAATATCAGTGTTTTTACAGCGCTGAGAACCAACCACAAGGAAAAAGTTCACCCAGACATCAGTACATCCAGGAGCTGCATGACGTTCTGCACCGTTTCCGCTCAACGATATGAGCATCAGGTGAGTGATTTATTGGGATTGTCTTAAGACTTAAGGACAGACCAGACCAAGAGGTGGATTAACCTCACTGTTACTTCTTCTGTCTTCCAAATATCTCTTCCTTTCATGCCTCTAATCATGCTGCCTTTGTTAATCCAAGTCCACAGGCTAACCAAGAGGGAAAGGGAGAGGTTCCAACAGCGTGAGAGACCGAAAAAATACGGCCCCTTTAGGGCAGAGAAATACAGCTCCCTTTAGGGTACTGCTGTCCTTCAGCAGACGCCCCCCTCCAGCCTCCTTCAGATGGTGTGGGCTCAATTACGGGCTCGTCTGAATCCCAAACAGCATTAGAGCTGTATAAACTGCCTCAACCACAGTCTACATGCCCCCTTAGAGCCCAGTCAACACCACAGCAGGAACAGCTCGATCACAGGGCGAAGCGTTCCAGCAGCATGGACGAGGGCAGGAGTCCTCTCTACCTCGGGGGGGGGGGGGGGGGGGGGGGGGAAAAAATGAAAACAACAAAAAAAAAAAAACGGGGGGGGGAAATACCCACCACAAAAAACCAAAAATAAAAAAAAAAAAAAAAAGAAAAAAAAATTTTAAATGAACCAGGGTGGGAAAATTATTACT
>JAOYMR010000014.1:3352963-3368913 GCA_025802075.1 Tenebrosternarchus preto | reverse complement strand
CCCCCCCCCCCGCCCCCCCCCCCCCCCCCCCCGCCCCCCCCCCCCCCCCCCCCCCCCCCCCCCCCCCCCCCCCCCCCGCATGGATAAGCACACACTGTCAGAGCTCCATAAACACAGATGAACAGACGGCACCCTCCTCCACGCCCCCGCCGTACACTCCCTCCCCTGTTTACCTTCCAGCCTTGCGTCTGTCTGTCAGCCAGTTGCAGCGGGAGGCTCTTCCCGGAAGCACACGCACCAGTTCGCTCTGAAGTTCCTAGATGCGCTTTGTATCTTTGGGTAAGGAACGGGCGCACAAGTTTGAAGTCAGATACACTAGTCTCCAGCCTATCCATCACCAGTGGAGCCCTCCAGTCTAGCCCAACTAACAAGGGTCAAGAAGGGACCAGGGAAGATGATAGAATCACAGTGCGATGCACAAATCCCAAATATGGAAGTGCTGAAGCCAAGCCTTGGCTCTGGTGTCTCAGATGTAAAATGCTGATCTGTGATCAGATGCACCTTGTGTAAACTCACCCTTTTCGGTGTCTTCCGACTATAAACATGAAGAGCGTTTGCGAATATGACTACAGTGCACAATCCAAGGATCAAGGGGTACTGCTGTCAATTTACTGGCAGGTAAAATTATTTCAACAGTGACTCCAGTTTTGTTTAGGTGTAATAGAAGCAAATGCATTAGAATGTTTGATGGTTCCTTCCATTCATAATCCACACCAGGCAGTTAGAATGTGATGTCTGACCCTGCACTTCCTTCCTTCACCCAGTACCGGCCTCAATTTCACGCTGACGAGACCCAGTGCAGCTCTGAGGAGAGTCTATGGTGCATGAAAAGGGCAGGGTCAAAGGTCATATGAACAGCAAGCTGCCCAGTGTGTGCTCAATCTTAACCCCTGACCTTGTCCTTTCATAGGCATTGATGCGATGTCTCGCAATTCATGAAAAATTCATGTGTTCTCCCTTTTCATGTGTTTATGAGGGGCCACCTGTTATCTCTAAATAAAACACACACACACAAACATTCACGCCCACTTCCCTTTTTTAAATTGTTTAATTATTTAAGGAGTCATTTTAAGCCATGATGTCAGTTAACATGATCGAGGGGACACAGAGTTTCACCGAATCAAATCCAATTAGGCTGTACAAAGCACGTCATATAGATCGGAGCTAGATAGCTAACTGCTTTCAGCTATATTGTTCAGGATGAAAGCATGATGATTCATGTGTGCACCATGTAAGCTTTGCTCTGGTTTTGTAAAAGACAAGTGTCTGGTTTTTGTAAACGATTGTGGAGGTTGTAAACATCACCGCTACTCCTGCATTCAGGAACGGAAAAGCTGTGAAAGTAAGACACAAGAAAAAAGTTCAGTCCACCCTTTATAGAGAGCACTGTGAGGGCACAGTGCTGAATGCTGAATGCTGAATACTGAACCCTGAATGTGAACAGAGAGGAGCATCTCAGTGAATCCACCACATGTGCTTTTCTTGGAATTGAAAATGCTCAAGATGAGGTACTGCTATTATAATAAAGACTTCTTTCTTCTTTTCCTTTGGTGCTCCAAACATTACCTGTCCACATCCGTTAGACATTAACTAGTGCAGTTAGATTCTGTTGGGCAGTCGAAGATAATCTGGAAAGCAGTAGATGTTCAGCCTCTCTGCCAAAACACTTCAGCTGAGACTTCACCTGCTCTTCCCTTGGGAAAGAGCTCATTCAGAGGCAGAGTCCCAAACAGAGATGACCTGTTACATACGTATCACTGGATCAATAGTTCCAGTATTCCCTTTCTCTGTTCGCCCTCTGGAAGACTCAGACTTTGCCTTCAAAGGAGGAAAAGCAAATGAGTAAATCTGGAAACAATTACCCAAAGACTACAGCAAGCAGCCCAGCTCAACATCATGGCCTATATCTCACAGCTCTAATGACTCCCCAGGCTTATCACCAGAAGACTGGGGTTTGTGAACAGGGAGACCATATCA
This sequence comes from Tenebrosternarchus preto, assembly GCA_025802075.1. Classification (NCBI taxonomy): domain Eukaryota; kingdom Metazoa; phylum Chordata; class Actinopteri; order Gymnotiformes; family Apteronotidae; genus Tenebrosternarchus; species Tenebrosternarchus preto. The sequence continues at coordinate 3,366,936 of JAOYMR010000014.1, read as the reverse complement.
GACACATACATCAGGAGTAAGACCCACATTTATCAAAGAATAGTGTTTTTTTTTTTTTTAAATGGGTGGGGGTGGGGGGAGGGGTGTATTCCAAGAACATGCTTAATTAAGTCAACAGTCAACAACAGATTGGTTCCTAATACTCTAAATATTAATTTCTAGTGATTTTGAAGCCTGTGACTGCAGGCCTACCTCAACCAATCATGTTCTCACATCTCCCTCATGAGTAACTTCATACTGAGTTAAATAGGTGTGAAGTAATACTTACATAATGACTGAAATTCATTAAAGGCACCTTGCGTATCACATGGCCTGCCTCAACTATTTCAGGATAAGAAATCATCTCCTTTATCACCACAGAAGGAAGGTGTTTTCATTTGGCACACATAATATTAATTTATATCACTAACTGAATTATATTCAAATATACTTGTGGAACTTTAGCTGTCTCTTGGGTACATGAGCTAATCTGTGTAAACTCTATTAATCAGCCAGAGGTAAGTCAGTTCGATGGGCTTGTAGCCACTGTCTGTTGCAGGAGCGGCCTCCATGTTTCATGCTCCTCAGAACACAGCCAGTCTTTCTCCTGACAACTCAGGCCAAGGTCACCACAAGGGCCTCTGCCGTCCCAAACCGAGGCGCGCCAGGGACAGGCAGTCCTAGCGCAGTGTCGCCGCTGACGGTGGGTGCGGAGGCGGCCGAGGAACATGGAAGCCTGACTCGGGTCACTCTGACGGCTTGAGTTAGCGAGAGCGAAAGCAGTTAGCTAGCAGTGCGGGTCAAAGGGGCCACGCACATCAAAGAAACGTCAGCTGATGTACAGGGAGAGTGAAGGAAAATGAAGACTTACAGTGCTCCAGTAATCCGACTACACAGTCTGAGGGCCTGCAGAGGGGACGTACACTTCATTGAAGGGGTGAGACAGGGGCCACGTGGCTCTGGTGACCCGGGCAGGAATGAATGGTGTGCAAGACGCAAATTTAGAATCATAAAATGCAAATTTAGAAACGGAAGGAGTGGGGGTTCGTGGGGGAGGGAGGGAAGGGGGGGGGGTGTAGACCATCCGTTGGATCCTGCTTAGTTTAAAGACCTTAAAAAACATGCTGCTCCTTCAATCTGACTAATGGAAGCCATATTGGATTAGTACAGCATGAAAACGGATCACAAACTGCAAATCATGCAGGAGAGAAGAAGTCACGATAAATGCCTGCCAACGGGTAGCCGACAACATCACACAGCGCCTAAATCAAGGTCGAAGTGACACATTGCTCCCTCTGAGGCAATAACGAGGTTTAGTTTTTGTTGAGGCACATAGCGGTTAAGATAATCATATTTAGCTTCCATCAACCCACTGCTGAAGGCCTTTGTTCGAGTGACAAACCAGACTTGCAGTCTGCATATGTGTCTCGGCATAGGTTCTTTTCCAGCATTCGCAAATCAATATAATGTGACGCTCCACGTTTTAAGCAGATGGTTAAAGGGTGGAAATCCCTAAACCCTGTGGAGTGAGTGGGGGTCATGACCTCTCTTCGCACTGTGGATATAAATCTGCACTCAGAACCCCAAGGAACCGAGGACTGATGGGTAGAGCAGAAACCAAGGTAGAGGAAGTGACAGGGACAGACAAAACCAAGAGTCCTGCATGTCCTGCAACTCTGGGCTCAAATGTACAAACTCAGAGGTAGTACAGCAGTCTAACTACGTTTAACTCTGGTAGTGCATACAGACCATATCCACAGCATCCAAATTTTGTATGACAACACTACCAAGCTATTAGAAGAACAAGGACAGATTTTTGTTATCAGAATCCTCTCCCTCAGAAAATGAGAGAAGGACAGGGCTTTGGGATTTGGAGAGTTCACTGAAAGAGAATTCCAGGTGCAAAATATACAGATTGCATTCCTGAAAGACCATAGTTTTACAGCTCTCTTTCTCTCTCTCCCTCTCTGTTTTTTTCGCTCTGTCCTTTAAACGTAAGGGACCACCCCTGAATCACCAGAGCGTGATAAACAACTCCTTCACACTCAGTTTTCTTTCCAGTGATGGTCATGCCACTGCAAGCACCTGGAGAAAAGGGGAGTGCATCAATGTGCAAAGCACCTGTCGAATCAAAAGCTGCACACATGGACTGGAGCATTCTCCCAGGGGCGGAGCATTCTCAATGGGCGGAGTACTCTCCATCACTTTTTTTCCCTGAGGGGCTCGGTCGCTTTCAAACTGCACGCGTCCGAGAGAGTTAGCAGAGCCGCGCATCCTTAAACAAAGCTGTGTGTGGAGCTCCACCGGCTGGGGACCTGGGTGCCAACCTTTTCACGCCTCTTTCTCTCAGTGGCTTCAGCCATGCCTTGAGTTCACGAGCTGGGCGGCCCCGTGACGGTAGGGGGGTGGAGCTAAAGAAGAGTGGGCTAGCTTAAAGATTAAAGCCCTGGGTCAGATCAAAGAGTGCTGTGGGGCATTTTATGTCACATACTCACTAGATAATTAAGTCACTCCCTATAAGAGAGGGGTAATAAATTCTAGCAGAGATACGTACTATATGGACACTGCAGCTTAAGAGCCTGCTGAGTGGAACAAGAACATGTGAGCCCTCACACACACATGCATGCACACGTGCTCGCATGCACAAGCACACGCATGTGCATACACACAACACACCAGACTACAAGTCCCAGCACACTCCCACTTGCACTCTATTCTCTCTGCTTTTGGCTTCTTTAGGCTCCATGAATGGCCAAGAAAAACACGATAGCCAAGTGCAAGATAGCATATGGGTAAGGAGGTAGTCCAGCTCCAGCTGGGAGAGAAAGAGGCTAGCACTGAGTATCAAGAGAGGGAGGGAGGGGGCACACACAAATACATGTACACACACACACACACACACACACACACACACACACGTGTGAATATTGAAACTGAATCTACCTCTTGTCTCCACTCCATAATCATTCATTTTCCAGGCAGAGCAGTGCTTACTGTACTTGCATGTTAGAAAGCGAACAGAGTAAAACAAAGGAAAAGACAAAAGAGAAATAGCCAAAAAGGAAAGAACCAGCCCTGAAGGAACCGGCCCTAAAGGAACCAGCCCTGAAGGAACCAGCTCTGAAGGAACCAGCCCTGAAGGAACCAGCCCTGAAGGAACCAGCCCTATTGTACAGTTCACCACTCCTATCATTTTGGCTTTTATTAACATTGAGTAACTTGATGCTACACAACGTTTATAGAGGAATGGTGGACGAGGATGGAGAGCCAAAGCATAGAGTGTTTTCTAGGTGATGTTTACCACAGGCCCAGTGAACAGCGTCTCCTCTGAGAGAACCAGGCCTTGGAAGGACGCCTTGGATTCCAAATTCAAATACCACAATAAATGAGTCTGAAAAAGGAAACCGTTTCTATTCAAACACAACGCAACACCCTAATTACCTCTGCATGCAGTTTTCTCATTATAACCTTTTCAGTACAGTCTCCCTACACTTAAAAAAACTATTAAAAACACTGCATTCATGCAGTAGAATTAATGCACTCTTCGGCGAGGCTTTTGTAAATGACAGTAGGTTGAAGGAATTAAGGCCATGGACTGTCACAGCAGACTTAACTTAATATTTTTGAAGAATCCAGATGATGCCTGAAAGCATCCAGATGAGGAGACCAGAACACTGGGGACACTGAGACCAGTGATCAGTGGCCAAAAGATTACTACTCAACCAACAACTGTGGATCAGAGGCAAGAAGGACTTTTCCAGCTGCATTATCAAAAACATAAAGTGGATGCAATGGGCACTGGTTTGAGAGAGAGAGAGAGAGAGAGAGAGAGAGGGAGAGAAAGAGATATATAGAGAAAGTTAGAGATAGAGAGAGTCAGTTTTGTAACAGAGATCTGACATTATGACTTGAATGGAAAAACATGACCTGAATGGAAAAGTGAAGCGCATTACATTGAAAGTGAAGCATATTAAAATGAAACACATTTGCTCCAAAGTCTCCAGAACTTTAAACTGACAGTGTAATTTCACTCTAATTTCATTGTTTTTTCGTGAAATGCTGTGATTCGAGCCAGTTCCATCGGCACTGTGCCTGTGAGACCGGAGAGGTTCTGCTGTACTCCCAGCGCACGTGGGCCTCAAGTTGCTGAGGACACGGTGGACATGGACGAGAGCAGAACCCAAGGAAGGACCCGTGTGTTCCACTCAAAGCCAAACCACTGCTCACAAGCAGTTTCATCAGCCGCCACTGGCCCCTTACCAAGTTTGGTGCTGGAGAAGGATGATCAGCTAAAGCTGCAACACCGATCCAAGTAATTCCAAGCAATCCCATACAAGAAATTACAGGTTCTTGGTATCTTTGGCACATCACTCCGTCCAGTCTCTGAGATCTTGGAATAAAAGGGGCCCATATGTGTTACCAGTACACAACAAGCAGTACAACAAATGGTACTCAAATTGCACAAGAGGCTGTCTTCTCCATCAGCTGTCTACACAGCTAATCCAGTTTATGAACTTCATGGATTAAGCCTGATCCTTGGTCTAAATTATAACATCATGGGAATGATGCTTGAAATTCCATGAACTTCCATGGGACCAGAAAACTTTCTCTACTCCCGAGTTACATGGTTCACAAGAGGCCGACCTCAAGATCTTGATATTAATCTTCTCCCTTATCTGGGGCTTTATCAGACTCATTATGACACGTCACAGCTGTCCAAACAGAGCACCGTGGAACAACTGGACTAACCAGCTCCTACAGACAATAACAACACACATCACACCGGCAACTTCCGGAGGGAATGTCGGCGGGTTTGGAACCGAACCCGGAGCCGGGCGGATCAGTCTGCCTAACACCTGCAGCGTCTCCAGTGCATCACTTTAACAGCAGAGGAGCGTCCAAAACTGCTAGTGAGGGACGACCACGGAGAGGGATGTGTGCTGACCGACGACGGACAAGTGTTAACACTCTCCCGCGCATATGGAAAGCAAACGAGGAGTTGGGGAATATATCTTTGGAAACGAAGCGGAAAACGTCCAACTCCAACACAGGCCAAGATAAGCTGAAGGAGACGGGAATGGTCCCGAAATAAGCGCGTCGCATGGCGTCCGTAACCAGATGCAAAATGAAAAGATTCACAGCAGAACTTCTACTCCAGCATGAAGGTACCATCCATCACGTGGCATGTGTCCCTCCACAGGGTCATGGGTATGGGATTCAGACTGGTCTCCAGGACTGGACAATTCAGATCTGGACTAATTCAGAAGAGGATCACTGCATACTTCAGAATGAATGTATAGTGGTTAAATAATAGTTAAATATGCAGCTGAGCGCATATTTGGTTTAGAGATGCCAGTCACTCTGCCTGCTCAGAAAAGCGAAGAACATTTTTGCTAATTTGAAGTGACTCTATAAGAGACATACAAAATTAGTTAGGCCCCCTTTTCTACTGTACCAGCCAATACAACCCACTGTCTGTATTATTCGTTAACATCTGAAAGGCAAACATAGTTTCATAATTCCATTTAAGGCAAGATCATTTCTCAACTCCATTTTCTCAAACCCTATAATGAAGCACCAACAGACACAGATGTTGCTGAGTGAATGACTAAACCCTTAACTTTCTTCTGTAAGTAGAGGAAAAGAGAAACATGCTTCAACTCATATGATGCATTTGCAGGAAGTCCTCCACTTCCTGCCCCTGGAAACCAGGGACTGGTTTCATCTCCTCCATCAGAGCCCTGGCGTATCTTTCAAGCTACAGGTATCTGGAGTTGGGATAACCCTCTCTAATCTGCATCTGGACATCTGTCCTGTGCACAGACTTGGCCTCAAGGCAACAAATTCCACTTGGCTGATTTTAGCCCTAATTTAATTTTGCCATTTGTTATGCGACTAACAGAGCGAGGACTATGGGTTGGAGAAGTTTCATCCCTCCCTCAGGTGGGCCTCTCCAACTGACCTCTATTTGACCTCCTCCAAAATGCCTAAAAGAGACCATTCAGTAAAAAAAAATAAAAAAAAACTGCTGCTTTCTTACAAGCTTCTATTCACCGTGACTCCATAATGCAGTTCTTACTTCTTTCCCCCTACTGTATCGTCCTGACCTCGGAAGGACATCACTGCTAATGGGTTCCTGTTTTGCTTACTCTCTCTCTCTCTCTCTCTCACTCTCTCTCTCTCTCTGGGTCTTTGAAGGAGAGATTCTGCATTCCTCCTCTCCAGCTTACCAAGCAATTCTTTACAGTATCATTTTTAGCTCAGCTCAGTGCTTGCTGTGAAAGAACAGAGAACATGAGACAGAAAAAACAGACAGAGAAGGAAAGAGAGAGAGAGAGAGAGAGAGAGAGAGAGAGAGAGAGAGACTGCCTCATCATCATTTGAGGTAATAGCTATTTGTTTTGTTATGTTAATGTTATCATCATACAAACAAACAGCAGGGTGCTAATGCAGCACTCACTGGTGTAATGGTGGGATGAAGGGACCAGCACAATTCTTCTCATGTTACCATGACAAGTTGAAATGTGACACTCCTTCACCATGGCTCATGGTTTATATGTCTCATTTTTTTAGCAGGATCTATAGGATAGAGAGGTCTCATTATGTTATTCATGTCTCAGAAGAAATGCCCCTTCAATTTACAAAAAAAAAATTTATAAAAATTGTTTTCACATCAGTGACTTTACCTGATCTGAAACAGGTGTAGACACGACCCGTTTGTGACCGTTAGCACAAATGGTGCCCCAAATGGATACGAAAAGATCCAATTCCAAGTGTTTACACTCTGAGGGAAAGGCCGGTTACATATCAGATAGCTGAAAAAAATCCAGACCCACAGGTGCTCAAATTAAAGCCGGGCTCAGACACCAAGGTGTTAAACCCACGAACTGCATGGTTGAACACAGAGGATGAAAAGCTTCATACCAACCTATTAGAACGACTGACCTCCAGACCTCTGGGAACAGAGTGATGATGGGAATGTGAGTCTAACTTATGTCCTTGTCATGAGAGAGAGAGATGGGGTTAAAGATGCTCACGTTCTTTTAAAGACTAATGAGAGGACATTCCAGAGGAGCTGTGGTTGTTACCCTCTACGGATCTCGGCCAATCAGAGAAGTGGCACGTCTCTGCAATATTATAACTCTGAGTACAATTCTTTTTCTGCACATTCTGAGATAACCATACCCAAATAAAGATAATAAAAAAAATAAATAAAAAATAAACTCAATACATATGGACAATTTCGTACAGACTTGGAAGATGCACGGAAGAGTGAGAAATGTTTTTGTTCGGCCAAGAAAACATGGCATTTTTACCGGGCAGGAGGACACGTTCCTGTACATTTTGATTAAAAGCTTGCTTCCCTAAGGGTCTTTTCCAGATGCCATAGATGATTCTCTCCAAATGTCTTGGCAGTTATATCCAATCACCACCAGTCTCGTATAATGTGTATAAAGATTCTATAAGTTCTGTAGATTCACCAGTAAACTCTTCAGATAGTAAACAGTAAACTCTTTGTATAGCTGCATATATATGGTTAAGGAGTCATTGTCTGGTAAGTTTACTCAGTTTTGCTCTGTACACTCAGATGCTGTTGTTGGTGAGGAGCTTTGCTAAACAGGGCATTCCAACGATGCTTGGATGGTGGTGTTAATCTCCACATGGCGCCACACACAAATGCACACGCGCACACACACACACACACACACACACACACACACACACACACACACACACACACACACACACACACACACACAGAGAGAGACCACCATACACATGCATTCACACATAATGAAATACCTTGGCTTGTTCAAGATCCACTCACGCATAATTCCATTTTCTTTCCAGCTCAATAAAGTCCACTAGACCTTCAACAATTTCAAATCTGATCTCACCACCCATGACACAGGATGAAGCAACCACTATCATCACACCTCATCCATAACTTAGAAAATCACTGTAGCGTAAATATATCCAATTTAATACCACCTGATAATTCAGAGGCTTTATGAGAGCACATTAAGCAGATGGGAGAACTTTACTATGAAAGGAGATGGTCTTTCAGACCCAGTCAAAAACCAGACATACAAAACCTTCTTCGCTAATGACAATATGCCAGAGCTTCAGCAAAACAACAGTGCTGACAGAACAACTTCATGCATACCAAACCAAAGTTTCACTCTGGTGAGTGTCAATGTGATATATGCATTATATATGCAGTATACAGTACACTCAGCAGAAAACAATCCCCCATCCACTTTATTTGAAACATCTACTTTATTTGAAACATTTTGTTAGGGGAGCTTCAGTTACATTTCATAGATGTAGTTTCAGACCATAAACCACCTGTTACCAGGAACAAGTCATCAACCATTGTCCACCACACTCATCACTACCACTGAAAACCATTTTATTATGTACGTGACCAACTGTTTAGGAAATCATTTGGGTGGTAAATCATTCTTCACTCCATGGTCAGAAACTGTCCACTGATGAAATGCTAAGATAATCATAAATTGTGCCTGACCGACACACTACAGACTAGATGTACAACCAGGTTTTCTCTTGTCTTCAAAATCTGGACTGGGAGCACCTATGACATCTGATGACAAAACTATTGTCCCCTGAATCTTCCCTGAGTTTACATACTACACCAGTCATGTGTTAAGTAAACTCTTTCTGGTTCTGCTTGTGCAGTTCCAGCCAAGCTGTGCTCTGACCTCAGCTTCTCGCAGATGCAATCGGAGAGTTCACCGAAACAGTTATTCATCATTCGCAGGGAGTACAATAAACAAGTCCAGGGTCCAAGTATCATATGACCATGAAGGAATCCACGCCACAAAGGTCTTCCCATTGTTCAGATTTTGGCATGTACTCTAGTCCAAGGGGAGAATGCTAGTGTGTCAAGTGAGAAAGTGAATCTATGTAGGGGTACTGGCTTGTCTCCAAGCATCTGGTGGGCACAGAGTGATATTTACTGAGTTATACTTACTGGACAAGTTATAGGGAGTGTTTTGCTCACATCTTCCATTAGGAAAAGCCAAAGGGAACATTCAACTGATTTCTTCCATTAGGAGAAGCAGAGACAGCAGAAAGGTACATTACCTTTAGAGACAAGATGGCAATGTGTGAGGCACTGAGGAAAATTCAAGGAAAGAATTTAGTTATTGGTAATCTATTCACAAAGAAACAGTCTCTCTCTCTCTCTCTCTCTCTCTCTCTCTCTCGCTCTTTTTCTTTCTCTGACATAGAAGTATACAGCATCCTTTGGTGTGACAGACTGCAGAGTAAAGATTATAGCTCATGGATTTCACCACTTCTCACATAGTGTAACAGGGGCTTTTTAAAGGGAGGCTGTGAAGAACTGGGAGAAAAGCTGTGATTTCAGACAAGCTCATTTTCTTACTCTAGCCATCGTTATCTCTGTTTCCTATTGTCCTTGCACATACGCGCACACACACACACATACACACACACACACCCTAAACCCTGTCACTATGATCTGTGTAGGATGGGGTAAGGTAATGATTCCATCCAATACTCTTCCTCAGCCTACAGACCCACACAAAACAAACAAATGGCTTTTATATAGTGATGGAGGGTGCAGACAACTAGTGACTGAGGAAATAACCTTGAGTTTAAATGGTTCTAGTAGCATTTCCCAGTTCCCAGCCTGATATATTAGCCTAACATGTAACAACAAAACCGATTCAACACAAGGTTCAATGGATAATTAGGTGAACCAGATAAAACAATAATGTCTGTACTGGAGCAAAGGATGATTACGTCCGTAATATTTGTGTTTTCATGGTTTCTAATGAAAGACTAGACACAAGATTTGGCACACTGGCATTTCCTCTGTCTGCCATCATCGGACTGAACCACTGCCAAACAAATTGCTGCTAAATCCATTAGCCTTTAGATTGAAAGAAGGCCTTTCAAGATCTGCTCCGTGGTTGGAGCCCAGTTACACAACATATTGCAACGATTAAACAAGCAGCACTTTCATAATGTTCCACTGCATCATGCTCAGATCCGCACTCTGCAAAATTTCAGAGGTGACTTCTGAAAACTCAGTGCCTGTTTTCCACTTAACACGTACAACATGAAGGAACATGCGCGGAGGATCTGACTGGGTTACTGCAGTCACGGCAGCGGGTTGGTGAAAACGTACCAGGCCCTGCAGGAGGAAGTCCTGCGATAAACCGGGAAACCAAGTCCATTGTTCAGGTCAAGAGAGCGGAAGGTGCTCTAGGATTGATACTGGCCGTGTCTCACGCATACTTTTCTTCATGATAGCTTGAAACATCCTGCGAAGACATTAACTTGCACTTAAACATATCTCTCCAGGATCTATTTTTAATAACCAAGAGGTTATACTATGCTATGAAGCAATATGTTTCCTCTTTAATATCTCCCCTGGCAGACTGAAACAGCTGGTGTTTCTTGGGAGCTCGTGCTTTCAATGGTGAAAACAGGACCGTTCGTTCACTCTTCTGGCTTGGCAGGTTAACCAGTTTAATATGGTAGAAACACTGAGATCATAGGTTAATAAGACAATAAACAACTGCAACAAAGTACCATTATCTGTGTGGCCAACAATGTTTCATGCAAATGTGAAAACATTTGTAATAATAATAATAATACTGACATACACCATTGCATTATGGGAAATCTTAACATATTCATCATACAAAACAAAACTACATGGTTCAATAATTAGAAATATATCAGTTTATGTTTTTAGAGACCAAAAACTTGAATCACAGTAACTTATAACAGGTAATCTGAAGCAGCAGATATCAGCTTTCCTGACCCAAACTCAGGCCTAAACAATAACAGACAAACTCGACATAGTTTCAGACCACAGTCTCATAAGCGTGATTATAGAACATGGCTCTGAACATTTTGATGTTTTGCCTGCTCTAACTGCTTTAAACTTCTGTAGCTTGAGTCAAAGAACAGATGAGGAGCGTTAGATGTTATGGAATCTGCTGAGGGTACTACTGTTCGCAATGTAGGGGGTATTCAAAGACCAAAACTAGGAAATGGTGACCTAAAACATTGCATGTACTCATTCAGAGCATGTATTAATCAGAGCTTACGACCACCTGTTTTTGGCAAGTCTGCGTGCATTTTAGTCACAATACAGTGCTCAGATCAGTGCTTCTTTGTGGGTTAAGGGATTACAAATGGATCATAATGCCAGAGGAAAATATAATTTGCCACATATAAACAGTGCCGAACTGAAACCAAAGAAATGACAGGCCAATTACACACTACACCTCCTAAACTGCAATTAAGCTGTTCTTTCTGCTCAGTTACTTTTTTCTACTTCATGTTATGTAAGAATATTTATATTTTGGCACGTATGTGGTAGTCAGGCAATCTGTCACATTCTCTCGTGATTCTTAACACTTCAGGTGCTATAAGAAGGGCTCTATCATGTCTGCATGTGAGACAACGTTCCCATGTATTTTTATGATCTTATTCACACAGAATTTTGTCACAGATTTTGTTGTTCACTGTTGTTTTCATTTTCGTAGCTTGCCGAATCTTCGTCACTCGAAAAAAGCTTGGTTGTAAACAGAGCAACGCTATAAGTCCGTAAATAATATAACACCGTTATCAAACCATGGATTTTCTGAGAGTTGACAGAGTGATAAGGATCTGTCACTTAACAGAGTGATAAGACATTAAAATGAAGGTCAGCAAAAAGCTCTTTTAGTACTTGGAGAAAGTGGTGAGAATTTGAGAAAAGATTTAATCATCAGTAGAGGCGGTTTAGGTATGAATAATGAAGGATCTGCAACAACAAAAGTTAAATGTCAGATATAGTGTGTTTTGAATGCATGAATACTTTGAATATTGTTACTCTGGCTCACTATCATTCATTTCCTGAGCCTCAACTAGGGACAGACAGCCAACTGGCCCTTTGTGTTTTGGGCTACATATAGGGCTAGCTGGCTAAAATGGCTAAAAAAAGACATAAGACTTGTAACGTCTGGTTGTGAACTTCATTTATAATCACTGAAGACAGCACTGACCAGAGGCAGTAGATTGCAACACTAGTTCTTCCATCTCAACACACTTTTGGACCACAGAGTACAGACTGGTTAAAAAAAAGAAAAAAAAAATCAAAAAAGATATGAGGGAAAAGCCTTTAAGAGAGAAGTAATTTCGGGTAATGGCTTCCAGAGAGAAGGTATAAGGTCACAGGAATGTGGTGGAGTGAGCTCAAACTGCTGGCTTGGTAATCCAGCGCTCTGCTCCATCACTCTGGCTCTTTTGCTCCACCCTGACATGTTGTTTCTCCTCTTTCTGCAGTGCAGAAGCTGCACATCTGTCATGTGAAGCAAAAAAAAAAAAAACACAAATAAAAACAACAACAAAAAAAGAGAGAAAGGCTTGAGATTTGCTGACGTAAGAAAAAAGAGAAGAAATTCGACCAAATCGCTGATTACAGATCAGACTGCACCACTTACAAAACAAGCAGAATAAAAAAAAAAACACGCCTGGTTTTGAGCCGGGAGGCCATCTTTCTGGCTCACTATTACAAAGGAAGCGCATTTAACTCGGCATGACACATACCAATCAATCAAGCTATTGGTAAGCTTAGGGTCAGCAGTATTGGATTCATCTGCAGGAGGACGAATGCTCCTCTTCAACCATATCTCCTGCTGCATGCTTGACCTCCTCACCTTGAGCGGAGAATCACACACCCAACCTTTCCAGTGTCTGGCTCACGGGACTCGTAAACTAAGACATGCATTTCACACACGCACACAGTTCTGTTTATAAATGCAAACAGACCTGAGAAGTTGAACTGACTTAATTGCCCATCGTGCCGTTTACACTAGAACTCATGTGTACTGTGAGGTTTACATGTGCAGAATTTATCCAGTTTAATGTCATTCGAGGCCAGAGGGATTTCTGGGAGTTATGGCAGTGAACCCAGATGTAATGGATATAATGGATACTTATCAGAGGATTTCCTTCATAAATCATGGTGGGGACACCAATGAAAACACTACCAGTGGCAAATGAAAAATGATCACTAGATAGCGTTTGGTTCAAAGAAAGGATGTGATATTCTCGAGCACACACACACACACACACACACATACACACACACATGTGCTGTCATAAGCCCGAGCAGGAAAACGTGTGCCCACGTACACACACATGCACATATACACACACGCAGAAGCACACCCACCCACGCACCCATACGAAATCTAATAAAGCACCTCCAACCCCCCACCCCACCCGCGCACGGAGTCCATGTCCTCCAGCAGGCTCGACACAGCAGCAGGGATGAATTACCGAAGCCGCGGGCCGAGAGAGTACCAGGGGAGGGCTCCGCTCCAGGAGTGAGAGGGCTCCAGCAGTGGGAACGCTCGCTCCGGGAGTGAGAGGGCTCCAGCAGTGGGAACGCTCGCTCCGGGAGAAAAGTCAGCAACATTGAGAGGCATATCAGTAACGCTGCACAGACTGGCAGCGCTGATGTAGAGCAGAGGAATGCTGGAGAAGCAGCCTGGCTCTCGTGGGTGAAGGCACGGCCTAAACTGTTTAAGCTCTTCTCAAAACAGTTTACATATTTGCCATGATGATGTATACCCAGCACTGCGGCTATTTTACGATAGGTGCAGCTCTGAGATGAACGTATACCCAAGACAGCAAAGTCTGGCTGAATGTAAGTGCTCACACGCGGCAATTAAAGCATGTTTGTAAACACGCGTGCGCCCACACACACACACACACACACACACACACACACACATACATACTCTAGTCATACTACTTGCCCTAGAACAAACCAAGCTGGCCCACAGTTTTGTGGTCAGGCTTTTTTATTTAGCTTCTCCTGCTTCCACAGAGTCTACAGCATGGAGTGTGTTTATACAGCTCTCCTCATGGGGGGGGGGGGGGGGGGGGGGGGGGGGGGCGGCGGGGGGGGGGGGGGGGGGGGGGGGGGGGGGGGGGGGGGG
>JAOYMR010000014.1:3332686-3352863 GCA_025802075.1 Tenebrosternarchus preto | reverse complement strand
CCTTGTGGGTTTTTCTCACCCCGCCCCCACCGCCCCCCCCCCCCCCCACCCCCCCCACCCGGATGTCGGCTGTTGACACGAGGCTGAGGAAATTACCTGACCATGGTTAAACACACAAGGTCCTCCTCCCTGAGGGAGAGAGCAGAGAGCAGGGTTACCAGGTCTGAACTGCTTCTAGTGACACTTGAAGCTCCATAAGGAGCACATATACCAAACCGTGGTGCTAACAAGCTAACGAATGGAGGGACGGCAGCGGAGTTGTTCAATCTGCAGGGGCCGGTGGATGAGGAGTTGGGTGAAACTTCAACAAAATTTGAAATGAGCTCCAAAGAGTTATTTTTAAAGGCCTGTTACCTGAGATGTAATGATTTTCACATCCATATGGTTGTGGGGTAAATGGAAGACGGGAAAAGGGTCAGATGGCGTCACTCCTGATTGTTCTGAGCTTTTCCAGAGGAGGTTCGTTCCTCCATGTCCTTTTACTCATTCTGGGCCATTTATTTATGGTTATCTTTATACCTCTTTTTTTAAACCACACAGTGACCCCTTTCTCACCCCTTCCACCCCCACAAAAGCACCTTCACTGCATCCTTTCCATCAAAAATGACCTTATGTACACATATAAATAGACAGTCTTGTCCTTCATTTACTTCAGATGTTTGTGTTTGTGTGTGTGTGTGGGCGCATGCAATGCGTTTGTGTACGTGTGTGTGTGTGTGTGTGTGTGTGTGTATGTGTGTGTATGTGTGGGCAAGTATGTGTGTGTGTGTATGTGTGCAGCCGGTTCCTTGGCTCTTGAAAGTCTAGAGGCAGTGCAGTAAATACTAAATTGATGAGCTCAACTCTAGACAGGCCTCCAGCCTTCCACTGAGGTGGTTCAGCTGAGTTGGCCAAAAAAGGAATTGGTGTGAGCCAAAACGCTGGAGATGTGTGTGGAACCGACACAAGGAGCCTCCGCACACCAATGCTCCTTTCACGGAGGGAGGGAAGCCGAGTAGCTCCATCACCTCTCGCCCTCGGTTCCTCTTACAGCAGCCGCAGCCTGGCGCGAGGTGCGAAATCAAAGCAACAAGACCAGCCAGCCACAAACCGGCAGGACTGCTGGTACCTGCTTCTCAAATACCTCGCTGTGTTTGTTCTCGGGGCAGATATCCGGCGACTTCACATTCAATACGTCGTCTGGGACGCCAGCGGTCGAGGTCTCCAGCTGAGGGGATCCGATCTTGGCAGAAACGGTCACGTTCGGTGGCCGCAGGGGAGACGGCAGAAAACAGCTCGTCCGCCAGACGCCTCTCAGAGGACAAGGACGTGCCGTGTATTCAGGGGCAGAGCGCTGGGAGGCTGGTCAGGAGTAACGCGTCTAAAGCTCGTACACCCTCCACTGCAGTTTATCCAGCTTTAACTTATTCTGCTGTTCTTCTCGTTCTTTAGTTTTCCTTCTCGTTCTTCAGTTTTCTTTCTCGTTCCGCGAGCCTCGGAGCCAGTTTTACTGTTTACGTTAGTGTTGAGGTAGCTGAGCCAGACTTGGGTAGATTTGTGGACTCCATGGCCAAGAAAGCCCTGTTTCCAGAGCCAGTTTGTTGCTTTGGACGTGAGATGCTGTCACACCAAAGACGATTCGCAGAGAGAGAAAACCTTGAGGGTGAGAAGGGCTATACAAAAAAACAAATAAGACACAAAAAACACATCAACCACATGCTTGCATTCTGATGTAAGCGAAAACACACTTAAAATCGTTTTCAATGGTCCGTCGGTTTCTAGAGACTCAGACATTGACCACGTTTACGCTAATAGAACAGCGACGAAACGCAGATGAAGTCGAACATTACAAACACTCAAACCAACCAAATCACTCCGAAACATATGTCCATAGACTTCTCTGGTTCAACAAATCGGCAGCTTCCACACGCTCAGTGTTCAGTGGTGATACCAAAATAAATAAATAAATAAAGGACTCAAAAACTTCAGGACAACAATTGTTTCCATGCATCCATCTGCAGCTGTGCTGCCCCAGTTCTGACAGAGCTTACACAAACACATTCATTATGTTACCAGCTGGAACTCTGCTGTTCCTTCACTGAAGTGAGAATAACAGATCCCAGCACAGTTTTTTGGCTTCCTTACCTCTACCAACCTGGAGTGTCCTGACCGACACTGCTAATTGCAGGAGATATTGGGGGGGGGCTACACAGGGGTGAATGTTAGGCCCAATCACATTAAAGGACTATGTTAATGATTGTTATTTAGAATGGCATGATGTGACATGGAAGCATCATGTCACTGTTGTGTTCTCACACAGGATGGCTGAAAACATCTTTGCTTGTAGATCTGAGACGATTATCTCTATTTAATGTCTTATTATGAGTTTCAGTCAGGGCTAAGACGAACAATGGTAAACCTCAATCAGCACCATTACAGGATAATATTTTCCAAGAGCCGTGCACTCTAACCCTTGACCTCTAACCCCAGCTGCCGAATGTAAAGTGATCATCTTATTCTGCTATGTTCCAAACCTGAGTGAGTCTGACATTGACCTGCTGAACAGACGAACGCTTAAACTCAACGCCCTTTCACCTCCCCTGTCTGCCTAAATCTTGATGTTAAAGGATGAATTTCTACATGACTCTACTGTGGGTGGTTTTTGGTTCCTGTAGTCTTCTCTATCCAAGACTACTGCGTTTGGTAGCAGCAGGGTCACATTTCAGTCGATTCCTGTCTCAGTTTTGGCTACCGAGGCAGTGTCATAACCTGCCCTGGTCTGCGTTCTCGCACTGCGTTAGTCTGGCACTAAGCAGCCTCTGGTCTCGGTGAGGGATGCAGCCCTCCAGCAGGGAGACTTGTTTGTGGAATCGAGGAGCTGAAACTGGGACTTGACAGATGGCCTTGGGTCTCCAATCAGCGCCTTGCGTGAGCAGTACCACAGTGCCTCTGGTAGATTGATAAAACAGACAAGTAAAGATATTTACACACAACTGCTAAAGCAGAGTCTCTCTGGAGGCTTTGGAGAGGGGCCCCCACTCTCCGACCCCCCCTCCTGTCCTGCACCCCCCCTCCTGTGAGACTGGACTCTCTCGAGCTCCTTTCCCTTTTTCTTGTGCTGAAGAACCAGGTGTTGCAGTTCAAGAGTAACAGTTAAAATCCATTCCCAGCAAATAACCCAGTGTGTAATACATTAACCACTTAAACCAGACAAATAAGCTTGGGGGTGAGATCATGGCTGTTAATAATTCATGGTTTTCCCACCATATACAATCCATGTGTATGCAAACAAACTGTGATGGTGAACAGCACAAACACAGAGGAAGGCAGGCGGAAGAATGATTAAAGTTGCAATATTTTGTATTGATTTAAATCATAACTAAGTCCTACATAAACTGGGGCTGTGATGTACATTACATACTAGTTATTTTTAATCAATTAATTTGATTAACTCACATCTACTTTCCAATCAAAATAAATATGATATGGTAACATCGTCAAATGTTTTACTGGTGGCTACAGTTTAGGAAATGTTACTGGTTAAAATGAATTTGCATTTCACAGAAACAGGTTGACATGCAGTAGGACACCTTGGTACCTATTTGCAATTTTCTGGAACTAGGCCAGGCTGCTTTAACCCAGATCTCAGATCAGCTTCACCAGTAAAGTGGGCCTTAGAGTCAGACTCGGTCTATTCTTAATACTGCTGCCTCAGCTGTCTAAACAGCTAGGCTGCTGAAGAAGTGGGCTAAAACACGCCTGTCTCTTCCTCCGTGTGCTGGAGTGGCTGGAGGTAGGGACAGCTCCACCTGTCTTTTGGGCACAGCCAGATCAGGACGTGACCAAATGTGGGGGCATCAGGAAGACAGCTGCCCTCGAGTGGTGGGAAAGGAATGAGAGCGTGTTTGTGTGTTTGGTTTTTACTGCCCGAGATTACTGACCCATGATCACTACAGCCGGCAATGCCTGAGATGCTGGGGTGGATTATACTTCCCTCTGACTCCAACACAGCCAAACGCAAAGCAAAACAGGGAAAATGCATTCTAAATACAGCTAGGTTCCTACAGTGGAAGCCATCTGGCTAAAGATACCTTCTGCTTTTCAAAACTGACCACTGGAACAGTGCCAGTTTTAATTTACATTTACATTTTCAGCATTTAGCAGATGTTCTTATCCAGATCGACTTATAAAAGCACTTTGACTTTTGCTCATTAATGTGCATGGGTCATTTTGCTAGCAGTTCGAGGCACTGCCCCTGCTGGGGCGTGACGATCCTGAAGCGGGTGGCCAGAATGTGTTTGTCATTAACAGATTTCAGTGTTTCAGTGTTTCAGGCCGTGTTGAATGCGCCATTAACAGATTTCACTGTAGAGATCATTTGTGATATCTTCCTGCCTAGAAATTAGAGAAGCACTGGATCATATTCATTTTCCTGTTTCCTCTCATTCCTAGGCATGAAGAACAACACACTTTAGCAACTATGATCTCAAGGTTTCAATAAATTTCAAATTGAAATTAAAATTGGAATGCACTTTTATTGTCCAGCCAAGGCAGGAAAATACTCTTTGGTTTCACCAAGAAAAGTTATACACACAACCATAGACAAATATAGTGTAGACACCTAACATGAACGACGGAAAAGTTACACACAATTATAAATCATCTTGATTTGATTGCATTTGTCAAAACATCACCTTTTCATTTGCAAGGGCTGTTCTATATCACCACCTAGAGGGGAGCGCCTCAAACTCAGAACCAACGAAATGTTTTTGTACATTCGTTACTATGTTTAAGTTCAATCAGGATAATAACACCCTTGAATGCAGTGATTGCTGAGCATACAGCTAACAGGTTTTGGCTGTGCACAAGACTCTCAATTACGATGCTTTCAGTGTAATCTGTAGAGCAACCCCGCTCTGCACAAGCTGTATGTACACGTACACGTGCAGCGAAGGACTCAAGCAGGTCACGGGGCTGCCTGCGCTATCTTAAACAGGTTCTCTAACTCATACGGTGTCCTCACTTGTAACACGTTGCCAGTTAAAGTGCTCCGATTGTAGCTCAAAACTTGCCACCTGCGTTTTATTACGGAAAACCGAGAACCACCCAACATCATTTCCTTTGAGGAACGAATATCGTCTCAAGATCACTATATCACACAGTTTACAGAGCAATCAGTAGATGATCCAGGTGGACTTTAGGAATATGGAGCTTGGAGAGAAAAGCCGCCTTCAGAACCTGTTATTTCACAGGCTCGGGTGTCAGATCCGGCGGAAGCTCTTTCATTGCCGAGAGTTGGAGAGAGTTTTCCCAGCAGGCTTACATTTTCAGTAAGAGGTGGGACTCTGATTAATTCCCCTTGGCATGTCTATGGCACCGGGTGCCCACTGTGATTTAGGTAACCGTAAACTGAGCTGAAATCGATTACCAGTTATGAGCCCAGCCGAGGCATAACAACAGAGGGTGTACAGATTGAGTCATCTGAAGCGTTAACATCCCCATGGAAGCTGTTTGCTCGACCCTCCTGGCAGATGGGTGTGTTGGTGTACATATGCGGTACAATTTCGACATCACAGCAGTGAGGGGAAGAAGAGCAGGGCATGAGGAGGGGGGGTGGGGTTCTCCGAGTGAGCAGTCACCTTGCTGTGGCAGCCACACTAAATCACAGTAATAAACTCTTTGAAATTTGGCGAGGCCCTCTCTAAGGATGCACAGAGGCAGAGCCGTCCAGCTGTTCTGGAAAGCATCCTACTTTAGATCTAAGGTTACCCCTAAAAAGAACACACTGAACACGCCTGGAAGAGACTGGCTACTTGAGAAAAATGGTCTCCTTTCATACGAGATGAGAAGGAGAGAGGGGTTCCATGTGGCTAAATACAAGGCTTGGCTTTTTGCTCTGGCTGGAGTGGTACATACAGTGAGCTCAGTTTTTATTTCTCACCTTTGCAAAAAAGCTTCCCCTTGTCTCTCCTCCTCACAGCCACTCCTGGGGGAAGGGGGGGGGGCACGAGCAGACAGGAGACAGGAGGAGGAAGAAGGACGGCAGACGAGTGCCAGGGAAGCCCTCACTCCTCCAATCCTCTCCCAGCCAAGACAGATGGAGAGTGGGTGGGTGCGGAGAGAGGAGAAAGAGAGGGAGAGAGAGAGAGAGAGAGAGAGAGAGAGAGAGAGAGACCATGTGATGAAGAGTGAGACACTGAAAAAGAAAAGGCAGCGAGGGAGTTAAGGAGAGAGAAAAGAAAAAAAAGAAAGAAAGGAAAATTTGATAGTGGCAAAGACAAACAAAAGTAAAGAGAGGAAAGAGAGAAGGAGAGAGAGAGAGGAAGGGAGAGAAGAGGGCATGAGGCCCTGAGAATGAGCTGTCAGGTGGAGTTATAGCACAGGTGTGCCAGTTAAATGTCCCTTTGTTCACAACAGTCCCGCGGTGTGGAAAACACTGCCAAGAGCACACGGGCACCTGGCTGCTGCCCAGACGCACGACTGCGGCTCCCCCGGCTGTAGATTGATGATGACAAACCTGGCCCAGTCCAACTGATCTCCACTCCTCCTCCCAACGGGAAATAGCCATGGGAGGAGCACAAGGGAGAGAGCACATGGCTATTTCTGCTTTTCTTCTATAGTATGTATGAGGCAATGACTGGCACTGCACCACATTTGAATTAATAATACAGAGTCTGATGTTGGGATGTGAGACAGGATAATGAGGTTATCTGTGTGTGTGTGTGTGAGTGTGTGTGTGTGCGTGTGTGTGTGAGTGTGTGTGTGTGTGTGTGTGTGCCTGTGTGTGTGCCTGTGTGTGTGCGTGTGTGTGTGCGTGTGAGTGTGCCTGTGTGTGTGTGTGTGTGTGTGTGTGAGTGATTGATTTATTGGGTGTATAATGAGATCAGTATTGGGCAGTAGATTTCACTCTCTCTCCTTTTCTCTTCTGCAGCAGGCAAATTGGCACATAGCAGACTAATGGAACACTCAACACCATGAACCCAGCTGAGACCCACCACAGCTACAAAGAACTCAGGAAGCAAGACCCAGTCCCAAAAACATCTCTGCCTACAGACACAAAGGCCACACCACCTTTGTGTCTGTAGAAAACACGCTTGACTAACTTTAGATTTAGACACAAACTACATTCCAATACTAAAAATATGCACTACACAACTAGCAAGTTGCCAATCTTCAGATGTCTCTCAGTCATTATTTCTCAGAAATAATCTAATCATTTTGTTCTTAACATCTTACACCTCTCATATCTCTTGAAATACTAAGCAATACACCTCCAAGCTCTGAGTCCATCCATAGCCTGTTGCGTTAGACAAAAAAAACATCTGCTATATGTAAACTTACAGGTTGTGTAAGACACGTTAAAGAACCCAGGATCAAGGTATGTCCAGAAAGGAAGAGAAAACAGGAGGATGATTCAGTGAAGACCTCATTCCAAAAGTAATGAACAGTACAGATTTTCCTGCTTTCTATCAATGCCTCTCCAAACCTAGCACTCTGGGAAAATGGCTATATGTTCCAGATGGACTGAGAACAGCCCCTGCACTGATGTGTCTTACCAGTCGAAAAACAAGTGGACTAATGCTCCAGACCCGGTGTCATCCTCCTAAATCAGCGGAATGACCTGCTGGCTCGGAATGGGCCCGGTTCAGCTGTGCGACCACGTCCTGACCCAGGATGAGCAGTCTGGGCAGGAAGCCCAGGGTTCTGCTTCACACCACGGTGTTGTAACTGACAGCACCGAGCATGGTGCACGTTTCAAAACCGCTCTCCAGTGCATTCGAATGACCCTCCCCCTCCCCCCCCCACACCCACCTGACCCTGCTCCGAGACCAACGCCAAATCAGGTCGCCAGAGACAACGGCGTAGCGCATATTTTCCATCTCCACTACAAACAGGTCGGCAAATTTTCCTTCCCTGATACAAACAGGAAGGAGAGATGAATGCAACCTGAAATAGCCACATAGGGTTTGCCAGCCTGTGAAACATCTAAGACTGTATGCACATCTAAGACATGACCTGCTGTAGAGTGCTCCGAACTGTAGAGTGCTCTGTACCCAGAGAAGGAAGAACCTGCATAGGTGTAGTCCATCACATACAAGAACCTGCGCCAACCCTGGCCGCACGCCTTTAACCATCAAAATGTTTCGCTTCTCATTTCAACATAAGAACTAATTTATAAAAGAAGCCATTTAGCCTAAGTGCATTTCTTCCTGGACCCTAAGAAAGGCACTATTGTGGACTAATGGCTGGATATCTGAGGGGGGCTCCAGACTTGCTCTGGGTACTTAATCTAACCTGTTGCAGTCCCTGTCCAACTGGACAAATGGAGACCCTAATGTACAAAATGGAGAATTTACCATGGACCTGCTTGCCTGGCAAGCAAATAAATAAAGAAGACTAATTGCCCTGGAAAACAGGTCATGAGGTCTTTTTTCTTTTCTTTTAGAGCTGAGTCGCAGCTCTCATAACCCCCAGCGGCACGGGCCACCGTGCTCCCTTCGTATTTCAAAGACCCTTCAGGATGGATGGAGCTTTTTGGTGGCTCACAAGCTGTGGAAGATTGTTAGCATAAGATAGGGTCCTTTTACTCGCCATGGAGATCTTCAAACTCGGTTAGACAAAGGCAGTGATATTTACACATAGATCAACAAGCTGGAAACTCGCTGTCAGGCACAGCATCAAGAGCCATGTGGTTTAGACGACTCCAGAACTGAGTATGAAATTATGATTATGGAAACCAAGTGTCATCAATGCACCTAATTCAGCAGTGGGCTTACATGTTAGTTGGCATGTGCAACAAAGTTGGTTTAACAAAGGTGGTATGTGTGGGTGTGTGTGGGTGTTTGGTCCCCAGGAAGAATGATGCAGTTCAGCAAAGTGATGTTTAAAGAACTTAAGGCAAATTAGAACAAAGGAGAGAGAGAGGAGAGGTACTGGCTCACGGTAGTAGATGTGGTTGGGGGGGGGACAGCTGGAGAGAGTCTTGCGGGTGATTGGGGGAAGGGACAACAGAGGCTGTTATAGAACATGTTTATTAAGTCTGGGGTGAACACGATAAACAAAACTGTCTGCGAAAGAAAAACGTCTGGTATCAACAAAACACCAGCAAACAATTCCAGCTAAACTGGCAAAGTTAAGGAAGAAATTCTACAATGACCTCTAGAAAGGAATTAGAAAGGTTCCCTTTCTTCAATCCTAAATCCATAGTCCATAAAAAGGAACAGTGTGGCTCTATTCAGCATGTTCCAGAGGGACCACGTGCCAATTAAGGAAAAAGAAGGATGGACAATAAGCAGGAATATTTGTAAAATTGGAAATAACAATAAGAAAATATCCAACAAAAATCCCCTCTGAATCATGAACACAACTGTACCCAGTGTGTGTGTAGTGCCTAGTTTACACACAGGCTACATGCAGAGTTATTTGTTTTCATCTGCTGATTTACCCAGTGATGCTGGGATTTATGGCGTGTGCACACAACCCACATAATAGATGGTATTTTTGTAATCAACATAGTCACCAGATGGACTGGGCAAAAGTTTAATGTACAAAAGATGTTTAGAAAATGTCAAATGAAGCATTTGGGGGGAGTCTGAGGAAAGGTCCAGGTATTTTCTTCTGTGATGATTCATTTTAAAAGTAATGTTTTCATTTTCATTCATTTCTTACAAGGTTACAAGGTGGTATTTCTGAACACTTTTTATAGTGTGGCATTGCCTTGCTGAAAGAGGCCACTGCCAGTAAGGAATACTTGGTCTGCAGCAATGTTTAGGTAGGTGGTCAAGCTAACATCCGCATGAATGTTGGGACCCAGAGTTTCCCAGAGCATCACAGTGTCTCCGCTAACTTGCTTTCATCCATCCCATTATGCATCTGGGTGCCATCTCTTCCCCAAGTGACACACATGCACCCAGTCATCCACAGGATGTACAAGAAAATGTGACCAGGCCACTTTCTTTCATTGTTCCACGATCCAGTTCTGGTCCACACTAGGCAGTGGCACTTTCATTGGTGGACAGGGGTCAGACAAATCACTCTGACCAATCTTGAGCTACGTAGCCCCTAAGCTCTTCTCTGAGATTGGACCAAATTCTCCACATTGTTGCCTGTTGTCCTTCCTTGGACCACATGTGGTAGTTACTGACCACTGCATACTGGGAACACCACACAAGTCCTGCCATCCAGTTGTCTAGCAATTTGTCCCGTCTCAAAGTCGCTCAGATCCTTACACATGCCCATTTACTTGCTGCCTAATATATGACACCCCTAGACAGGAGCCACTGTATTCACAAACTGTATTCACCAATGTTGTGGCATATCGATATATAAATACCCATAAATATGTTTGTCAGCTAGATGTACATTTTTAATGTTGGGCAGAGACACTTAGTTGGTATCACAGTGCATGCTCCCTGGAAATTGGCCCTCCAACATGGCCTTGCTACACCTTGCAGTACATGCCCTACTGTGTGAGCTACTGTAGCACATGCATGTGTGCTTGAGGTCAAAGGTCATTAGGTTAGTGATGAGCATGCAAAGAGGTCAACGCAGAGTACTTTACCTGGAAACAACGTCTGATACAATCATGAATTACGACACATTTTGTGGATGATATCAGACATGGTTAATGTAGAGCCAATGCGAAATGCTATTTGTGAAGCTTCCACCGCTGTTTCATGCGGTTGCCCGTTCCAAATGCGCAATCAGATTTGTTTGGCTCTGTCTAGTTATTTTAACTCTGTCTAGTTATTCCTTTTTTCTTCTTTAGTTTCTTAAGAATGCACTCTGGGCACTTTTGAGAAGTTTTTCTGACGTTCCTGTTCATTGGGACCCCCCTTTTTTTTAATCCAGACAATATACGAGCACAGGGCGGAGTGAGCACACTCCCTTTGTATACACTTGAGAGGAACTCATTTCATCTAGAAGGATGGTCACCCCCGGCCACCCCTGTGAAACGCTAAAAATATATTCCTTAATAAGAAGGAAATGCAGCAGCTGTAGAGAGGAGATACAAGCCATATCTCCTTTCCGTCATTATGGGAAATGTGAGGTCACCGGCGAATAAGACAGATGGTGTTGATTAGGACTGGCGTTGATTAGGAGTTAGAGGGAGTTTTGGAAATGTAGCGTCCTGTGTTTTACAGCGACATGACAACATAATGATACCCTGGACTTTAATTCCACTGTCACTGATCTGAGAGAATACAAAGAAGCTGAAGCTGTAGAAAGAGTAAGAAGACAGGAGGGGGAACTGCCATTCCCATTAACAACAGACTGTAATCCAGCATATTACTGGCAATGAAAGAGTCTCTAGCCTGGACATTAAACTCAGCAGTGGGTCTACGTTCCTATTATTTGCCAAGAGAATTCTCACGTTATTGTGGTCGCTGTTTATGTTTTGCCATCGACTGATGCAATCACAACACATGACATTATCCATTTAGCTACAGCTTCGCTTCTGTAACAGCGCACACAATCACACTGCAATACTGTGTTGACTTCAACCATGTGACTTTCCTCTATAATATCATTCTTCACACAGTTTGTTAACTGTCCAACCAGATAAAATAAAACTCCAGATTTAATGTACGCCAACATTGAGGTCACCTACAGCTCCAGGGGCCTTCCTCCACTCAGCAAATCAGATTATAACCTGGTCCACCTCTCACCCAATACAAGCCTCTAGCACAGTGTCAGCCTGCCTCCACCAAGACATTGAGAAGATGGATGTATGATGTAACTTAGGATGTGAAAGGCTGTTTTGACACTATGGACTTTGTGGATCTATCTGAGCCTCACAGTGAGGACATAGGAAAGCTGAGAGAATGCATAATAAGATACATTAAGTTCTGAATGGATAATGTTATCACCACCTGTACAGTTCAGTGTTTTTCTTTAAAGCCATACCTGGATTACTAGTGACATAAGTGATAAATGTTAAATGTGGGAATTCAGAACGGGACAAAGTGGAGATTATGTCAGTCCAGATTGTGAAGCTCTCTCACCATCTGCACCAACCATCACACATGACTCTACACCTGAGATGTACAGCTCTGTGAAGTCCTTCAAAATACCTTCAGCATGAACCTGGTAGGCTTTCCATACTTTGGAAAACATCATGCCTTATCCTTATGCGCAAGAAGGTGTTCATCAAGGTTTTCAACTGCTACAGACCTATAGCATTAACATCACATGTGGTGAAGACCCTGGAGAGACTGGTCCACTCCCACCTTAGAACCCTGGTTAGATCAGCACTGGGCTCTCTGGGTGAGACCAGAGATACTGTGAGAGACATGTTCTTTGACTCCTCCAGTGCCTTTAACGCCACACGGACTTTATTGCCGAAGGCACGCTCAAGGACATTTGCTTGGATGGTCCCCTTGTGACCTGGATAACTGACCTGAGACCTCAGACCACAGCACATGACGCCAGGAAGCAACCTGTCAGAGACAGTGCTGAGCAGCATTTGGGCTCCTCAGGGGTCCGTTCCTCTCTCCCTTCCTTTTCACCTTGTACACCTCAAACTTCAGGAGTCGTGCCACCTTCACAAAGTTTCTGATGACTCAGCCAACATTTGTTGTGTCAGCAGGCAGTAGGAGGCAGACAACTGAGGAATGACTGACAGCTTCCCAGAGTGGTGCAACCTGAACCATCTGCAGCGAATCATCAGCAAGACGAAGGACCAGGTTGTGGATTCCCGCCAGAATAAGCCTACTCCGCCCCTTCCGTCCGTTAAGGGAGAAGCTGACGAGTTCATCCACTCTTACAAATGCCTTGCGCTGCACACAGACAGCAGGCTGGACGGGGCAAAGAACACGGAGGCTACCAGAGTCTACGCTTCTTCCTGCCAAAACTCCGCTTCTTCCATGTCTGCATCACGACTCTGCAGATGTTCTATGACAGTGGTGTACAGCGCAATGTCCTGGGGGAAGGGGGATGGGGGGGGAGGTGCCCTGAAAGTAAGAGACAGTAACAGATTCGACATGCTTGTCAGGGAAGCCAGCTCTGTTATAGCAGGTATAACTGTGCTGGACCTACAGGGGCTGGTGACAATCAGATGTGTGTATAAGGAGCTGGTGAACAGTCTAAACAACATCTCCCATCCTAGTGATCCCCCACTAATGTTCCTCCGAGAGGCAAGGAAGCTTGTTTTTGCCGGCAGCCATTAAACTGTCCAAACTTTCCCTTGCTGCAGCAATGTGGGACTAGAACGCAGAACTCTTGCCCTGTACTGTTTCCCTCTGGTTTCCCTTTATACACAATCACTGCACAAAAGACATGAACTATAAGTATTTCTTCCTCACTCCTCCTCACAGATGACTACTAAAGACTTAGTGCTACTAAAGAAGCATTATGCAGCTTTTATTAATATTATATACAATGTAATATGGTCGTGTTCCCACTACAGGGAACGTCTTTTTTCTCTATTGCACATTAACATACTACTAATTCTACTGTTTGTATAGCATTGCTTTGCATAACTAATGCAGTCCCTATTTGTATCTATTTTAATTGTATTTTATATAATTAAATAGTATTTTATTTCATTGAGTATTGTTGTGTTTACTGTGTGCTAGGCAGTGCTGTTGTAACACACAAATCTCCCTCAGTTTGAATAAAGTATTTCTTTCTCTAATTCTTTTGAAGCTGTGATTTTCAACTGCACGGATTCCCCTCTGCAGCCATATTCCTTTACTCAACCTACGGCCAAATATTTTGTTTTACACAGCAAAAGTCTCCAACAGTGTAAAGAGACGGCTGTAAAAAATGAATTCAAGGAGAGCCAAGGGGGAATAGAGAAAGAAAGATAGATAGAGAGAGAGAGAGAGAGAGAGAGAGAATGTTTGAGTGAATATGTGAATATATACATGAACGCACTATGGATACAGCAATTCTCCCTCATTATGTTTACATTTCTGAGCAGGAGGCAGCAAGATCCATGATCTGCACCTGCAGTTCATTCAGTTGTGAAGCCACTGTCAGCAGACAGATGCAGCATGTCCTCCCAGCAGCAGGTCTTCTGTGCTAGACCTGCTCTCAGCAGCCGGGCTTTCATTACTTCCATCTCGTGCTCTTAAGTGAGCACTTCAGCAATGTGAACCTCCTGCCCGTCAACCCTGCAGCTCCGCTCAACCCAAGCTGTTATCCTACCAGCATACTGGCTGGTTCAGGCTTTGGGGTTCTGCAATGAAATACTAAGAAATACAAGTCAGTAAAAATACACACACACACACACACACACACACACACACACACACAAATATTTTTGCCATAGGTTTGCTTTGCAGTCCAGTTTATTGAGGACGGTGGATCCATTGACAAAGACTGACAAATATGGGGTGACATACACACACACACATACACACAAGCGGAACACTAAAGCACACACACAGACGCACACGCGTTCACACAGGACGAGGGAGGAGTCGAGGGCAGCCAACATGACATATCACATTCTGATTCTCGTTTCTGGGCGACAAAAATCATATTTGAAAGCAGAATTTCTGGCAATTCTGGACGTAATTTCCTTTTCCAACATCTAGTCAGATGGTCCAGATAGGAAGACAACAGCCTTTGTCCACCCCCTTCTCTAGTTTTGTCTTTGTGTTTTGTGTGGAACCACAGTGTGTTTTTCTGATAGGAAATGCTCTAGTTCTGATTACTGATAAGAATCGTAGCACAAAGCATGTGCTTCCTATACTGCGATTTCCAAGGGAAGGAAGTGATTCCGTAACAGATGATGCAATTTGCATCCAAATCATGAACCCGTGGGTCATCATCTGACTTGAGGGACCTCTGTGCTTTCTCCAACATGAAAGCTTATATACACTATATTCTATGTGACCACGACAGTCACCACCCTCCCTCCAAATAAAGCCACCATCTTGCAATAAAGAAATGACACATATCCCAAAATAACGTGACCCCACTGCACATTTTAAAAGGAGCTGGCTGCTGCAGGGTTTTCCGATCACCCTGGTGACAATCCTTCACAGCAGCCAGCTTTGTCTCACCTAGCGATCAGCGGGCAGCGGCGTCCGAATAAGAACCTTCTAGGATCCATTTGGACCGTTCAATAGATGCTGCAGCCAGATTCATTTACATGCAAAGTGTGCCACATAGCCGAGACTGCCAGAACGCTGGAGGCCTGCGTGAGCGGAACACCAAGATGTGTCCCAGAAAAGCACGGAGGCTGCAAGCTGCTCTAATAAGAGCCGCAAGACTGACAAATTTAGCAATAATTGAGAAAAAAACAAGCTTAATCAAGTCTTAAAGAGCCAGCTAATCACATAGTAGCCCACCACTGAGCATAGGGAATGGCTTTCAGTGCAACTCCGAAAAGAACCAGAGAAACAAACTGAACACTGGATTCATATACATTACTGTGTTCAACTGGATGAAATGCAACTTAATATTTGCCTAAGGAAAATATACCTAAGGAAGAGATTAACATGTATTTTCTCAAAAAAAAAAAACCTTCTTAGGTACTTAAATTGAAAACAGGAAAGGTTGAAATAAGTGAGGTGCTTTCTGTGACTGCTAAAAAGATATAAGTGAAAATAAAACTGGAACTCCAACCTCTACTTACTTGATCACTATCGCTTCAGACAATCAGCTTTACACAGCAGCACATTAAGGCTCTGATGAGGCCTTTGGTTTCTGACAGCATGGTGTAGCTTGGCACAGTGGATGCCTGACAACTCATTTACCTTCCATACAGAAAATTAAGCCAGTCAGAAGCGGCATGCTGGTGCTCTGCATGTCTGAGCACCGGGATGGATTCTGGGCCACCTCGCTCGCGTCCCCAAGTACCAGCCAGCTTTTTCATTACCTACTTGCCTTGGAGTTGCTAGACTTCCCTCTCTCCATACATAATGGTTCACATCTGTGTCGCGGCAGGAACATTCAGCTCTTTCCAGCCTTCCCATTGGGCGAAAATTGGGCCGTCGAGGATTTGGACCAGTTTCCTTTGAGGTAAATAAAAATGGGTTTATGGGTTCTTTCAGTTTGTCTAAAGAGTTGTATTTATGTCGACCTGTGTTTGGATTGAGCAATGGGAGAAGAGCTGGCGAGGCCTTGTTTCCTGAGCGATTTAGTACAAATGCTGCTGGGAGTAACACCAACAGACATGGTCTGTGTAGCACTGCACGTGAGGGTGAGCGGCGAGTGTAACCTTACAAACCCGCAGTGCGTGCCTGGCTCACACACCTGCAGGATACTGTGCTGCACTTGTGCAGTCCGGGTCTGCAGACACACACCGACACAGAGTCACACAATATTAGGCAACGGGCAGTGGAAAACGTGTCGTGTTTTACAAGGCTCTCCAACGAGAGCTAGAAGGAGTAGAGACCAAATGAAGGTGCAACTCCTCGAGCAGAGCTGCCGACAGATGAGTCTGTGGTCCAAAAAAAAAAAAAAACAGCACAAATGTAGCTTGGTTTAACTTCCATCCCTTTTGCCTTTGTCTTTCATCTCCTCTTGGTTGGGACTTGTTACCATGGTTACCATCCAATCCTAGTTAATAGCTTTTCTCTCTCTCTCTCTCTCTCTCTCTCTCTCTCTCTCTCTGTCTCCCAGTCGTTTATCTGGTTGGCAGACAGCGGTCATATTAACCCAGACGCTATGCACCAGTGCTCATACAGATCACAGTCTCAAGAGAGATCCAGCTCATGACTAGCAGAGAGAGAGAAAGAGAGAGAGAAAGAGAGAGAGAGAGAGAGAGAAAGGGAGAAAGTAGTGGGGGTTTCAGCTGTTACTGGAAAACCACATTAAGTAAGTTGGTTTATTTTTGGTCGACTGGTAAAATCATGCAAAAATCATTAGTCATTTCTTGTGTTTCTGCTGTTGAGTTTTTTTATGGGGTTGTTTGAAATCAAAACCCTACATGCACTTTGTGAATCAACTATAATCAAAAAGGAAATAACTATTAATTTATAGTCCAGACTTTTCCATTGTAAGCCATGGTATTGCACTTTGAAGTTAGTCTTAGCCTTTTTAACATCATTGCTTTCCTCTGCTCTGAATCTGAAAGAGATTTTTCCAAACAGTACTGAGTAAATGTGAGAACATCGCTGGTTAAGAATGGAGAAAACAGCCATAATCTGGGACTCTAAGAAGAAGAAGCTTTACTCTACCAGACTCTGAATCTCACGGCCATTGACCTTCTCCCTGCACCTTTTCATTCGACCTTGAAAAGCATGGAATGCATTAGAATCAGTGGAGGGAGTGTGTGTGTGTGGGGGAGGGGAGTATATGTATGTGTGTGTATGTATGTGTTGTGTGTGTGCTTGCATGAATGCGTGTGTGTGTGTGTGTGTGTGTTTGCCTTAAGACGATGCTTTTGACAGAAGATCTGCAAAGGACTCTACTGTAAGCCAAAATCACTTATGGTGAATGCAAAGTCAGACAAATTAAAGGGGAGAAGGGCACTCATGTCTTGACTAGTTCCCTTCACATCTATTTATTGGAGCATAGCCCAAACAGTCAATGTAACAGCCTGGCTGTCCGTGATTCCAGAATCCTCTGGAAACAAGGGCAAAAAAAAAAAGCATTTTATTAAAGCAAAGACATCCAGTCTGATACTGTGTGGTGTGGAGGATGCGAAGCTTTCGCCTGTGACATTCATGCCTTAAACAGTACCTCAGCTCATTAGGAGGAAATACACGAAGTGTGAAAACTGATGTCTGTTCTAATAGCCCTTATCTCTGGAGGAACACACTGACTTAGCATCAGTGTGGATAGTAAACATGATTAGAATCCATCAGCCTCCAGAATTATACAAATTAACCCACAACAAGCTGACCAGGGCGAATGGGTTTTCACTTTTTTAACAGTCATTTAAGCTTGATTAAAGTAGCGTTTAAATTGAAAGGAATTGGGGAGGGGATACAGGTGTTTGCACAAACGTGAGTTCACAAACGTGAGTTCACACACGTTCACGTCTACACGGCAGTGAAGACACTGTCTGTAGACACAGCGCTGTGTCTTCACTCACTGTCGTAGTGTGGAGGGGGAAGGGTACAGAGGGTTTCAAACAAGAAGCCATCTGCCTGGCTTCCTCTTCCCAGTCAGAAAAATGTGTGTGTGTGTGTGTGTGTGTGTGTTGGTGAATGAAAGAGAGTGAAAGAGTGTGTCTGTTTGAGTTTAGCAGTGACAATGAGGTGTGTGTTACGTACTGACTATAAGAAGCTGTCAGGCCCGACATTCTTAAATGAAGTTACAGTGACATGAGTCCACTGACCTTGATACGACTATGATATACATAGAGCTGCCCTTCGATAAAATATACAAAAAATAGCTCACACACCTGCAGGATACTGTACTGCACATGTGGACTGTGGAAATGACAAGACAAATAGAACAGCCACATGGAATATCAGCCTTCAATCAGTCACAGAGAAGAAACAGTACACACACCCACACACGTACACACACACAGCGACCAGTGAGCTTGTACCATGGTGATTTTCATTGTCTTGGATAACCCTGCAAGTCCGAAAACAGGCGTATGACACAGAAGCAGTGCCTTTGTCCAGGAGCCCCGGCTGGAGTCTGGCCAACGTTTCTGCACATTCCTCCCAGTGCTGCCCTTTTCTGCAACAGCTACAAATAAAACCATAGGGACCAGAGAACTGTGCCAGGTTGCCGTGGACGCTGATTGCTGGGCTGGCTGTGGAAGGGATGGCTCTTTGTTCTGACGGTGTGGAGATTTTAGCAGGAAAGCGTGTCCCATTTTTTAACAGTGAGATAAGAGCACAACCCTTTGCCCAATGCTTGACTGAATCCATTCTGTTCCCCACAGACTGTGGTAACCTGATAAACACATGTTTGCATGTGTGTGTGTGTGTGTGTTTATTTGTGTGTGTATTTAAATCTGTATGTGATGGATGCATAGCAGTGAAGATATTTG
Organism: Tenebrosternarchus preto; assembly: GCA_025802075.1. Lineage (NCBI taxonomy): Eukaryota > Metazoa > Chordata > Actinopteri > Gymnotiformes > Apteronotidae > Tenebrosternarchus > Tenebrosternarchus preto. Next base: position 3,333,974 of record JAOYMR010000014.1, on the reverse strand, counting down.
AAGGAACAGGGAGTGGTCCTGGTTTTCCTTTGCTGAATGATTTTGTGTGTGTGTGTGTGTATGTGTGTGTGTGTGTATGTGAGGTGGGGGGTGTATTAACACTGCAAGCCAAGAGACTTCCTCTTGCAGTTCATTAGCCTACTTAGTGTGTCCTTGAGCAGAGACCGGGACCAACACAAAGCACACAATTCCACACTCACGGCAAATCCTATACTGTGTGAAAAGGGGGAAGCATTTCCTGGCACTGAACAAATATAAAGCACAAATTACTGCCTGCTGAAAGCAAATCTTAGATTGAACACATAATTACACATACCCACATACAGCATCTTTCTCACCCCTTCCCTTCTGGTCTCCCTAGCATTGTCAATGTAACCATGGTAACCACAATGAGTACAATTCACAGCTGATGCCTCAGACCACATGCAGACATCTCTCTCTCTCTCTCTCTCTCTTTCTCTCTCTCTCTCTCTCTGTCTCTCTCTCTCTCTCTCTGTCTACAACTCAGACATTTATCCCCTTTTGGTCGTTCCATCTCCTTCACGTTCACACATCCATCACCTCCACCATCTACGTTAAAGCAAAGACTGCACAGTGTTTTTTGCGCATTCCAAGAGTCTTTTTGTGTGGCTCTTGCTGCAAACAGCAAGAGGCGTAGCAGGTCCATGGTGGAGACACCTCACCCATAAAACCCTTTTAACGAGTGTGCAGTATAATAGCAGCCTCCACTTTCGCTCATAAGAGCGACACCGCTGAGCTTTTAAACAGCAAAGACATACGTCACGCACGACGCATAGTGCAGGGGTCACATGAGGACATTCACAATACCACTATTTTTGCAGTACCTAGAATCATTGACGGTAACCTGGCAGTCGTGTTTTTTCGACTCCATGTGAACGAACTGGTTGGGTTTTACCCAGAAGGGCTGGGTTCTTGACTCTTTCGTGAGCATTCCAATCACCATCCAACTGTGGAGCGTTTTGCAGCAGTAGGAAGGCCAGAGATCTAATCAAGCACGTGGCTTGTTTGATCAGCAGCGGCACATCTGTCCGACGTTTGAATGCAGGTTGCAGATAAGCACATAAGGTTTATTAGTGTGTAGGGAAGACCGTTTCCCAGTCGTCAGGTGCACAGTGGTTCCTAGCGATGCCGGCAATCATTGTACATGGAGGCCTGGGTGCTTAAGTGTGGAGATCCGGTCCGGTCCTCCAAGCCGCAATCATGTAGCCCCTGCAGGCCCGCGGGGGGCCGGGCGCGGGGCGCCGGGGGGGCGGGGGGGGGGGGGGGC
>JAOYMR010000014.1:3316771-3332593 GCA_025802075.1 Tenebrosternarchus preto | reverse complement strand
TCCGCAATGCCGAAACCATGTACCCCCTGCTCTCTCGCCACCCCCCCCCCCCACACACACACACACACACCCACCCATCCACCCATTCATATGGGCATAGCATTCCAGAGCTGAAGCTCACCAGAAAGAAGGAGCCACGTGGAGCTCGATGACAACGCAAAGGCCCGCCCTCGAGGTCTAGGGGGACGGACTCCTAAAGAATTTACAATTCATGGAAGCGCAGGCGTGAGGCTTCAGGCCTGGCGTTTATCTTCACAGTCCACTTGTTGAAACAGTTTGTCGCTTCCAAACACCAACACAGAACAACAGACCAGAAGGCGTATGCTGAAAGGCATGGCAGCTATTCCCATTCGTGCATACTGACCATATTCCTTCCATGTTTAAATGGAGGCTTGGTCTTAAATCAGACCTCATGTGCTAAGATGCTTTATGAACACAGACCCTGGCGAGTTTTGCTCAACTTTTAACACACAAATCTTGGGGCCTTTTTTTGTGGAAGGGGAGACCTGACTGGAACAGCCTTACTCCCTGGGCCATTGGGAACACACATTAGTCCTGAACACCAGAGGTAGATTACAGTCAAAACGCCCAAAGGGCTTAAAACCACTCACTGTGGCATGCAGTCTAAAGAGCTGCTACTGGAATCAGAAACAGCCCCAATAGCCCCAACTGGAGCAGAATGAGAATTCATTAAACATCTCTTTCTTTCCAAGCCGGCATTGACTGGCAGCAAGAACCGGGCCATAATACCGTTGGTCCAAATGGAACTACTGGAACCTTCTCTTCTCGTCTTTCTAATGGTTTTTAGCATCACTCACTCGTTCGATCAGCCTGACAGACTGTGAGATCAACGAGACTGTTTTCCAGGCTTTGGACTATGAAGTGTTTTTCGATAGCTCCACGGAGACCCTCCATACCTGCTCTAAAATGTGAAGACCAGGCCAGCAGAGAAATGTGAGGCACACTATTTTGTGTTGTTGTACAAAGGGACACACTGGTCTCAACTCACAAGCAGAACCTGCCAAAGTAGGAAATCTTGCTTGAGAAGAAAATATGCTTGAGAAGCATAGGTATGTTTTCATCAAATGTCCTGTTCTTTTCATACAACCTGGTTTTTAATGGTAAACCTGGCCCAGATATTAAGAAGATTTTATTCTGAGGATCTGAATGAAGTACCTCATCTTGGGGGGACAAGCTGCCAATCTATTTCATTCCATCCATTCTACTACATGAAGAGATTTATGGAGAGTTCATGAAGAGAGAACCCAATGATAAATTAACTGCAGAGACAGATTATTTCATTACGTATACACTTGATTCTTGCTGATAGGAATGTGGAAAATCAAAACGAATGGTGTTCTCTATCCTCTCTGAATGTTTGTCCTATGTACATAAATCACAGAAACACAGCTATGAAGTGTGACTTCTGAGGAGAGCTTTTTAGTCTTACTCTATTACTCTGGCTCACCAGGCAAAAGCTGCCTTACAAACTTAAATCTTGCAAAGCGCTACAGAGATGCCAACTCAAACAAGTTTACCTAAACCAGGCCAAACGTCTATGAATCAACTCAGCATGAGGTTTGGAAAAAAGTTGTAGGTCTGTCTTCCCGTCACACTAAAACCTTGAGTTAATATACAGTCTCTTAATTATAAAACAAATCTGCCATATTTACCCCTCGGATCAGTGGTGTGTTGGCTAATGGTTTCAGAAGGGAAAAAGGTAGTTGTTTCTCATAAGGCCCAGAGCAATGCAGATAAGTCAAAGACATCTGTGAGGCTTTCACGCCAGTGGGCTGCTGGCAGAAAGTTTGCAGAGGACTGGTGTGGGTGTGTGTGTGTATGTGTGTCTGTTGGAGAAGCGTAAGTCAGGGACCAGACCACCAGGAAGAGGATGGGATTACTGGGTGTGCTGGACATGGGCATGAGAGGAATATTCTGGGTGCCTGACAGTCTACAGCAGACATGGAGGGGTTAGAGCGACCACGATTTATATGTGTGTGTGTGTCTGTGTGTGTGTGTGTGTGTGTTTGCGACGGAAGACAGAGTAGCAGGGAAGGAGAAGAAGGCATCTCAGAATGAAACGGGGAAAATTACATACATCATGAAAGTACAACTCAGCTAATAAATACAATGGTGCGTAACTGTAAAGCAGAGACACAGGAAGCAGCAGAGATTAGCAACACCACAGTGTGGCTGCAAGTCTAATCCGACCCAAGTTGAAGTCTGTTCCTGAACTAGCCTTAATACAGTGTATGATTCAACCTGTTCATTAAATCAGTATACCTCTTATTATTGCTGGCTATGGGTCTGCGGCAGGCAGTAACCTTGTAATTAACTTTCACTTAGCTGAACTCTTTGATGGGAACAGCTTACTGCGTGTAAGAAGATGTGAGTGACATGGAAGGGCAAAAAGAGAAAGAGAAATGCTTATTTTAGAAGGGATGAGAGAGTTTTCTAAAAGGACTTGAGGCTATTTTTCCATTCTCGGATTGAGAAGATTTAGATGTAATGGATGAGCCCAAGGGTCTCTAAACCTCTTTAAAGCATAAATACACCAAGCTTGTGTCCAGCAACTTGACAGGGCAGATATCCTTCTCTACATCAAAATACTAGAGTTTTACACTCAAGACAGTCGTGACAGAGGCCACACACTACATTCAAATGACAGCGGAAAGATAGAGTGAGAATCTGGGAAAGAAGGACAACAGCAGGGTGGAAGGAGACGCAGTGTGGAGATGGAGCAGAAGCCTTGGGAAATGTCAGAGAATTGGGAAACATGAGAGAATCAGGAATCATTAGAAGAAAGAGTACACAAGCCAGAAATAGACAAATATCAAATTAAAAAGAAACAAAATAAAAGAAAGACAGACATTCATTTCTTTGTCTGTTTGTTATAATGTCTGTTTGTTATAATGTTGTTATTTAAGTTGTTCAGAGTTTAGAGCATCATACTTGTCGTTCTTCATCACCATTCACTGGAGTCAGGCACAAGATTCTGATTGGACAGACCTGAACGTCCTGGAGAAAGACCAGGACTGGGTGTTTGTTGAAGAAAAGGCATGCTTGCTTCTTTTCTTCAAACAAACAGTCCTGAAGTAGCCCCAGTGTTGCCTCAGTGTGGAAGCATTCCAAAATGCTTGGGTTATGTTTGATCCCAACCAGTCCTCTCTAACAATAGTATCGGCCATCTTACTGAGTCTGGCAAGAAGATGCAAATGAAGAAAGCACTGATTTATATAATGTTGAGTGAATCTGGTTGATTATCATCTACATTTGCATGTGTGTGTGTGTTGGTGTGTGTGTGTGTGTGTGTGTGTGTGTTAGTATAAGGAGTACTAGAACGTGCCTCCGTTTCAGATGTTGATTTAGAAGATGTCTGGTTAAGCAGCTGAAACAGCAAACAGGACCAAGACCAGTTCTTTTCCACTTGTTTTCAGTTTCCTCAGGACTCAACTTGGAAAGCTTCAGGTCTTCTTTTACCATCAGAGGTCACGAGAGAATTTATCCAGGAGAAGGTGAAGGGTGCCGTATATCACGGTGTCAATGTCCCACCGAGACAAAACAAGTATAAACAGTAAGTTATGTTCTCTTCTTCACAAACTACAAGGATAGTCATTGGGAAGAAACACTCAGACTGACATAACAGTGGAAAACTGGTGTCATCCAGATTTCTGAACAAGCTACTATTTACAAGAAGGTAAAGCCAAACATCAGTCACAATGGGAAGCTCAACAAGGTTTGCATTGCACTGTGACAATGCTAAAAAAAACCTAACCCTAACCCAACAAAAAAGGTTAATTCACTTCACATCAAGCAGTTTTGGGCCTGGTATGTCAATGGCCTTGAATCTAACAGAAGATGTGTTCTGCTCTAGAGTCCTTGACTCTCAAAGGAACGACAGAGGAACCAGAAGAATTTACGGACTGAGCTGACCTCTACAGGGACATGGCGAGCGCTAAAACAGGAATCCTCCAGAGCACATCCCGGATCTTATGTAAGCCTTCCTCGTAAAAGACCACATATGGGCCTCAGCCATCTACTGTCAGGACTGGGTGTCCTGGACTTCATCTTTTATATCTGGATTTGCTTAAGATCATATTGACCATATCTGTCACTCCTGGAAGAGTTATCACCTTTAAACCCATAGACCTCCAGCTACTCTATCCCCCACATCCAACTTTCCCTCAACCCTAATAATTTTACAGACTAACACTAATCTACCCCCATATGTCATGAAATTCAATTAGTGTGACCACAAGGACCACCGTGACCCACAGGACCTCCTGAAGCTTGGCCCATAAGGACTTTACTTCCTGTGGTCTCCTCTATGTGCCACTACACATGGGAGGAAGAGTGAGATTACACAGTTGAAGGTCAGGCAGGAGCATGAGGAGGTACTACACACAGGAAGAGATCTTGGGGATGTGGGAGCAAAAGATAAAAGGAAGTTTCAGGGAATGGTGAAAATGCTTTAAGACAAAAGCAGTGAATCAGGGATCAAAGGAATGAGCATTGTGTCCCCTTGGGAAGGACGTGGGGTTAAGGCTTTTGGCTCTTCAAGAAATGAGAAGTATAGTGGATGTACAGGAGTTTTCACAATGATAGACAGGTGTCCACTCTGGGGTTCACAGAAAGTTGAAAGTATGCAGCTATCTTCACTTTCCCACTCATCACTGTCCAACTATTGTTTCGCATGTCAGAGAACTGGAACTGTAGAGGTACAGGAAATGCATTGTATATACGGAGCGAGTGGGAGGTTTTCCACACAGGGACTTCATGTATATGCTCCCAGCTTTCTCATTCATCTTTCCAACAAATCAAGCTGATATCCCACAAACAAAGGGTGGGGTGGGGGAGAGGGTGGAGGGGAGGGTGGTTGGGAAACTCATGTTCAGGCCTTGTATGGCTTTACCTCTGTTCCAATACAGGTGCCATTGGCAGGTCATCAGAAAACAAAATCAACACATATTCATGAGTTCACTAAACTAGGGATTATAGCATATTTGTGAAAAGAAAATGCATAATAAAAAATACCCCCAAAAAAACAAATAAAATAAGACAAAATTATAGAAGGGGAAGTAGCCTCTCCATGCCATATGGTAGCAAGCATTCAGCTTAATGAGGCATACCACTGCCTCCTTTGACACAGCCCAGCTATCTGCCTATATTTAAGATGTTTGGATTGTGAATAATCAAAGTAAACACGAACCAACAGGCCTGCTTCTGAAGAGTTTTTTTTTTTTGTGAATCAGCTAATTGTTTTGGCTTCATGGGAATAGTTTTTACTGCTTGCAATCTTTCAGCGTAGGTCAGTGTGCCAGTGGTTGGAGGGTGTGTATGTGTGTGTGTGTGTGTGTGTGTGTGTATGTGTATCTGTGTGTTTGTATATATATATTCCAAGAAGCAAATATATTCTATAGTGGGCCTGCCAGGCAAAACATGCAATGATGCATACATCTTGTTCCTGGATATATAGTCCTGGATATATAGTCAGTCCTTTGCTAGATTGAGTACAAAAAGGGTTTTGTGTGACCCTGGCCTGCATCACTGAGTCTGTGTGAGCAGGTAGTCACAGTCTGGCTCGTATTTCCAATGGGGCACATTTCTATGTGACCCCACCGCAGGCCAAGTCTTGTGTTACAGGAAACTGTCCCCAGGTAGCTTCCTCCACTAACATCAGCCCAGATGTGTTCCTAGACTTGGATTTATTAAACCCGCTTAGTCTTTCCATGTGGATTCGGGAAAAATATTACTTAACACCATGGAGTGTGTTATTCCTGAGACAGGTGGAGAGACGGAGAAATGTACTACGGTTTAACGTCACGATCGACTGCTGCTTTTCTGCACCTGCACACACACACACACACACACACACACACACTCTGCACGACATGGCATGCAGCACCGCAGAGGCTGCTGAGTGAAGAAACGGACGAAATTGCCCCTAGCTCTCCCAAACACCACCTTGTCCAATGCATAACATGCATATGCTCTAGAAGGCTACATCTGGCTTTAAAGCGCTGGTGAGTTGGTCTGAGTTCAGTGAAAGGAAAGGTTGCCAAGACATGACTGGCACAGGGTTAGAATCCTCACTAGCTCAGCACAGAGATGATAAACATCTTCTTGAATGCGAAGGTGATCCAAACCCACCCTGAGAAAGTGCTACAGTGCTGTAAGGTCTTTCGTTTTTAAACTGCAGAGTAGGAAAGGGGTACAGGGTTTCGCTCATTTGTCGGGGTACGTAACAGAGTGGAATACAAAAAGTCATCATTCTTAATGTTAACAGACGTTTCATCATATGAGCCGTGAGTAGAACAACTTCACCGAGCACCCGAAGCTGAGACCGACTTCCCCAGTCAAAACCCCTGTGTAACTGATCCTAGAGCAGCACAAGAGGGGTGACTTCCACTGTGGAGGACACACCAGTGTGTTAAAGGGGCTCAGCTTGAACGGACACACACAGACACGGACAGCTCATTCACAGCTCCTTCTGAACTGGGTTCTGGTTATCAGAGTAAACTCACAGCGGGAAAACGTTGTGAGAACTGGACACGATAGGCTTCATGAGGAAGCGCTCCTGGGAGAGTAGGGAAAAGGGAAAAATAAATAAAAGTGTTTCCTTTCGGTGTTATTTGAAAAATACACCAGGCTGTACTGCAGATAGAGCTTCTCCACAAGATGAGCCTTCAGAGAGCCTGAATGAATTCAATTGCTCCAAGAGCTGAAGACAGTACTGAGGGAGAAATACATACATTCAACTGCCAAACTCCCAGTTCTACAATTAATAATTACTGTCTCCATACCAGACATGCATGACAAACAACTAATTGAACAAAGCCTTGCTCTGCATATGGTTGACAAGAAAATATGTCTGTTCTACATGTGCTAAGTTCTCATTTCCAGCTCTCTAAGCTGATAAATGTATAGAACTCTCATTTGAAAAAAAAAAAACACCCTGTGGGTCACAGCATAGGTGAAGAGAACCCCACCCTCCCCCCGGAACATATCAGGGCGGCCATGTGGACAGCTGCTCCTGCCTCAATGTGAAGCAGAACCGGGGGCCGGCGGCCGGTTTGGCGCAGGGTACGCCCGTGTGGGAGGCGCAGTGCGGCTTGGATGGTGGGAGCTCTAGTGGCACGATGGCAAAAACAATCCCATCCTGTGGATTGTCTAAGTGTCCTGGTTTGGTCCTTTGTGGCTTTAGGGAATGCATTGGAATGAATGAAATAGCATTCTTGAACACTGGAAAAAACCAGCTCTGGTGGTGTGTGGCATAAAATGAGTTCTAAAGATGTTGTTGACTAATAATAGCTGTTAAGAAATGGTCTTACATTGAAAAAAAAAACAAAAAAACAATTAGTTCAAAGCTGAAATTTCATCATTACTGGGTAAGAACCAAGGGCTTTGACACTAAGCAGCATAGCTTCCTTAAACTGACAGGTCTTTTGGGTTTTAAGAAACCTTACAGAACAGGTCAGCTTCAAAACATTCCTACTCTGTTTTTCCAGTCCCTCTTCTGTTTAATTTCCCTTGCCTATATTCTTTTCCGTTCCTGTCCACATGGTGTTGTATCGCTCTTTGTGTGGTAGGCTACTGCCTTTCCTCTCTCAATACTCCTCCCCTTATAGGGAACCCACATTCCGAATTCCTCTGATCACTGACCAACCGCTTTCTACAAATATAAGTTAAATGAACCTGCAGCTGTGTGGAATTCCAGTATTTATCTCGGCTGTTTTTTCTGGAAGGTAATTTTAGTGCAGATGCTTCTGTTGGAAGCATACATTCCAGGGAGCTTTTGAAGTGTGAAATTGGTGTTTGTATGCAAGGAAAGAGGACAAACAACACAAAAGAAAAGTTGGACTAATTCTCCTTTCTGCTGAACGGACGAAGCAACACTTGTACAGACCATGTATGGCTGCTCCGTCCATCATTAACCGGGCTTAGGTCAACAATTCAAAACATAAAGTCAAAATTTCACAATTTCAACCAAGCAACAATAGTTCTGAATTCAGAATCCAAATATACTATGTTGAAGTCACATGCAGTCTCAACAGGTGATGTAATGATGTGATTATTATTTAGCTCCACCATGTTATTAGAAGAAAGCAGATTAGAGTAAATCCTCAAAGTGACGGGAAAGATGGCTTCACTAATGGCTTTAAATCCTGTGTAATCTGATTTGTCAAAATACAGCTTGTACGGAATACAGCTTGTGAATGATCTATTGAAATCCATGGTGCATTTACTGAAATGTCTTGTTTTTTGCAGGTAGGGGGAGATTAATTTTCACATATATGATATAACATGACTGTAGGTCTGTAGCGAAGGATGGCTGTGTGAAGGATATGTTACAAGGATGGATCACACCTACCTCAAGGAAACAGGTCCCAGCAGCTGTGTTCTCCTTGATGGACACATTGTAGACGGTGCTCTCAAAGACTGGCTGATTGTCATTAATATCCTGTAGGCTGATTTCTACAAGGGCAGTGGATGATAAGGGGGGCTTTCCCGCGTCCATGGCTACCACCTTGACACTCGGCATCGAGTGTGTTTCATAATCCAGCTGGGTAGCTGTAGTGATGATCCCTGTCACAGGATCAATAGTGAACCAATCAGAATGCGTCTCCTTGTTAGGCAGGATGCTATAGCGGACATCACCATTGGGACCTTGGTCTTTGTCTCGTGCCGTCACCTGTAGCACAAAGCTGCCCGGGTAAACCACCTCTGGAATAGTCTGCTTGTATGCCTGCTGATCAAACAGGGGTGGATTGTCATTAATATCAGTGACTTCGATTGTGAAGGACGACTCGGCTCGTAGTGGTGGGGTGCCAGAGTCCGTAGCCATGACACGAAGCTCATAAGAATCCCTCTCTTCACGATCCAGAACCTGGTCCACGCAGATGAGATAAATGATGCTGTCCTTGGTAGTGAGGGCAAACTTGCCATCTCCGCCTTCCAGGGAAACATTAACATTGGAATATTCACCGTAATCAGGGTCTGAAACTGAAATACGGGCAACGTATTGCCCAGGCTGGGCACCCTCTGATATTCGAGGAGACCCATCCTCACTGAGGAAGATAATGGTCATAGTTGGCTGATTATCATTGTAGTCGCGAACATGGATGGTAACAAAGGTATTCGTGATCTCCGGATGGCTGGCGTTGTCTCTTGCCTGCACTACCAACTCATGCACCTTCCGTACTTCAAAGTCAAGAAGCTTGTTAAGCGTGATGATTCCAGAACGAGGGTCAATGACGAAGTATCTATCCGGGTCACTTTGCCGGCGGTTGATCTCATAAAGAACAAGACCATTGTCCCCTTCATCTGCGTCGGACGCGAACACTTGCAGAATGTTACTACCCTGGGGGAGGCTTTCAGAGATGATAGCATGGTATCTGGTCTGATTAAAAACAGGAGCATGGTCATTTATGTCCTGCACATTCACATCAAGAGTCATTTGTCCAGTTTTCTTAGGAGATCCACCATCAAAGGCCTCCAAAACCAAAGAGTAAGAAGCCCTCTTTTCCCGGTCCAGGACACCATTGACCACCAGGTCCAGGTAAAGGACCTTGTTTGCCGCCCTCTTCGTCTCCAGCCGGAACACTTGACCCACATTGCCTTCTTTGATGAGGTATCCCTGAGTGGTGAGCTGGTCTTTGTCTCTATCCGTGGCTGGCTCAAGTGAAAACTTGGTCCCCACTGCAGTCTGTTCAGGGATCTTTAGGGACGCCTTCTTCTTGGGGAAGACTGGAGCGTGGTCATTGATGTCATTCACTGTGACGGACACTTTCACCGTAAGGCCGGTCATTGTGACAGCTATGAAACTATAGTGGTCTCTCTCCTCCCGGTCCAGCCGCCGCGCTGTCTTGATGATGCCGGTGGTCTCGTCGATGTGGAGATCGCTCCCTATTCCAGTGCCCTCGTGGTCAGAGATGAAATAGAGTGTCGCCGTTTCTCCAGGTGGCAATCCTGCACTGATGTCTCCCACTATCGTACCTTCAGGCTGTTCTTCATCCAGCTGTAACTCCAGCGCACCTGGCTCAGCGTCTGCGCTGACGGTCACTGTTAACAGTTCCGTAGTCACAAGCATGAGCATTAGCATCCTTAGCCTCCAACCTGCTTGGCTGTAAAACCCATTATTCATATTGTCTCCGGAGCCTGTGAATAACGTCATTGCGGCCCAGCTTTCTTACACCTGCAAGAGAAGAGAGACAGGACAGCTTGTCACAACGTGAGATCACATATTAACAAAGCACAGTCAAACACCAGGGAATTCAAACGCAGGTGTACATCAGATTCCACCACTGCGGTCCAGGAAGTAAAGGAGCGTGCGAGAAGTCTGGCGTGGATCACTGAATGTACGTGCTTCAGTGAACTGAGTCAAGGATAGACTTTAGGCCAGCTGGGACAATAAGACTGAAAGACTACAATCTTCCTCGTCTGTATCCTGCCCACAGCTCGTCTGCAAATAAAACACAGTCCTCACGCACATCACACACACGGGCCGCTCCCTTGTACTTATTCTGTTAAGCTCAAACAGGAAATTTGCACTGCTTCAGAAACAGTAATAAAGCTACCTAATACAAACCACCCTATTTATCACACCCAACAGCCCACTGTCTTGACGGCATGCGCCTCGGGCAGTTTTATAGATAATTCAAAAAACATCTCTGATAATATCAAAATAATGATCAACCGGCAGCAGTAATTGTATACCACTAAACACCCAAGTCTTTTTGTATTACTGTGTGTAACACTGGTTCAAATTCTTTAGGATGATGGAAAAGCAGTATTTAGTCTATATGTATTTAGTGGAGTAGGTGTTATAGCAGCCATGCATGACAGGAATGTGGCATATATTTAATTATGTTTAAATCACTAGGCACAAAGCGGTGGAGAAAGGACTATTCAACTCCCCGTGCTGCCATTTACTGAGAAGTGCTAACGTGAGGAATGCACTCCGAATATGCTAACTGAAAAAAATAACCAAAAATCAGCTTTCGAAAGCTTTCAGCGAGATTTCAGTCCTGGAAAGTTCTCAAAAACTAAGAGGTAAGTAAAGCATAAATTATGAGAGCAAGAGAGACAGGCACAGAAGGAGAGACAGACACAGAAGGAAAGACAGGCAACAGGAAGAGCTGGGGTCCTATAGTGTATTTGGAGAGAGCAGCTCTGCTCCTGTCATTGTGAGAGCCACAGGTGCCGAGTCCTACCAACGCTATTTCCACAGCCCAGTCCAGCACAGCACAGCACAGCTTGGCACAGCCTAGAACAGCATAGTCCAGCCCAGCCCAGCCCAGCCCAGCTCAACACAGTCCAGGCCAGCGCAGCACAACAGCCCAGCCCAGCCCAGCCCAGCCCAGCCTAGCCCAATCCAACACAGCACAGCACACCTTAGGTAGCTGCGATGGTTGCACAGCCTAGCTGGTGCTCTTCAAACCTCAGAAAGTCCCAATCTCTACATGCTGTGGAGACGAGGGCCTCGCTGGTGAACATGGAGCTCTCCAAACCAAACTGGCGAAACAGCATAGACTATCATTTCAGACCGGGTTTATGGGTAATCTGGGACTGCAGTATGTCTTTGTCAGTACTCTTTTAGCAACTGCTCTTCTATAAGCCACAAGCACCAAAAAGGAAACAAAAGAAATATTAAATCTGGATTTAAATTTGATTTCTGTTCTGCAACTTCAGTGGACTGGACTGCATGAATTCAGATTTGAATCATCATACATTAATGCACTTTTTTGCTCCCTCTAGTGGCAAAAGATGGATCTTAGCAGTTTGTTGAAGAAGAAAGTGATTTTAGAGCAGGATAACTACAGAGCATATTAAAATTATAACAAGATTTACTCAGTTTCTCAGTGTTTCGGATGTGTCAATACAGTGGTGTATTTGTGTGTGCATTTGTTAACAATAATACAATTCAATGGTGTGTGTGTGTGTGTGAGAGAGAGAGAGAGAGAGAGAGAGAGAGAGAGAGAGTGTGCACATATGTGAGCGTGCATACATGCATGTACATTGCTGAGCATGATGCAGTGATTAGCCTTTGCATACGTGTGTCCGTGTGTGTCATAGCTGACATCACAGATGAATAACCACACAGACACAGATAACCAACAGGGCTCCACACTGTCTACCCCACACTATAATCTGGCTGTTAGAAAACCATCACCAGCACATATAACTACATACACACTCTCAGCTTGCCATAGTTACAGAGTCACATACACAATCCCACAACATATAGAGACCTCAGGGACCATAACTAACCCCTCCAAACTCACCAAAGTACTTCACATTCAAATCTGTCACATAATCTTCAAAGACGTCTCATATAAGTAAATAGGTTGAGCTATTCTGGATCTGCCTCCCAAAAAGACACCACACACACACACACACACACACACACACACACACACACACACACCTTGCTCATAGCTCAGAATGTCAAATGTGAGACATCTCTATCTTCCTGCATGCAGTTCCCAACTGGGTGCCTCTGACTGTATTGTAAATGTCCTTTGGGTGTACTACAAATGAACCTGCTGTATAGAGTTTCACTTTGCTGCTATCATGAGGCTGTGTGGAATAATGGCTCTGGGGGTTATGTTGAGGTTCAGAGAAGAGCTCCCCCTGTAGGCTCTGGCAGGGAGTGCAACAACCCCCATCTCTCAGTAATGCATGTAACAGACACAGTGGGAAGCACAAGCGCCAATAGAAGCCAAATTAAACAGGCTCCAGAATCACAAAGGCCCTTTCTGAATGGCTGCGCTTCCCGGACAATGTGTCGTATTCTTATATTCAACGGCTTATTAAAATACATGGCAGAGACCCAACTGTCTCTCCATCATACAGTATAAACAGAAGCCAGACTGAATGACTGACAGGGGCGTCTGAGTAAAAGTAGTGGGGGGCTTTTCTGTTCCGTACACTGCTACAGTCAGCACTGCAGAGCTACAGCTGCTGCCTTGGAGTTGGATATGTGAGATTTTAGTGATTTGATTTGTGCTGTACTGGGATCCTAAAGCAGCTCTGGAAGACCTGTGTCCAGGACCGTTGGGTCATTTCCCTGCTCAGACACATCCACTAAAACTGGCAATTACCTGAATCGAACGTGTCTGGGTGGAGAAATCCCAAACCGTGTTAAACATGCTGTAGTGTCTTTGACTCCTTGGCTCTTTATAGAGATGATTTCACGTGACATGGTGCACCTTTGCTGCATTGCAAGATGCCAGCGAGGACCTTGAATCCGACTACTAGATGTTCATACAGGACCGCAAGGACAATACAGGTGCTGAGATTCTCACGTTAAATAAAAGGGTTAACACACAGCTAAAGCCACGGTGGAACTGTATGAACGCACACTGAGCAAGTTTGTGCACCGATGTGTCATCGGTAAAAGAAGAGCTTAAGATTTAGACCATTTGTGATGTCTCTTTCCACTTCAACGTTTGAAGTAACAGTATAAATGTTTTTTTTTTCATAGTTGAATAGTTTTTAGCAGTATTTTCATTGTTTTGAAATGTTTATCTTTCTCCGTGTATTCAAAGAAATATGATCAGGCCAGTAATAATGATTGAAACCATGTTAAAACCACAACGCAGTAAAATATCAGTTTTATGCTACTGAAACATGGGTTTCCTGGAGGGCTTTTGGTCTGGATACTGATTTGCTGTGTGGTGGCGTTTGCCTCCCTGAGCCCAGTGGGTGAGGAATGTGCTCCTTCTCGCTTTCCAGGATTTGGAGAACCGCGAATCTCGAGCCTCCTGCACTCAGCCGTCCAGCTGTCACGAGGGACTTAGCTCCGGGGTGAAGGTGGCAGACGGCTCTCAGCGAGCAGCGGCTTTGGCCGGCGCTGCCCGATCCGTTTACATCCGACCCGCTGCACCGAGCGGAGAGACGGCAGCTGCGGCAGCGCCGGTGCTGCGCTAAGAACACAAAGGCCAAGTTTGCTGTAGTGTTCCCATAACGTGTAAAAAAAAAAAAAAATTTAGGACCAAAAAGTCCATGAGATAAAACTGGAATACTATAAAACCATGGAGAGGAAGCATACCCTGGAGTACAGGTGAACTATGTCTGACTTTAGGAAGAGTATAGAGCCCCCTAAACCAGTACAGCATTTCATGTCAAAATCACTTCTCCAAAGAGTAGTAAAATAGTGGACTTAATGTGGTGACTTATCTTATTATGTAAGAATATGTCAATAGAGACTCATTCACTGTATAATGCATGTGCATTATGTTTCCCTTCAAACTTCGCTGAAATAAAGGCAGCGATGATGCTCTGGTTGCCAGCTGCAGGAAAGTTACTATGACCCTATCAGGATCCTCAGTGTGCTTCAGCCAAACGGTTCCTTAGTCCTGGTGGTACTGGGTACAGCAGTCCAGATCTCCAGGAGGTGTGTCAGGGCCACAGTCTGAGTCAGGCAGGATCGGTCCCGGGGGGGTGAAGACCCTTCCCACAGCCAGCCCACACTGCCACAATCCGTCAGGTGAACAAATTAAAGGCTCGTTTTGATTTACAGATACGCTAATGCCACAGACCACCTGGGACTGTGCGGTGTAGCACTTTTCCGGACAGTTCCTTTTACAAACACACACACAAACACACACACACACACACCAACCATTGGTTTGCTTTTTCTTTTTTTTACAGCCTCTCGAAGAGGCTGGTTTAATGGTATATGAAGTTTCCTGAAAAAGCATTCGAACTGCAGGAACATGGAACGGCACTCGCAGTAAAACAGGAAGAAATAAACTCCAGGGCTTCCAAACAAACGCCCCCCTCCTCCCACCACCACCACCACCACCTTTCCCTTAAGAGCTGGAGGTGAAGCCTGAGAAAACAAACCAGGGGGTTTAGGCAATGACCCCAGACGTCCAGGTGATGCGTACTTCACGCCCGGCCGTGTGCTCTGTAACCTCAGTCCACTCTCACTGTAAAACCGAGCTCTGTGATGTCATCAGGGTGGGTGCCCACTCTGGGACACTATAGTCACACTATCCTGCTTGCCTCTTTTACATTTATTTCAATTCACTCTAAATATTTTCCCTCCCCCTCTCTCTCTCTCTCTCAAAACAGTGGGTGTAATTTTTTTCGAACCTCTAAATCGTCACGGAACCTCACTGGAAAATGCTGACATCATTCCTTATCCCATGAGAACTGTGAAGTCTCAACCAAGGGTGACTGTGTAAAAACATTTTGCAGTGCTGAACAACTTCCAACAAATTTACCACATGACATTGATCATCTCCTCGGACCCAGTGGCCAGAACTGCTTCATTTTTACTCAAACATTAAAAAAACTGTGAAAAGAACTCGGCAGAAACAAAACATGGAGCGAAAATCCAAATCTGGGTCACGACGACCAAGAGCAGCGTTTTTTATTAAAAATCCACCCCCCCTTCCTGCCTCTTCACTGCTCAAGAGAAAAGCCATATTATTCTTCCACAAGTAAAACAAAATTGAACTGTTCACTTCTTTCCCGCTACGTTATTGGCCAGATTTCAAATCAATAACCCGAGGACACAGTAGCCATTCGTCCTTGCTGGAAGAGGCGGGTGCATCGCTCGGTGGGAGGGAGTGCTCCACTACCGAAGCAGCAAAGGTCCTGATCCAAAACACCCCTGCGGTTTGCATGTTGTGATCGGACCCGACATTGCCTCTGCGGCACAGTGGCGCAAACGCACACGTTCTCTGGGACTAAAGCTGGAAGCGAAAACAGAGACGACGGTAGAGAGAGAGACAAACGGACAGAGAGAGAGAGAGAGAGAGAGAGAGAGAGAGAGAGAGAGAGAGAGAGAGAGAGAGAGAGAGAGAGAGA